>VDFB02168118.1:187454502-187535740 GCA_007258455.2 Sequoia sempervirens
TTAAATGGCATGTATCTTGTTTTCATATAAGGTTTCATAATGAAATGACATTTTTAAGAATTTATGATATTTTTCTACAAAGCACTAGAGTAGTTGATTAAATGACATTGTGACAAAATTCCTTGCACATGTAGTTAGAATTTTGCAAAGACACAAGCATGTTCAGTAGTTAAATCTCACCACCATTTTTTTTCCCCCAACAACAAATTTACAATGTGATTTATAAAGAATCATAAAATGGTAGAAACATAGCCAAAAAATACTACAAAATTATCATAAAAACTGTTGCAACCTACATTACCAATTTAATTTCTCTTAAGAGCTCAAATTTGTAGCCAATTAGATTCAAGATTATTCATTTCAAAATATTTATAGTAAAATTTACATGTTTACTTTACAAAAAATAAATATTTCTTTGCCAAATAAAATATTAACTTCTAATTTATTGTCAAATATAATTATTAATAACTAGTTAAGCATTACTTGTTACAATAGTATTGTCTAACAACAAGTACTCATAAATAAATAATTATGAAAAAGATTTAATAGATGAGCACATTTCAATTTTTGTGTTGTGTATGGTAATAGATTTTTTCAATATTTTATTCATTATTTGTAGTTTAAAAAAATAATATTTGTTATATTTTCATTTATAAATAGACACAAAGTATTTACTTTCACAAGTTATATTAAAGAAATAATTAATCACATAGTGATGCTTTAGGTGATGGTAATGCATATTTTGATGCGTGTATTTTAATCTTTTTATGGGAGTTTGTACATCGTTTGGTGAAGATGTAGCTAATGTGGCTACATTGTTGATGTCGAAACCCCAAAAAATATCTTTAAGTTGTTAACTCGTACATGGAAGCATGTTAAAAAATATTATGAAACTTTATGTTCCATTTAGTGCATGGCTACTGGGAACCATTTCAAAGCTAAAAATTATTGAATCTCATTCATTCACTTAGCAAGTTACCAAATGTTATAAGAATATTTTATAATAATGGATGATTGATGCATAATGCAATGTCATCTCTGTTTAGCTAAATTATAACTTGTATACAAAAAATAAATGTTTAAAATTTTAAAGAACTATAAATTGGAAATATTTGAATATTATGATTTTTTTACATAAAGTTGCAAGTGTATTCTTTAAATCCAATAATGAAAAAGAGAGAAAATCAAGGTACCTAAGTTTTAACACGTGTATTGTATGTCAAAGCTTTGAAATGGAGAAATAAAAGAATTCGTTGACACGAAATCTCAGCTACAATATTGATAATATCTTTCCACATTAGTCAATAGCATGATAACATTCTTGACGAGTGCATAATAGAAAAAACTTCAACCTTTCCAACATGACTATTAATATAAAAGATTAAACAATGAGACAATTTATTAAAACAAAAAATAAATTAATATAATCATTCCTTCTTCTTTCTTTAAAATAAAAACAGCCCAAATATCATATAACTTAAAAGATAACAAAACAATATATATAATAAATATAAATAACATAAAGATAAAAGAAATCCATGAACCAATGAATAAAAGTTTTCAATTTCTTTATATACAATTTTAAATATATATGAAGTGCTATGCATAAGAAAGACCAAAACACCCTCCTAAGATCATATTTTCATTATTGTTATCAACTCATACGGAATTTATAAGACACAAAAAAAAATTATATTAAATAATAGTATATGTCTAGCATCTTTACTTTTCATATGTAAATAGACCAAGTTGGCTTCTAGAAATGTGAAGAGTAAATATGAAAGATGGGATCAACATTTTGAGTAGATGACACTCTAGCATAGTTAAAAATTATTGGTTCATTTTAATATAATTTAAGATATGGTTGGTTGGGTGTAACTTAGATAGGAAATAAATGTTTATTGTAAGATGGGAGGTCATTGTTTGTTACAATCAATTATGTTATCCATTTGAAATTGTTTTTTTATATTGAATAAAAAAGTTTTAAGGACATTAAAATAAAATTGTATGATTTCAAGATTAAGGAGAACTAAAATTTAAAAAGTAATAAATATTTATATGATTGTTGAAAATGGTAGATTAAGGAATAAATTGTTGAAATTTGTAGATTATATGATCAAATTGATAAGATGGGGAAGCTTAAATCTCTTGTTAAATTCCTTTCAAACTACTCCATGTCAAAATCACCATTATCAATAGGACATTATTAGAGCATAATGATATTAGGGATTCTATATCTCTATAACATTCATACAAAGTTCTAAATAAGGTATTCTTATCCATAATATATAAATTTTTTAAAGGATATTGACAAAATTTTATTTACATAATTAATAATTTAATTAAACAGTTTTGTTTATTAAATTATTAATTATTTTCTTATTTATTTTGAAGAGGTATAAGAAGTACCCAATAGATATATCCCATGCTCTCTTTATATTTAAGGGGAGTTCCCTCAAAGGAAAATTAATATTCAGGAGGATTTTGTAGATTGTACGTCCAAGATTTAAGGTCTATTGAAAGATATAGAGAAGGAAATAATCCATTATTACAAACATTATTATTTTATTTTATTTGTTCGGTAAATCATTGCTAAGGGGCAGCACCCTAAACGCTTTTGACTGGAGCTATGAACCAGTGAGGCCACATTTGGAGGACCTCATCCCCATGATTCTAAACTGCCACCACCATATCCACCACTGCCACCACCACCATATCCATTGTTTCCTACCACCATATCCACTACCGCCGCCACCATATCCACTGCTACTTCCTTGGTTGACCCTACTGCCAAATCATTGCTAAGGGGCAACACCCTGAATGCTTCTGACTGGAGCTATGAACCGATGAGGCCACATTTGGGGGACCTCATCCCCACCATTCCAAATCGCCACCACCATATCCACTGTCGCCTGCCACCATATTCACTGCTACTTCCTTGGTTGACCTTGTCGCCACTATCTCCCTGCGGCATTCCCATTCTCTGCCGTGGGATTTGAACCTTAGACAACCCAACTGCTGCCCTTGCAACTTAACTGTTGCACTACGGGGTCAACCCCCATTATTACAAACATTATTATAGAAAATTCAAGCAATAAAATATTTTAAAACCAACTACTATTTTTTAAAATCTTTTACCTTCTCCTATTTATCTATATTCAAAAATTAAAATATTAATTTTATACATTTAAAAATATAAATAATTTTATATATAATATTGATTATATTATTTAATATTTAAAATGCCATTATAGATAACCTCAAAACCCAAGGTTTACACAACTTGAGATGATAGGATGCTAAAAAGATAGCCCTATTGAAGATCCCCCAAGGTCTTTTTGCCTCACAAAAATATGTAGCTAACCACAACGCATGCAAGAATGTGAAATGGGTGTCCCCCTAAGAGGAAGAATGAAATTAAACTTTGATGGGGCCTCGTGAGGAAATCACAGGATCTCTGGAACTAGATCCATTATTAGAAATGAAATGAGAATCCTCATTTGGGCATCTTCAAAGTGGCTCCCTCAGAGCTTCAACAACAAAGTGGAGTTTGAGGCATTGCACGAAGACTTGAAGCTATACATCTCAAAGAAAATCGACTATGTGGATATTGAAGGGGATTCCTTGACTTACAATAATATTGTCAAATAAAAAAGGTGCCAAACTAAAAATCTCAAAAAATAATAGATAAGATTTGTACTCTACTTAGCTTTCTTGTAGACTTCTCCATACGACATATGTTTCTGGAATCCAACATGGTCAAAAAAATTATTGCAAACCATGGATGGAATCATATCTCCCCTATCATAGTTTCTACTTAGTCTAGTGAATGGGCCAGATTAGACATAATAATAGATTTAGAATATGCTCTAATAGAGCTATAGTGATCCTTGAGATTCATGGTAATCCCCAAAAAGATCTCCTTGTCAAAAAAAATATTGGGCTACCCAATATGTTGTGTTTATAGATCAAAAAGGTTGATGGTAATGGCACTTGCAAATTGTGAATAGAGTGATTCTAAAAGACATGCAATGCGACTTTTTATTGGAAGAAGTCTCTGCTCAAATAAAATGATTATTCAAAATTACCACCTTGGAGTCAGAGCTCACTATAATGGAGGTTATCAGGGTGTGAGTACTCTCAAATGGATGTACCCATGATTTTCAACATAATTACTAAACTCCTCACTACCTATGTGGACTTCATGGGCCATAAGATGCATGCAAAGTTGTCGGTTCATGTGTGGCTAAGGGATGATCCAATAAGGATGGACTATGAAACTATTTCTAATAATGATTACAAGTATTCAACTAGAGACATGTTGTGGGTGTTTTTTGTTGATACAATATACAAAATGAAACCAATCTCAAATTGGTGCATTGACTCTTTCTCCATGGACATGATCTCTAGAAAGTATGACAAATTTTAGAAGCTGGTGTTGGAGAATTCAAGTATTCTCAACCCTAAAAAAAAGAGCATTTGAAAGAACTAAAGAAGTGACTATCCTTCATATTTTACCATGATTCAACAACCATGTAAACCATTCTTTAAGGGATGTTTTTGAAATTTTAATCTACAAGAGCAACCCCCTTAAGAACACTTGCTTATTAATGTTTGTGTGTAAGCTAACTATACCTATGTCATGGCAATAGCCATAAAATTGTCATTCTTATTTAATTTTTTAATTTAAAAATAATAGTAATAATTAAAATTTAAAGATTTACAATAGTAAAAAAATAAAAAAATTAATTGATTAATTAATATTAATATTTTTTATTTTTGTTTAAATTAGAAAAATTAAATAATTTTTTTTTATGTTAGAGAGTTTTTAAAAGAGGCAATTAATGAAATTTAGAAAACTTATAATTTAAAAAAAAATTCCTCTTTTATTTTTATTTTTTTATGTTAAGATTTTCTTAAAGGTAAATAATAAATATAATTTATAATTTTTTTTAATTTAGAATTATTACTCTAATTTTTTTCATAAATGATATATAAATTTTATATAAAATCATTCTATTTGAATTATTTTTTGTCTAATGAGTGATCTTACAAAATTATTCTATTAATTACTTTTAAAATTATGCATCTTTTTTTTTGTATCTTGCATAGTCAAATATTATTTCATTTATTTATATATTTTTAATTTAGTAATATTTATATTCACATTATTTAAATTAAATTTAATTATCATGGCATCTCAAGTACTCTTCATTAATAAATTTTATATCTTAAATAGAAATAATTATTTTATATAAAAAACAAAAAATAAAAGCAACATTCATGGTTAGAAATTTATGGTTCAGAATAACTAACTCTCAAGTAAAAATATAAATCTCAATCTTCTAGATGCCTTCAAACATAAATTTCAACATGCCATGTCAAACATTCTAAAAAGCATCAAAGATGATTTTCTCTTTCACATCAAAAATCTAAAACTCCTAGTGGTGTATGGAACCTCCTATTGGAATCTATACACAAAGGATCCAAACTTTCCAAAATAATTAAACTAATATTAGAATTATTTACTACTCCTATGCTACTTTGTAAAAGATAAACTATAATATTTCATAGTTCAAATGAACATTCATGAAGATGGTCTTCATGGTTTAAATTTTTTATTTTAATCCTAAATTATAAACAAAGATAGGGGGAGCAACAAGATAGGAGGAGAAGTATACAGGCAAGGGGAGCAATAGGATAGGGGGAGCAGTGAGTTGGAGTGGTGGATTGTCATCAATGACAAAGGGGGAGATTGTTGAAAATTGTCATTGATGTCAAAGGACAAACTCTTTTGCAAGAATACATAACATGGTTATTACAGGACGACCTTCATTATCTTGGCACTACATTGGAAGGAGATTTTGAATTAAAATATTATCTTTAAAATATTGGCCATTAATATTTAAAATTACATTAATATTTTTCTTGGTAAATCAATAGTCATCATTTATGGGCCAATCCCCTTTTGGGATATGAAAATGAAACTTATATTTAATTCCCTAAATTAGAAAGAAAATAAAGATGAAAAGAAGCATAAGAGATAAGAGCAAATAAAGACAAAAATGAATAAAGACAAAAAATAGGCCGTGATTACTTACTAAAATGGAATTTATAATATGTAAGAAGGGCTCTCGATAATAAGACAAAAATTGTCTTATTCATATCATATGGTATGAAGCACTTCATATAATAGGGGAAAAAAAATCATGTTAGATATGAGGTGGTGTGATTAGTAAAGGTTGAAATTTCTTAATGAAAGGATGCATTCCTTCGTGAAGACCATGGATGTTCAAGCATGTATAAAATGCTATTTTGTAATGTGAGATAAATGTGTATTGTGTAATGAATAAGAATAAAATATAAAACATATACACTAGATTGAACAGAAATTTATAAGATCATTTGCAGATTTACGAGGAGATTATAAAGATTTTTTGCACATTAAAGGAAGAGATTGCACGAGAAATTGTATGGTAGATTTGTAAGAAGTTACAAGTGGAGATTGTGATAAATTTGTGGCAGATTTATGATCAGTTTATAGCAAATTTAAGAAGGGAATTATAGAAGATTAAAGAAGAGAGTTATAACAAAATTTGTGAAGACAATTTGAATGAGGGGCTGGTACCTCTAGAATTTGTGAAAAGAATTTTAATAAAAGCAATACTTTTATCATGGTTTTCTCCCTCAAGGGTTTCCACATAATTTGTGTTGTTATTGTGTTACTTATTAAATTTGATTAAATCTTCAAGTGATTAATTAAGTTTAGAAAGAAAAAGAATGTTGTTATACTAATTCACCACCCCTCTCAACATAACTATGTGCTCATCAAATAGATCTACAAACCCTAGAGAGGAACTAGTGAATTTGATGTAGTGAATTTATTTGAAATCTATGTCTACAAATTGAAATTTATATGAATTTAAAACATGTATGAATCAATTTTTTAATTCAAATTAATTCTAAAATTAAAAAAAACTATGCATTCAAACCCTGGAGTTGAAAAAATAAGGGTAAATACAAATCTAATATTTTTGAAATATTTTTATACTTAAAAAAATTATATAGACCTTGTCTTTGTGAGCTAAATCTTTGTGTCATTTATTTAGATCATTCTTTATCCTTTTTGTTGAATATTTCTCATAGTCTTGTCCTCTTATTTCCCATTTCCTCCTCTACAATTTATATTTTTCTATGATTTCTTGTCAAATGTTTTCTCCTTCCAAAAAGCTAAAAATTTGAAAATATACTTCAAAAATTTCACCTACAAAAACTCAAAATTATGATATATTTCATTTTTTATTTACAAAAGAATTGCTAAATTTATATTAAGTATATAATACTTATTTTTTTAAAAAGTCATCCTAGAAGACCTTTGTTCAAAGGTCACTTATATATTTAATTTTTTAATCATTTTGACCTTTGTTCGAAGGTCCTTTATGTTGAATATTCAATATTTTTGAAACACAAAAAATGTGGCTACTCTAAGATTGGTGACCATAACCTAGGGCTATTTCCACATTTTTTAAAATTTTATTGGGATATAGATCAACAAGGTGAATTGATTGACTATCAACCTTAATGGTGAGCCAACAAGACCTGGATCTATATCCTAAGGGGGGATGGAATTGATTAGAAATATTTTAGAGTGATTAACTTAATGATCTTATATGCCCTAATATTAAAAATGTAAGATCCCAAAAACTGAAAGACATAAACAATAGTCTGCAATTGGATCTGGGAAGTGAAGAGGACACCAAACCTGCTCATAAAAATTAGTTTTGAGGTGTCTACAAGGACTCATTCGCCCATGGGAAAATGGGTCTTTGTACGGTGTTTTTGACCAACTTCTAGGGTCCTCTAGTACAAGATCTGAGCTTCCGTTTGACACAGGTCCTTGTAAATTTTAATGATCAGATTTAATGCACAGAAAATTAATTCAAAATCAGACAATAACACAGCAGATACCCTGGCAAAACCCTCCTCTCGAGGGAGAAAAACCCAACAACAAAGATCTCTCTTATATATATAAATAGTGGCAATAATTCTCTTTACAATGAGGCCAATTACAAGGCCAATATTCGACACCTACACTAGATGCAATGACAGATAATAATCTGTACTTCCTTGATATCAAATTCTTCCCTTGAATAAATTTGCAACCTGCTCTTGAAGAAATTCGCACTTGAATGAAGTAATGAATCGAAGTTTCTTGATGATCAAATAAAGGGGAAATGACCTTGTATAAATACACATTGATAGAGAGGTTGCACCTCTTCAAGAGATAGGTCGGCCAAGATAATTACAAATAATAAATGCTAATTTCAAGGAAGGTCGGCCATCAATAAATTTTCTTCATGAATAATCGCGCCAATATATAAGAGATTTGTCTCTTCACAAAAATCGTGTATAATAATTAAATAGGCCATGCCTATCATTTAATTATTATCTCCATGTAATCTGGCTGGAAGGATTCGCCTGAAGCTACAATCATCATTAACAATCCTGCTATCGAAGTGATGAAAATAAATTTTACAACTTAGTTTTTGTGGCTTGACAACTTTGATGACAACAAATGTAATAATGCAAAATTGCTTCTTCAAGATGTTTCCACTCCTTCAACCTATAACCTGCACATACATAAAGAGGGAATTTTTTTGTTTGTTTGTATGGGGGTTTTCCTTGGTCAAAGACCAATTTGGTAATTAAACCTTGATAAAAAATAATTAAAAAAGGAAGGAAATGATAAATTTGAATAATGCTTGCTACAACTCGCCACCCTTCAATGGCTTCCCTTAGAGGAGTGGAGTCAAACACATCTCTCCAAAGGAACTTGATCTTTCTTTTCTTGATTGGTTGCTTAGAATGCTTTGAATTCTCTTGAAAACCTAAATCACAATGCTAGCTTCAAAAGATGACATGAACACACATGAACTTTGACATGATGATAGGATCTTGATTACGATGACAAATGACTGATAAATCTTCTCTTGAATGCTTAATTATGCTCTTGAAAATGATATTTCCTCTTGAAATTTCACATCTTGCTAAATCATGTGTGTTAGATTTCAAATGATAAAAGATTATGTATTTATAGGTGTTTATCTAATTTCTTGAAAATTAGATTCCAAAATTTGACAATTTCAAATTGAATTTGAATCATTAAATACCACCAAAAAAATATTTTAAAATGGGTCTTAGCACTTAAAAGGGACCCATTCACCCATGGGAGAATGTCTTCGCCTATAAATCCAGGACACACATATTCCATGGTGATTAAAATATTAAATGCATTAATTTAATGTTGGTTCTCCTTTCAAAAAATGATAAAAATAAGGCTTTGGAATGCATAATTTGGCAATTTAGAAGCTTAATTATGTTGCAAGTATGAGCTAGTCTGGTGGTGTTGTCATTGATGTCAACATAGTTTAGTATGTTGTAGATTGTACATATATAGCTGAGATGTTGTTGAGATGTTGTGAGTACATGGAGCTATCTTTATGGTGTTGTAGATGTGTTGGTTTGATGAGTTTCCAAGTGCTTTTGAGAAAAAAATAATAAAGAGAAGTCAGAGTGATGAATGTGTTCAGAATGTGCTCTGGTATGTGCTTCGCGTTTCTCCTGTGTTGATCCTATGCTTGTGCAAACCTGAAGATTTGATAATGGTGATCTTGTGGTGATATATCCTAAGTTTTAGCCTTTGGTGTGATAGTACATGAAAGTTAGGCTCACTGGTGTGTGAATTGTTTTGGCATAGTTGATCTTCTGTGGACTGAGAGAAATGTTTCTGCTCCATAGTCACCCACTATTTTGTTTCAGATCTTATGAATCTAGGATATGTCTTGAGATGGTGTTATATGGGTTTTGGTAAAGAAGGGTGAAGTTTGGTGATTTAAAAGTTATGTTTCAGTGTTTCAATATAGGTTTGCGCAGTTCGGTGAACTGGTGAAAGGTGTTCAGAGTTTGAAGCATATTGCATTTTTTTTGGATGTATCTGAAGAAATCTGAGATGTATTCTAGTGCATAATGAAGCATGTTGTGGAGTCTGTGTTTCATCTTCTTGTTGGGAAGCGTGTACACCAATGTTTATTTGTGTTCTCATTAGGTTTGACCAACCTGGTGTTTACACTTCATTCAAAGAATAAAATTAAATTGAGGAAGTGTGTGGTTGATCCAAGACATTATTTTTGTTCTTGGTTAAATATTCTATTGGTCCACTCTCATTCCTTTCCACCGCGGGAATGTTGAGTTGTCGACCTAATTTGAATTTATGAAATGAGGTATTTGTGGCCAACCTTGGAGAAAGTTTCTAAGGTTGAGAGTGGTATAAAAGCAAGTCGAATTGTGAAGAATTGTATGACAATATAATGCAAAGTGACAAAAGTGAGCCACAAATCATAAGAGTATAAGTGTGCGTGTGAGTGAGTTGAGACAATAGTTCTTTATTGTGTTTGATTCCTAAAGGCAGTGAGCTAAAGGTTTTTGCAATCCTTATTCAAAGATGTAGATGTGTGTTAATTTTTGTGGTGGATCTTCTGTTCTCTTTTGTATCTGTAGGCAACGAGCCTCCCTGTTGGACAGTGAGTCCTTTCTATAGGCAATGAGCCTTTGTACTTGGACAGTGAGACCTCTTCTGGGCAGTGAGCCTTTGTATTCAGTTTTATAATATCTTTATATTGTTACTTAACCCTCACCGTGGTTTTTCCCTTATTGGGTTTTCCACATAAAAATCTGGTGTTCATTGTGTTGATTTACTTTCTGTTATTTGTGTTTCATGCTCTTAATAATAGAATAGGGTGGTTGTGAATTGATAAGTGTTGAAGTCTTAAGTTTGAATTTTGTGACAACTAATTCACCCCCCCTCTCAGTTGTCTTGCACCTATTTAACAATTGGTATCAGAGCATTGGTTCCTTGGTGTAGAGCTTAACCGCTTAAGGAAGATCCGATGACGCATAAGTTGGTGATCCTTATCTTCAATGGAACTGACTACAATGATTGGAAGGGACAGATGAAAGGGTATATTATCTCTCTTGGTTTCAAGACCTAGAAGGCTGTTGAGACAAAGTATACACCCCCGTCTGGTGGTCTTACTACTACAGATGAGATTTTTGCTTATGAAGAAAATTAGAAGGCAAAGTATGCTATTTGCAGTGGCTTATCTAAAAATGAGTGAGCTAAGGTTCTTTCTTTGGATACTACATATGAAGTCTGGAAGAAGTTGGAAGACATATATGAAGAAATGAAAGAGTGAAATTGACAAAGAAGTTGGTGACAAAGCGCATATTTGTAAATGGAAGAAGGTGAAGAATTTACAAGCTTCTTTTAGAGGGTTGAATTGACTGCAAATGAAGTTAGAAATCAAAGAGGAAAACTGTTAGATGAAGATATAATTGAGAAGATCCTGATCACCCTATCGAATTGCTACAATGATAAGATCTCAGTTATTGAAGAAATGTATGATCCTAAGAAGTACACTTTAGAACAGTTGTTTGGCACCTTGCAAGCATTTGAGATGAGAAAGTTTTAGAAAGAAGACGAGATAGAAGAAAATACATAAACGACATTTAAGGCAATGAAGATTGAAGATGAACCGAATAGTGATGGTGATGATAAGTCATAAGCAAACTTCACTAGGAAGTTGAAGAAAGGCATTGAAAAGTATAAATGTATGTTTCCCTTTAAATGTTTTAGTTGTGGTAATATTGGTCATTATGCTTCAAGATGTCCAAATAGAGCTATACATAAGAAGAATAAGGATTATAAGGATAAGGATATAAAAGATAAGAAATATAAGAAGTTGTACTATGTTAAAGAAAAAGCAGAAATTTTTGATGATGAATCTAAGAATGAGGTTGATGATAGTGAATGCTTATTCTTAGCTTTGGAAAGTAAATCTGTATCCACTAACCCTAGAAAATGTGTAAGTAAGAAGGCTCCTAAGAATAAGAGGAATAGGTTGGAAGGTACTTTGGTTACCGCTTCTGATGCAAGATAGGATGAAGACTACTGGGTAATTGATAGTGGTTGTTCTAATCACATGACTGGAGATAAGAGTAAGTTCACTAAGTTTGAGAAATATGATGGTGGTTTAGTTATGTTTGGTGATGATTCAGGAGCTAAGATTTTTTGGAAAGGTTCAATTAGTTTTGATGGAGTGCACAGTACTGATGATGTATATTATGTGAAGGGTTTGAGGCATAACCTTTTGAGTGTTTTTCCGATGTGTAGCAATGTTTTTAAACTTGTGTTTTAGAATAATACCTGTGAAATCAGAAAAGGATCTAGAAATGGAGATATGGTTGCTGTTGGAAGAACTCATGGAAACATCTATTAGCTTAAGGGAGTTGATGGTCAATGCCTTGTATCTCAAATTAGTGAAAGTTGGTTATGGCACCAGAGAATGGGACATGTAAATTTTGATAACTTGGTCAAAATCAGTTCAAAGGAGATTGTTTGAGGGCTACCCATAATCACAAGACCTGCTAATGCTATTTGTAGAAGTTGTCAATTGGGGAAACAAACAAGATGCAACTTTAAGGGAAAAGAGCACTCTATTACCAGAATGTTGGAGTTAGTTCATATTGATCTCTATGGTTCGACTAGAATTGGAAGCTTGAATGGTGACAGGTATTTCATGTTGCTTATTGGTGATTATACTCGAATGACATGGGTTGCTTTTCTTAGAGAAAAGACTCGGGCTTTGGATAGGTTTAAGGTATTCAAAGCAAGAGTGAAAAATGAAATAAATTTGAAAATCAAGTATTTGAGATCTAATAGAGGTGGAGAATTCACTTTTGGTGAATTTAATGCATTATGTGAACAACATGGCATAAAAAGACAGTTTTTTGCTCTAAGAACCCCTTAGTAGAATGGAGTAGTTGAAAGGAAAAACATGACAGTACATGAAGTTGCTAGAACCATGATGAAAGAATCAAATGTACCAGATGTGTACTGGAGAGAGGTGATACACACTACTGTTTATGTTCTTAATAGAGCTCAGATCGTATACAACAACACAAAGACTCATTTTGAGTTATGGACTCGTAAGAATCCTACTATGAAATATTTCAAGGTATTTGGAAGCAAATGTTATATTAAAAGAGATGATGAAAATCTTGGAAAGTTTGATGCTAGATGCGATGAAGGAATCTTTCTTGGATACTCTACTACTAGCAAAGCATACAAATGCTTTAATAAAAAGATTGAGAAAGATTGTTGAAAGTGCTAATGTGAAAGTTGATGAAGACATATGCAGACCTATTGAGATAAGTGAAGTTGAACTTGATGATCCTATCTGTGGACATGTACTTGAGGAGAATAAGGAGAAGGAAGAAGAAAAGAAAGAAGAACAGATGGAAGAAGAAGAGAATGAGCTAAAACCTACTGTTAAGACTCCTAAGTATGTACAAAAGAATCATCCGAAGGAGTAGATAATTGGAGATAAAAGTGAAGGTGTGAAGACAAGAAGCAGAGTTGCAGCTGAGGTAAATCTATGTTTACTCTCTAAAGTTGAACCTAAGTTTGTGATTGAAGCGTGTGAAGATGAGTGTTGGATAAAAGTTATGAAAGAAGAGTTGCAACAGATAGAAAAGAATTAGACATGGGAACTAGTCCCTAGGCCTGTGAATAAAAATGTGATTGGTTCAAAATGGGTGTTCCGGAATAAGCTAAATGAAGGTGGAGAAGTTGTAAGGAATAAGGCAAGACTTGTATGCAAGGGATATTCACAAGTTGAAGGTATAGATTTTGAAAAGACATTTGCGCCTATGGCTAGAATGGAAGCTATTAAGATTTTTTTGGCATTTTCTTCCCACAAGGACTTCAAAGTGTATCAGATGGATGTTAAGTCAACATTTCTAAATGGTGAATTGGAGGAAGAAGTTTACATGGAACAACCTGAAGGGTTTCAGTTATCTGACAAACTAGACATGGTTTGTAAGTTGAAGAAGGTGTTGTATGGACTAAAGCAAGCTCCCAAAGCTTGGTATGCAAGATTTGATAGATACCTGACAAAGCAAGGATTCAACAAAGGCTCTGCTGATAACAATCTTTACTTCAAAGTGCAAGGTAACAAAATGTTAATAGTAGTTGTATATGTTGATGATATCATTTTTGGTTGAAATGAAGGCATGTGTAAAAAGTTTGCTGAAGAGATGCAAAAAGAATTTGAGATGTCTATGATTGGTGAATTGAATTTCTTCCTTGGTCTACAAGTGAATCAAATTGATAAATGGATATTCATTTTGCAATCTAAGTATGTAAAAGAGTTGTTGAAGAATTTTGGGATGGATGATTCCAAACCGGCTTGTACTCCTATGGTAACTGGATGTAAACTGAGCAAAGATGACGAATCTGCTAAAACTGATAAGAGAAAATACAAATCTATGATTGGCAGACTATTGTATCTTACTGCTACTAGACCAAATATTATGCATGTAGTATGTTTAGTTGCTAGATTCCAAGCAGATCCTAAAGAAGCACATGTTACATCTATAAAGAGGATATTTAGATATCTTAAAGGTACACTGGATTATGGATTATTGTATCCTAAGAGTGATGATTTCACCCTAAGTGCTTATACCGATGTTGATTGGGTCGGATGTGTAGATGACTGAAACAGTACCAATCGTGGTGCTTTCTGTCTTGGAAAAAGATTGGTTTCATGGTTGAGTAAAAAGAAAGACTCAGTTTCTTTATCCACTGTAGAGGCAAAATATATTGCTGCAGCATCCTGCTGCACATAGATTTTATGGATGAAGCAAACTTTGAAAGACATTGGAGTGATATGTGATGAGCCTATTTATATTTTCTATGACAACACAAGTGCAATAAACATTTCAAAGAACCCAGTTATGCATTCAAGAACAAAACACATATCTATTAAATATCATTTCCTGAGAGAAAAAGTGATGGAGAATGAAGTTAGATTGGAGTATGTGACAACAAAGGAACAAATTGCAGACACATTTACTAAGGCTCTTTTGAAAGATACTTTTGAGCATCTTAGGGAGAGGTTGGGGGTCATTGGCCCTCTGAACTAAGTGCACATGAAGGTGCATCAATCAAGTGAATTCATATATTCTTTATTTTTATCTAGACTGATAAATGGGTCTACTTCGCAGGGGGAGTAGAAAAGGTTTTCATTGTTGCAGTATGAGTGTACTCCTAAGGGGGAGTGATTAGAGTTTTTGGTCTTTGCAATTGATGTTAAATGGGGAGAGAAAGTCATGTGAAAAATAGTTATAGAGGAAGAGAAGGTGTTCTCCCAGGATATTGTGAAGGATGTTGTCTTTGATGGTTTTTCACATCATGTGTTACCATCAATGACAAAGGGGGAGATTATTGAAAGTATGAGCTAGTCTGGTGGTGTTGTCATTAATGTTCTCATTGATGTCAACACAGTTTAGTATGTTGCATATTGTATATGTATAGCTGAGATGCTGCTGAGATGTTGTGAGTACATGGATCTATCTTTATGGTGTTGTAGATGTGTTGGTTTGATGAGTTTCCAAGTGCTTTTGAGAAAATTAATAAAGAAGAGAAGTCAAAGTGATGAATGTGTTTAGAATGTGCTTTGTGTTTCTCTTGTGTTGATCCTATGCTTGTACAAATCTGAAGATTTGATAATGGTGATCTTATGGTGATATATCCTGAGTTTTAGCTTTTGGTGTGATAGTACATGAAAGTTACATTCATTGATGTGTGAATTGTTCTAGCAGTGTTAATCTTCTATGGACTGAGAGAAATGTTTCTACTCTGTAGTCCTCCGCTGTTTTGTTTCAGATCTTGTGGATCTAGGATATGTCTTGAGATGGTGTTCTCTGGGTTTTGGAAAAGAAGGTTGAAGTTTGGTGATCTGAAAGTTATGTTTCAGTGTTTCAGTATGGGTTTGCACAGTCAAGATGAACTGGTGAAAGGTGTTAAGAGTTTGAAGCTGTAACATCCATCCTCTTAATACTCAAGTAATCTCAAGAATTTACTAGAAGGTAAATAAACTTAGTAAACATGAGAGAATTTTTTTTTTAAATCATTTGCATAAGCACAAGAATATAGTATAACTTTTCCAGATAAAATTCAAACTAGAATTCACATGTAATCATAACTAGAATCAAGATAAATCTTTACAATATTCATTTATATCACATGAGATACACTTAGCATAAAGAATAGTTTTACCTCATAGGTTTTGTCTATCATAAGCCAGAACATGGAGTTCACTTCATCTAGAATGTTGATCTCTATCTTCACAAGCCTCAAAGAGTCTACTGCTACAAAGGGAGAGCATCATCTGAGTGCTTTTCCTCCAACCACGAACTCAAGTGGTCCCCCGCACGCTTCCTAACTGGAAGTGACCTGGACCTTCTTGAAGAGTATAGATATAAGGAATTGTCAAGTTTCTCCATCTAAGTCCTAGGGATGTGTTCTGCAAAACTCAATCGAACAAACAACTCTAGATCCCTTCTAGCTAAGTATGATCATTCTGATTGGTTATGCCATCTAAACACACACCTCTGACTCATCTTGGAACTGTATCATCCTATGGTTTACTTACTTTATTTGGAACTCTAGACACAAACTAGTCTGTATAGAAAATCCATTCTAGCCAATCTGACTTAGATCTATTCCTTAATCTAGGATATTCATTCAATGTAAAAATTTAGGTATTTCAAACCTTTTAAAAGTTCCTTATTGCATCCTTGCAAAATTTAGGGTTTATGACTTCCTGTCATTTTACTCACAAGATTCAATACCCAACATCTTGGTGCGTTAAATCGAGTTTTGACATTATCGTAGAATATCTTTAAGGTATTATATAGGCTTCATGCCTTGTTTTATAGTTTCACGACCTTTCATTGTCAATCAATATATATATATATACAATGTGATATCTAACATAAACGTTATGTATTTCCTATATCCTTCTTGTTTCAATACTAGGGTTTAGCTTCTCCTAACCCAATACATGGAAATATCAAACATCCTTGTTCTTCAAAGATAATAGCATTAGTGAAGCAAAACATAAGAGTAATTACTTCTAGTCTTACCCAAATGACTTAGCATTTCTCAAATTCACATTTCATATAACATGATTAAGCATGATATCCGAGGAATATCCTCATTGATATATATATATATATATATATATATATATATATATATATATATATATATATATATATATATATATATATATATATATATATATATATATATATATATCTTAATGAGTGTCATTACTTTTCATAGCTAGTATTTTGACTTAATTCAATCCTTCAACCTTAATAGGTTAGATTCGTAAGAGATAATAAATCACTTCTAACTTCCTTGTCTTCTCAATTTTTTTTTTCACATTCAAATAAGGATAGAGTATAAACTCATATTATTATCATCCTTTATATAAGTATGTCACATATACCTATAACAACAATCTCAAGTACAAAAGACATGAAGGTTGAGTTTCGGTCTCCCAACATCTCCTTCTCGAGTTGGTTACAACATTGATACCAAATATTGGAATAACAAAATTCCTTTGTACACATAGTTCTAAAATAAGTTCAATAAAGACTACAAGATCAACATCATTACATTGTCAAGATCTCTCTTTCTCTTGAGAACCATAACATAAGCAATAGATGCTATCAAAGGCTAACTAGGGTTCCACATTCTTGAAACACCTATTTCCATAAATATGTATTACAAAACAATTGACAAGAGGAATTCTATTTCCTACAAAGAGATCTTTATCTAAGCAGGCCTAGTTCAAAACCCACAAGGAACTAAGGTTGATATTTGCTCAACATGGTTGAGTGGTAGTTTTTTTTAAAGGTTCATTCCTAGACATATCTATGCCAAAAGGATTGGAGGATATAAATACCCCGAACTGTCTTTAAGGAAATTAAATCGCTCCAAAACAATCCAAGAACTAAACTATCCCACCATGGAGATTAAAGGAAAAATAATAAATATTCTTGCATGCTAATTATTAAGGCTAAACTGCCTCCATCACTGGGTTCTAGCAGTCCACTAACATCTTTCTTAATCAATGATATCCCTTCATTGAAATAAGAGAAACTTGGTGTAACTTCAAAACATGATTGAGCTTAACCTACAAGGAAAGGAAACATGCCTGTTTAGCTCGAAACATGAGACTTTCCTTCCTAAGTTGAACTGCTCTTGCTCTGGAGCTGCATAGGGTATCTCACTCCCATTGTTGTACTCTCTGGTTCCTCCTTCCCACAAGTGAAACCCAAAATCAATGCCTGTTCAGAAAAGTTCCAAGAAGTTCCAAAAGTTCTGGAAATTCCATTTCCTCAAGAGTCTTAAGGACGTCTTCCACATTTATTCCTTGTCTCTTCCTTGTCTCTTCAACTCTTTAAATATATCATTTGCTATTGCAGAGAGGTAATGAATAAAAAGGCGAACGCTCTCAGATGAACTAGTTCCCTCTTCTTTTATGGCTCAAAAATTTCCGCCGTTAACAAAGCTACCCTCATGTCTTTGACCTTCCATTTTCTATTAGTGTTTTTGAATTTTCTTCTAGATAGCAGCGATAAGCAAACTTCCCCCTCGCAGAGCTAACCAACTTCTTTTTTCTTTTTTTTTCTTCCCATATGCTGGCCAAGAGACCTGCTTCCTCCATATGCTAGACCAGAGACCCGTTTTTCTTCCCAGACACTAGTAGGGAGATCCCCCTGAAATGACCATGCTCCATCTGTTCCCAAAACCTGCACCCCATCACCAAAAGTAATTGAGTAATTGTCTCCCCGTAACTGCCTAGAGTTAGAGGGTGATCCTTTTGACTCTTCTGAATACTCGCTCTCTCCCAACACAAAACAGTTACAATAACTAAATAACTCCCCGAGAAAAATGTGGAACACGATATCACATTCCATTATTATCCGTGCTGGCTTGAAAAAGATGCCCGCAACCACTTATGGCATACAATAGTATTTTAACATTATACAATTTTGTCACCAAAACATTATTTATGTGACATACAAAAGAACCCATTGCTATTTTAGCAAAGATACATATTTATATTTATATATCGGCATATCTATGCACCTCACTCCACCTTATTCAGTCATGGCTCTTATAATCCTATGAGGATATTAAATATGGTACAAAGGATATAGCGACGCCAAGAAAAGCTTGTCGTGACCCAAGGGATGTGCAAATTGTTTAAAGATTAAAAACTATGTGGTTGGAGGTATCTTAGTCTAATCTAAAATAGATTAAAAGAATTGAACAATGTGACTCACAAGATCCTCTTTATTAAGAATTAAGTCTCATTGGTTGGCTCTTGGCTTATCTAGCCATTATATATTTTAATCATATATTTTAACATAATAACCTTTTAAGAAACTAAAAGTTTCATGAGCAATAGTTGACGATATAGTTCATTATGTTGTCCAATCAATGTACTCGCCAAAACAAAATGAACTCGACGTTGGTCTAAACGATCAACATCCTCGTGCAATATCATGATGAGTACCAATAATTAAAAGCATATAAAGGTGACACATCATACATATATGAACATATTTATACATGAGTCATTTTCATTGTAATAACTTATGCATGTGTGTATGTATCCATACATACTTGAACGTAGATGTTTGTACGTTGACAATATCTATGTCTTTGTATGCATAAACATATCCATGCACCCATCTATACGAGTACATATGCTTATTTTATCCCACGTAAAACTACATTCATATATTCAATTGGTTATATAATAAAAAGAGAGTTAATAACCCTAAAGAGAATCATATCAACACAAAGGTCGATAAATCTATTACTATCGACAAGATTCTAAACACGTTAAACAACATGAACTAGACTTAAACGACATCAACAACTTGTCGATTCAAGAAATAAACTTAAACCAAAAGGGTCGAGTATCACTTACCCCACTCAACTAGGTTCACCATTTTGCATCAAAACTAGACCTAAGATGGCATCAACCTGTTCTTTTCCTTGTATCTATACCCTTCTCTCCAATGATGGTCTCCCTTCCTTTCTCAGAGGTCGGAACCCTGTTTCCTAAATGCAACTTGCCATCAACAACACAATATGAGTGTATCATTAATCATTTCATAATCATCATGAAATCATCACCTCTTGACTACTTTTAAACGCATGTCAATTTTAGTCAAATAAACATAACTCATGAAAACATTGATTTTTCTAGACATTTTCCTAAACATCAAATGATCGAATCATGTGTAATCATCTACTAATTACTTCAAAAGTAAAAAGTAAAACATAATTAAAGTTAGGGATGTAATATAAGCATATTGCATTTGTTGTGAGTGTACCTAAAGAAATCTGAGATGTATTCTCATGCATACTGAAGCATGTTGTGGAGTCCATGTGTCATCTTCTTGTTTAGAAGCATGTACATCAATGTTGATTTGTGTTCTCATTAGGTTTGGCTGACCTGGTGTTTACACTTCATTCGAAGAATAAAATTAAATTTAGGAAGCATGTGGTTGATCCGAGACATTACTTTTGGTCTTGGTTAACTGTTTTATTGGTCCACTCTCATTCCTTTCCACCGCGAGAATGTTGAGTTGCCAACCTAATTTGAATTTATGAAATGAGGTATTTGTGGCCAACCTTGGAGAAAGTTTCTAAGGTTGAGGATGGTATAAAAGTAAGTCGAATTGTAAAGAATTGTATGATAGTGTGATACAAAGTGATGAAAGTGATCCACAAATCATAAGAGTAGAAGTGTGTGTGAGTGAGTTGAGACAACAGTTCTTTATTGTGTTGGATTCCTGAAGGTAGTGAGCTAAAGGTTTCTACAATCCTTATTCAAAGTCGTGGATGTGTGTTAATTGTTGTGGTGGATCTTTTGTTCTCTTTTGTATCTATAGGCAGTGAGCCTCCCTATTGGACATTGAGTCCTTTCTGTAGCCTTTGTACTTGGATAGTGAGTCCTCTTCTGGGTAGTGAGCCCTTGGCCGTGAGCCTCTGTATTCAGTTTTATAATCTCTTTATATTTTGAGTTAACCCTCACCGTGGTTTTTCCCTTATTGGGTTTTCCACGTAAAAACTTGGTGTTCATTGTGTTGATTTACTTTCTGTTATTTGTGTTTCATTCTCTTACTTAATAATATAATAGTGTGGTTGTGAATTGATAAGTGTTGAAGTCTTAAGTTTGAATTTTGTGACAACTGATTCACCCCCCCTCTTAGTTGTCTTGCGCCTATTTAACAAATTAAGTCCAATAAATTAAGGGACCCAAAAATAGTGTGAAATCATAAAGCTATACAATTTCCTACACTACATTGAGCCCTCACTTTAGTGAGAGTATTCACTTATGCTTAGACTTACACTAAAGTAGACAAATATGTGTCAAGAGGGGTCCAAGTGCACAAATGTTGATGAGATAGTATGACAAAGATCAAAGGAGATGGCTAAGCCCCCATGATCTAAGATCCTATAGCAAACCAACATAAGCACAAAGGGACACACACACATGTAAGATATGTGCAACAAGACAAGATACACAAACATAAATATTGAAAAACACAAAGCATACATGATGAAAGCACATGTGACACAACATAACATATGGATGATGAAATAAAAACAAGCATGATGTAAACACGATGTAAAAATGAAGAAGACACACAAAAGACACATGACAAAACACAAGGTTAGTACTAAAAGGATTCAAGTCAATAAGGAAAAGAGACCTCAGTCTTAAATTGTCTCAAATACCAAACACCATCCATCAAATGTGTTGTCAAAATAAAATGATGCTCTCACAAGGATGGAAAATCACTTATGAAACACATGGCTCAACTGGAAAGCAAGTTGTATTATGCTAGGTGATCACGGGATATGCTCACAAGGGCTAGTGCAGTTCGATATACACTAGGTGAGCCCCCAAGACAAAATAAGAAACACGCACTAGGTCTACAAGGTGTGTACCCATAAAAATGTGGCAGATGGGCAAAGTCATCACACAAATGTGTACCCATAAGTCAACCATACCAAAATTTATACTCCCTAATAACTTTGATAAGGTGCCACAAAATGATCAATGTGCTATGCCAACACTACATTAAGTCGAACTTTTGTGAATGAAAATTAAGCAAAAATGCCAAACTCACCTTAAGGGGTGCAAAAACGACATCGGGATAAGATCAAAAAACAATCAAAGGGGATTTTATTAATACATGAAAGGTTACACCTTAGGGAACATCACACTTGACATCACCACCAAGAGAGGACTAGTCGAGGAACAAAAGATTCATGCCTTAGGGAATACTAACCATAGCATTGCCACCAAGGAGAAAGTCATATGCCAAGAAATGGTCACTCTTGTAGAACATCAACCATAATATCACCACAAAGAAGACACACCACATAGATCAAGAGAGCCACACTTTGAATAAAAAGGTCACACTTCCTAGGAGATGTATGCTATCATCACTAAGAAGGGAACATGCAAACAATGAGCGGGGGACTATATACCCCCCCTTAAAATGTCAACATACTTGCTATGTTGGTATTTTAAGGATAAAGAGAGGAAGATGGGATCCTTGAAAAGAATGCATGCCTCCCAAAACTAGTTATCATTGCTCCCCAATTGTAGAGACAAGGACAACCACACCAAGGACTATCATGTTGCTACCATGAAAAATATGGTTGCACTTGAGATTGTACCACCAATATGAATGACAATGAGCATAACACATAAAGCTACCAATGCCACATAGTGATGAGCAACATGATATGATGAAAATAATCATTGATAAGAGGAATTAGGTGCATCAACACAAGAAAGAGCACCACAATCCTTAAGATGTTGAATTTTGTTACTCAAGGCCTTACATTCATTAGTTGAATGACCATGCACTCGATGATATGCACAAAATAAGCTTTTGTTGTAGAATTTATTTCATGTTCTTGGAGGGAGACATATCAAGTAGGCTTGGAGAAGCCTTGACAAGGTATTCTCTTGATCAATAGTAGAAGATATTCCTTTTTTTTTATGAAAGAGAGTCTTGCTTACTACAAGGTGTCATACATACACAAGACTCTTTAGGTTTAAATCATGAGATTTTGTACTCTCCCAAAAAGGAAGGTGTAAAATATAATGAATCCCAATCATCACTAAAACATATGTTTGAAGATGAAGCAATATCATGACCATGTTGTACATTTGTACTAGAAGTGTTTTTGCGTGATGACATTGATATTAAGCGAATATTTCTTTGATGCTTTCGAAGGACAATAACCAAGACCTCTTGTTTGTTCTTGTGTGCTAGGTTTGATAGGGATACATATACCTTGTTCTTTAACACCACATCCTTTTCAATTATAGCCAAGTTGTTTCAAAATTTCATAACCCCTTCCATACAGTGCTTTAATTTCTTTTGAGGAAGGAGGTTTGTCATGATCACTTTTGTTGTATGTAGATGTATAGTTTTTGTTTTACTCCTCTTTGCTAAAAGTTGTGGACTCACATGGTTTGGATGACTCAAATTGTGTTTATATTATGGTAGCTTCTTTCTCTTTTCTTGATTTGTGTGTGATCTTGTATTCTCCCATGAATGTAGGTGTAAAATCTAATGATCCCCAATCATCTTCCAACAACTTTGTCATAGATGAAAGACAATCATCCTTTTCTTATTTTTGTAAAGGTTCCACTTTTGTAGTTGGTGCCAATGTTGTAAGAGGATTTGTCATTCCTATTTTAATTTGTAAAAAAATCTTAGGTTGAGGATCAAATTTTATTATATAGACCTTGTTTTTGTAAATGTATTTCAATAGATGATGTTTAACGTTGAAGGAACCACATTCATTTCATGAATCCATGGTCTACCCAAGAGGAGATTATATTAAAGATCATGAGGCATGACTTGGATGGGAGTTTGCGATGTAACCCTACCAACTTTTACAAGCAATGTTATCACACCAAGCGGTTTCTTTCCCACATTATCAAAACCACGAATAGATAACTCAATTAGTTGAATTTTAGTCTACTCCTCTCCAATTTTATCCAAAAGGTTTACACTACAAACATTGAGTGTCAAACATTATCAATGAGAGCATGTTTAATTCCAATCTTGTTAATGCTAGCCAATATCATCAAAGCATCCTTTTGTTTCTGTATTTCCAATGGAGGTAATTCATTTGATGAAAGACAATGTCCAAATTAGGTGAATTCATATTCTTAATCAAAGTTTCACATCATTGGGTTGCACACTAGCAGGGATAACAACTTTTTGTAAAGCATTTTGAAGCATGCTATAGTAAACATATGACACTTGAATCAAATCCCGCAAGGATATCTTAACAAGAGTGCTACAAAGTTGTTCCACAAGATCATACTCCTTTCCACTATGTAAAGGTAAATGAGGGGCACTAGGAAAAATAGGTTGTGGAAGTGGTATTGATGTAGGAATGGTTTGTGGTTGCCTATTATTCCTTGTGTTATATGTATGAGCAATAGTATGATAACTTGGTTGCTACGAAATATTGTTACTAGTGAGTTGCCTTGCAAAATTTAAGATATATCTTGGAGGTTTTGGTTGGTGTTGATGTGGTCCTATGATAAGAAGCGATTTAGGAGGTACAATAACTAAAGGACTCATAGGAGGTTCAAAATGATTCTTTGGAGGTCCAATGATTAGAGGACTCTTAAGAGGTTCAAAAGGAATCTTTGGAGGTCCAATTATTAGGAATATTAAGAGGCCAAACAGGAGTTTTTGGAGGTCCAACAATCAAAGGAGATCTAATGGACACTTGTGTATTCATAACCTCAACATATGTGAATTCTTGTTGTTAAGTGCTAAGACCCATTTTTAAATATGTTTTTGGTGGCATTTTAATGTTTCAAATTCAATTTGCAATTGTCAACTTTTGGAATCTAATTTCTAGGAAATTAGATAAACACCTATAAATATATACTCTTTTTATTATTTAAAATCTAACACACATGATCTAACAAGAGGTGAATTTTCAAGAGAATATTATTGTCAAGAGCATAATTGAGCACTCAAGAGCAGATTTATCAATCATTTGTTGCACTAATCAAGATCCTATCATCATGTCAAAGTTCATGTATGTTCATGTCATCTTTTGAAGCTAACATTGTGATGTAGGTTTTCAAGAGAATTCAAAGCATTTCAAGCAATCAATCAAGCAAAGAAAGATAAAGTTCCTTTGGAGAGATGTGTTTGACTTCAGTCCTCTAAGGGAAGCCATTGAAGGGCGGTGAATTGTAGCAAGCATTTTTCATTCATAATTTCCTTCCTTTTTTCATTATCTTTCTATCAATGTTTAATTACCAAATTGGGGTTTGACCAAGGCAAACCCCCATACAAACAAACAAAACAAATTTTCCCTCTTTGTGAATGTGCAGGTTACAGGTTGAAGAACGAGTGGAAGGATCTTGAAGAAGCAATTTTGTATCATTGCATTTGTTGTCATCAAAGTTGTCAAGCCATGGAAACTAAGTTGCAGTATTTATTTTCATCTCCAATAGTAGGACCTGTGTCAAACGAAAAATCAAATCTTGTACTAGAGGACCCCAAACACTAGTATAAAAACAACAATAAATGACTAGAAAAACTACTAAAAATTGCATATATGTGACTAATCTTGATCATGTGACCATTAGTAGTTTATTGCCAGTCATTTATAACGTGACCAAATTCATGACTAAACCATTTTTAGTCATTTATTGGTTGTTTTGATTGATCAATTTTTAGTCATTGATTGTTGTTAACTGGTCATTTATTTAGTCATGGTAGTCTTTATTTAGTCATGGTAGTCATTTATTTAGTGATGGTTTAGTCATTTATTTAGTGATGGTTTAGTCATTTATTTAGTCATGGTAGTCATTTATTTAGTCATTTATGAATTAATGCTTTCAGGTCTCTACTCCTGCATTTAAAAGGAAGTTGGATGGTCAGTTCTGCTTGTTGTATGGTAGAGTAAGGCACTGGTTTTTCATTTTCTCCTTGCTCTGTATCTGTTCATAAAGGAAATGCTTATGTAGCTTCCAATTCTGTTTCACAAGAAAATAGCATGGTTACATTAGGGAAACTAATGGAATTAAGATGAAAATGGTTAAATCTTCAATGGCTATTGAGAGTTTAATCTCACGTGAAATTTTAATCTTACTTCCAACCATTGATATTTTGAAAGAGAAATCTGATGAATGGTCGATTTGTTGAAGTGGTCATAAATCAGAATTTTCCTTGTAACAAAAGCAACAGAGGGTTTTAAGCGTTGTTGCTTCACACTGCAATTATATTTATAGAAATTTAACTCATTTAATTTGTTGCTTACACATTAGATACAAGGAAATATAAAACTCAAAAATCTACAAAATCATCATCCCTAAAACACAGCCAATAATATTTGTGAAATTGATTTTATAAACAGATTTACATGAAGAATACAGGTCTGCATAAAAATAATTTTGTAGCAAAATAATATCGTTTAGATCTATAGACATAAATTTAGATTTAGAAGAAAAAAATTAATTAATTAAATTGTGATTGTTTTCAGATCTAAACAAAAAGAACTTACCCTTTGCAAACTTTAAAATGGGCATAGGGTCATGCACAGGTCTGTGTAAAACTATTGTTGCCTGCAAACTTAAATCTATGTTTCAAAATATTAAAGTTTCAAAAATAATAATAATAAGCAGGTTTATTTGGTGACTGCAAAGGACAAGTTTATGTAAAAACAACAAAATAAACTACAAGAAATATATTCTTATATCTATACAAATTCAATGCATAGGACGACCTCCTCCTGATGACGAAATCTCCTTCCCCCTCTTACATACAATGAAACTGTTATAAGTAAACAACAAAGCAAAAAAAAAACCCCATTCTTCTTGTGCAGCCAAAGAAAATCGTAGAAATTGCAACCATAAATCTCTCTCCCCTACACTGCCTATCTCCTCTCATCCTACAAAAATGAGAAAAATGATTAGGGCAAGTGCTCATATATTTGTTCAATTAGAGGGAAATGAAAGGAAAATTTAGGACAACATAGATTGAAAATAGGGTTCTATTGAGTTCGCCCAGCAAAATAATATGTGTCCAAAAAAGGATTGGGGCACAAATAATATATTTTAAGTGCCTGCCGCCAAAATGTATGTAGAAAATTAGGCGCCCATTTTGAAATGGACATGAAATTTACTTTGAATGCGGTTAAATGAATCTCAACCATTCATCATTTTTTGCCATTTTTTTGGTTGTTTGTCGTGACTTTTTATTGCAACGTGAAAATATGGTTTCGGCGAGGGTTTAAGAGTATGTTTATTAAAATGAAAATTACGACAAATAATAATGAGCACATTTAGGTTTGAACATTATGGCATCCACCGTAATTCTAAGTTCTTTCATCTCACTGCGCTTAGGCATAAGTCATCAAATAGAATCTCCTCAATTAGAGCTGATGGGTTGTTGTTGGAAGAGGAGGAGGAAATTAGAAGAGCGACTGCTAGGTTTTTTTATCAGCTCCTGAAGGATGACCTAGTTTGGGATCAAAGGAGTGTGGATGCTTCTCTAGAAGTTATTCCTAGAATTGTGATAGAGAATTTGAACGAGTAGACGACTATTCCTTCGGCCTCAGAATTCAAAGATGTGGTTTTCTCTTTTGAAGGTAATAAGGCCCCTGGCCCTAATGGATTTCCTTTTTTGTTCTTTCAGTCATGTTGGGAGATTGTCTTTGAAGATGTGATTAATGCTACTAAGGAGTTTTTTGGCTCAAGAAGCCTCCTCAAAGAGCTTAATGCAACTTTCATTGTTTTGATTCCTAAATATTCTAATGCTAAGTCTTTTGGTGAGTTTCACCCAATCAGCCTCTATAATTATTTTGATAAAATTCTTTTGAAAGTGCTTGCTTCTAGATTGCAGAAATGCTTGTCGTTGCTGATTTCTAAGCACCAGAGTGGTTTTGTCAAGGGTTGTCAGATCCTTGATTCTATTGTTAGAATGTTTCTAAAAAGCCTGATTTCTTCCTGAAGTTGGACCTACTCAAAGCTTATGATAGAGTGAGCTGGAGATTTCTCTTGAATTTTCTGGACCGGTTTGGTTTCTGCAAGAAGTTCCTCTAACTGGTTGAGCAACTTATTTCTTCTCCCTCATTTGTTGTCCTGATGAATGTTTCTCCTTCTCCTTTCTTGAGGAGTTCGCGTGGGTTGAGGCAGGGAGACCTTATCTCGCCGCTTCTTTTCATCTTGCTGGCGGAGGCTTTGGGTCATAATATCTAGCAAGAGCTTCAGGTTGGGGTTTTGACGGGTCTTTTTCCATCTTCCAGATGTGATCCAATTACTCACCAACAATTCGTCGATAATACTATTATGATGGGTTTTTCTTCTATTAAGGAAGTTAGAGCTGTTAAATGGTTGTTGGTAGACTACGAGAAGGCTTCTGGTTAGAGGATCAACCTTCCTAAGAGTCAAAATTTCTTTCTCAACACTCCTGAAGCTTTGCAGGTTAAGTTTGCTAGAATCCTGTCTTGCAACAAAGGTGAGTTATCATCTTGTTATCTTGGGATCCCTTTGTGTGTCTCCAAGATACCAGACTCCTTTTGGTTGGATTTGTTGGATAAATTCAATAGGAAGTTAGCAGGCTGGAAAGGTGTGCTCCTCAGTCAGGCAGGTAAAATTCAACTTATTTCTTCCACTCTCCAAAACCTTCCCTTGTATGCTATGAGTATCTTCAGAGTTCCTATTAAGTTTGAAGATAAGATGGAACAAATTATGAGAAGATTCCTATGGTCGAGGGTCGAGACTAAAGATAGAATTCCCCTTGTGGCTTTGGATTCGGTGTGCAGACCGAAGAAGTGGGGAGGTCTGGGTATTAGAAATCTAAAGTCTTTTAATAAGGCTCTTTTGTCAAAGAATGTGTGGAGGCTTTTGATTAGGGATGCTGGGTGGGCCTCTTTGGTGGGTAACAAGTACCTGTATGGTTTGGAGAGACCCTAGAACTTGTTGTCTTTAGAGGAAATCCCTTCTAGTTCATGTTTTTGGAGGAATATCATGCTTTGCAAGGACCTTATTGCTAGAAGTGTTAAATGGTTGTTGGGTGATGGTTCTAATATTATGTTTTGGGAAGATGTATGGTGTGGGATCTTCCCTCTTATTTGTCTTCCTTGGGTTCCCCCTATTGTCCCCTTGTGTAACCACTTCTTTGGGGCCAAAGTGGCTGATTACTTTGTTGATGGGGAGTGGAAGAATTTTGAGATGTGGGACCCGTCTCTGAAGGTTATGAAGGATTTCTTCTATAAGATCCGGATCCCTTCTTTCCAAAGATCGGATAGAGTCATCTGGGCCCCTTGTTCTAGTGGCAATTTTTTTATGGCTTTTGCTCTCTTAATCTCTTTGGATGCGCCCCCTTCTCTTCCCTTTTGGGGGAGATTGTGGAATAAGTTGATTCCCAAAGCTAATGTTTTCTTCAGGTTGCTTATGCAAGGTAAAGTCCTTACGCAAGACAACCTTTGTAAGAGGGGGTTTACGATTCCTAATAGATGTGTTATGTGTGAAGCTAATAGTGAGAATGCTTACCATATTCTCCTTGACTATGAATACTCATATTCTTTTTGGAGTAAATTTCTCAGACTCTGGGATATTGGTTGGGCCTTTTTGGATTCTCTTGCTAAGTTTTTCAACCAATGGACTTGCCCTTTGTCCTCTCCCATTTTGAGGTGGCTGTGGGATCTCATGGCTCCACACATTGCTTGGGGATTATGGAGAGAAAGAAATAACAAGATTTTTTGGAGACTAAGCTTAAGGTTGATAGTCTTTTTATCAAGATCCATCAAGCCATTCTAGAGAATTTTGCTCTGATTCATTATGATTCTGCTTGTTGTGCCCCATCTACTTGCCTTGCTGGTTATGAGCTCATGGTGACTTCTAACTAGAAGATAACTTCAATTCCTATTATGAATCCTAAGTCAAGCTCAATTAGTAGACCAAACACAAGATGGAAGCCTCCTC
Organism: Sequoia sempervirens; assembly: GCA_007258455.2. Taxonomy (NCBI): domain Eukaryota; kingdom Viridiplantae; phylum Streptophyta; class Pinopsida; order Cupressales; family Cupressaceae; genus Sequoia; species Sequoia sempervirens. Next base: position 187,484,493 of record VDFB02168118.1, read on the forward strand.
CTTTTGGTTGGGTTAAGGTTCACTTTGATGGGGCAGTGAAGGGGAATCCTGGGCTTGCAGGTTGTGGGGGGCTGTTAAGAAATGATATTGGCAGACTCCTTGGCGCGGTGGCACTCCCATTGGGTACTTATACCAATCATTGCGCGGAGGCGGAGGCTGCGTTCATAAGTGTTAAGTATGCTATCAACAAAGGATACTCCAAATTATGGGTGGAATGTGACTCTGTGAACATTATAAATTATCTTCATGGTAGTCATCCTACGAGTTGGAATGTCAACCAACTTATCAAGAATACGATAATTATGTTGCAATCTTGTGATGAGACCCACGTCTCTCATGTTTACCAAAAAGGAAACTTGTTGGCAGATTTTTTTTCCAACGAGGCTGTCAGCTCAAATTAATTTTGTTTGTGGGAGGAGGGATCAATCCTTCCCGATAAAGCTAGGATTTTATTAAGGAATGATGGCATGGGGTGAGGTGATGCGACATTTATGGTCTAGTACCTTCCTTCAGTTTGCATGCTTTGTGGGTAGTTTTCGTCTCTCTAGTCTTTAGTTGAGTTATCTTCGCAAGGGTTATGTGAGTTGTGTGTCGGTTGCCATGGGTGGTGACAAGAGTCAAATCAAGCCGCACTCTTTTGGCGACATTCAGAGAAAGAAGAAACTCTGGAGCATTTTGAGCCATGGGAACTTCACTCCATTTTTGGAGAGATTGCACGGGCACGACCCTAATGCCTTAGCGCAATTTGTTTCTTTCTGGCATAATTGTAAGCTCAAGGTTAAAGGTCTGGAAGTGGAGGTTAATGAGGACTTGGTTGCCACTGTCATAGGGATGCCGACTATGGGTCAAAAGTTTTTCAAGGATAAAAAAGTAATGAAGAAGTGATGGTCCAATTTTTTAAAGATGACGTGAGGAAGCAATTAATCAAATTGGAGAGCTAGGGTTATGAGAGAACTTCCCTCAAGAAAATATGGGTGAGTGTTGTTGAGGTCTTGATGCGCTACGTGACTCTAGAAGGGAGGTTTAGGGCTATTCTTGGTCACCATTTTACTCCCCCCAACCATTTTAGACATGGTTTGTTCATTTTGTTTCCTTTTCTTCTGTTATCTTCTTTGGAGGTCCTAGTGTATCATCTGAAGAATAGGAGGGCCCCCATCCTCCATGAAGGGATTATCTTACTTATCATGGAGAACGTCAAGTCTCTTATCCCTGCTCCGACCATCAAGGGCAAGGAAAAAGTTGTAAGTGATTTGTCTAGGTCGTCAGGTTCGGAGTCCCCTTTGGAGGAGGAGGAATGGAATGAGGATGAGGAGGTTGCTTCTCCTGCGGCAGCGACTTTGTCTTCGAAGAAGAGGAAGGTGGCTGGTGCTAAGTGTAACAGGATGGCTAAGGGGCTGGCCCTTTCCGAGAGTGAGGACACAGAGGTGGGGTTGGGTGATTCTTCTCCCAAGTTTGTGGAGGTGGTTGTTGGTGGGGACATAGGGTAATGTTGAGGGTTTGGTTGATAAACAGAGGAGGCTATCTAAACGTATTGCTAATTTAAAGAACAAGGCCTTTGAGGTTTCGACCAAGGACCCAAATGTGGTTGGTGAGGATAAGGATTCTGGTTAAAAGATGGTGGCCATTGAGGATTCTCCCATGCAGGACTTGCCCAAGGAGGAACAGAACGAGGAAATTAGGGGTCTGGATGAGGAAGATGCAGAGAAGAGTAAAGCCAAATAGGAGCCTTTGAAGGTAAATCCTCTTTCTGAGGACTTTTCTTACCTTGATGATGATAATACTTCCATGTTTGATTTGTTGGATATGGATGGGGCTAGGGCCACTGGTACCTTTAAATTGGCTAAATGGACTCTTTAGGAGTTCAATAAGATTAATATTAAAATCAAAGGCTTAAAGGAGAATATGAAGAATGTTCTGAAGGGTTCAGTGCCAGACATTCTTATAGACAGAATGGTGGACCTTGAAGGTTCTTATCATGATTTTAAGTCTCTGTGTGATGAAATATTGGCAGCTTTGGAAGCCAAGGTTTTAGGAATAAATATGGATATCAAGAAGTTAATGTAGGCATGCCATATCTCTATCAAGAACAGTGCAGACTCCCTGGAAGTCCTTTTTCAGGAAAATAAGTGAGCTCAGGGAGGATCAAGTTTATTTCTCCAAGCTTATGGAGAAAGAGCATGTGGCTAAGGGAAAGGGCAAAAAAGTTGCTAAGGATGATGATAAAGGTCTTGCTGGCAGAGGGTCGGCTGATTGGAAGAAAACATTTGATGTTGAGAAGGAGCTGCTGGATATGGTCGAGAGGCACATGAATCAACAGATTGAGGTTGCCAATACTCTGGGTGGCTTGAATTAGTGTGTGGTATTTTCTTTCTTGCTTTCTGTTTCCTGCTGGAGCTTGGCTTCTTTTAGGCTATTTTGTTGTTTTTTGGCTGATGGGTGTTGTTGGTGGTTTGTTGTCTTACTTTTAGATTAGCACCTACCTGTTTGTGTTTTTTTGGCTGTTGGGTTGCTATTGGTGGTCTTTTGAAATTTTTTCTTGGCAACATTTTGTTTCCTTGGTTGTAAAGGGTTTCAAGTCCCTTCAAAACCCATTTTCCCTTTAATTAAAACATTATGGCATCCTTTATCGTACTTATTAGTTTATTTTTTATTTTTTAAATTATAATTTTCTATTATTTAATTATTTGAATTTTTTTTATAACATTTTAATTTAATTTCTATGGTACATAAATTTATCTTATTTATAAACTTATATAAAATTGATTATTTATTATTTTAATAAAATAAATATATATAATTAGTAATGGGCACTTTTTAAGGTGCCTAACACTATTGTTGTTCAAATCCACGAGCCCATCAGCCCAGCGAAAGCACAAAGCTTGCAAGCATAGCGACCCAACGAGGATTTGAACCTTGGTGGTAGCGTCACCAAGCAAGTGTTTCAACCATTCCGTTATACGGGTCACCCCCTTAATAAAAAAAAATTATAAATATATAGTTATATTATTAATTATATATATATTTTATAATTATTAATTAATAACTATTATATTCTTATTTAATACAAAATATAATTGATATATTATATATTTTATATAATACAGATTAAATTATATAATTATATACAATAATTATATTTATAAATATATATAATAGTATATATAGGTTGTATTATTATTATTTAAATATAAAAATATATAGGTTTTTTTTTTATATGTAATAGTTATATATATATTAATTTATAGAAGAAAAGCATACAATTGTCTGCTAAGCAGGAGAAACCAATGCTTCATCGTCACCCTAAGACAACTAGACTCCATACAACCTTCACAGATACTTCAATCTTAATGATAATTTTTCAAAATTTATAATTCCACTGTCAAAACCAAAAAACCCCAACTCGGACAAACCACAATCATACTTATCACCTAATATAAATTTCAAAAAACTAAAAAAATTAACAAATTACAGGAACCTATTAAGCTTTGCAAAGGACTCAAAGTCCCAGGTCCATTTGAAGCTACCAGCCGCCATTAAACCAAGCATTTTCTTTAGGTACTCCACTGTAACAACAACAATCATCCAATGGCACATGAGAGCCACCACGCTCAGGTCCAAGAGAAATGGATAAAGCTTCATTGCCTCATCAGTCTCCCGCAAGAGCTTCAAATCATCTAGATGAGGAATCCTTGTGCCTAGAATTGTTGACTTCAGAACCTCCTCCACACCACCTACCAAACCCTTCCTGAACAGCCTCACCAAAAAATCATTCGCCTCCGGCTTAGGGACACGACTATCAAGTAGAGAGGCCAAAAACCTTGAGGAGATATGCACATTATCCCTCCCATACTCCTTGTGCTTGAGATGACTAGTGCCCAAAATCATTTTAACCGCCGTAACTGTGAGAGGGTCGATGTTGAGCATAATTCGCTTCAACCTCTGATCCTTTATCTCTCGAAACACCACCTACCTCAAAGTCACCTTCAAAGAGATTGGAGTGTTCGCACCAAACCACGCCACACCCTCCACCTAGACTTCTATGATAAAATTCAAGCGCTCGACCATTGTCACCCACATACGACACCAAAATCCGAGCTATGGCCACCAACCAACCCACCACCGTTAACACAACAACAATCACCAAGAATGTGTTATTACTCTATACATACTGTCACCTTCACGCATTTAAAAATATCGCACTCGCCTAGCAATGCTTACAACACACGAGCGAGGAATCATTACCAAGTAAGCAAGCTGTCCTTGCAACATAAATTTCATCCTGCAAATCCTTCATCGTGAATGAAGCCTTCATTAAAAAATGTGCTTGAACTGACATCCTTCAAGGCATGTACTCGACATAAGTGACCTCTCCATCCTATCACTCTTCAAAGCCTCCAACTTCCAGCTTAGCTTAAACATCCATACATGGATGCCACGTACCCTAGCCCGTTAGAAGCCCTCCGCCAAGGGCCACCCTCCCTACTGCCCACATAAAAATATATAGGTTATTATTTATTTACCACTATAGATATATTTAAATACAAAAATATATATAATAATAAATATACTATTATATATTTTAAACTCCCAGGTAAAATAATTTCGTGTGTGGAAGGCTTCCTCAAAATATTTCTTTGGGAAGGTGCAAAGGAGGTTAAGTGGATTCCCCTAATTAGTTGGGAAACGATGTGCCAAAGCCGAACCGATGGGGGAGTTGGTTTGAGAAATCTAGAACTGGTGAACCAGGCTTTGGGCGCTAAGTTGTGTTGGAAATTAGTCAAGGAATCAGATAGAAGGTGGTATCAGATCCTTCAAAAAAAATATCTTGACACGGATGACCCCAATAGGCTCCTCATGATCGCAAACTCAAGTGGTGGCTCGACAGTTTGGAAGCTTATATGGGAAAGTAGACCAATAATTATTGAGCATATATATATATATATATATATATATATATATATATATATATATATATATATATATATATATATCTTGGAAGATTGGGAATGACAAGATTGTGAAATTTTGGTTCAACTCCTGGAATGGACACATCCCTCTAATTGAGGAAGTCGGTGGTGGTGGGGAGTGGGTAAGTTTTGTGCATGATCGGCTCGGTCAAAGGGTGGCAGACTATGCTCATCCAAGGGCAGATGGTAAGTGTGATTGGTTTTCCTTTGAGGCATCTCTTGTCCTATTGGATCTCAGTCAAAGTATTTTAGACACCTTAAACAAAAGGAGATTAAGACTCACCAAGGAGGTCGATGAAATTATTTGGTGTGGCGCCTGATCTGGTAATTACTCGATTAAACTAGGATATAGAATCCAAGAGGTGCAAAATAATATTGGTACGTGGCCAAAAATGTTATGTTGGAACTCAAACATTCTTCCAAAAGCTGGAGCTTTCCTTTAGGGTGCCCTTCATAAACAGATCCTTACTACCGATCGTTTGGAAACATATGGAATTCATGGTCCCCTAGTTTGTGTTCTTTGCTGGAGTTGGGGGGAATTGGCTGACCATTTACTTTTGTCATGCACATTCACTTCAAAGTGTTGGGATTGGTTAATGAGCATGTTGGGTTGGGAAGGCCCAAGGCAATCGGATCTTCTCGAGTTCCTTCAAGGTTGGCCGATTAGGAAAAGGAAAAATCTATGTGGGATTGGTTAATGAGCATGTTGGGTTGGGAAGGCCCAAGGAAATCGGATCTTCTCGCGTTCCTTCAAGGCTGGCCGATTAGGAAAAGGAAAGATCTATGTGTTGGAGCTTCTGCCCAGAAACTAGGCATCACCTCGAACAACGAGGCTGAATTTGAATCACTCAGTGCTAGCTTGGAGCTGTGTGGTAGGCTAGGTGTCAACCAAGTTGACATAGAAGGGGACTCGCTTATATGCATAAATGCTATCAATAGGAAGTATCCAATTGGAAACTACGTCAATGCCTTCCAACCATCATTGGTCAACTTGATAAGATGGAATCATTTTCACTCCGCCATGTTTACAAGGAGGCCAATAAAGCGGCTGACACACTAGCAAATGTGGGGGTACGTTTGGATGTTGAAGAGAAGTTCTACTTGAAAGATGACTTTCCTCCTGAGGTACTCTCCATCGTTAGTTGTGATTCTCACCCAGCGACAAATGAGTTTGCACGGCGAAACATGTGGCTATTTTGCTGGGTTGTTTGCCCTGTTTTCCCAAGTTTTGTAGATAGTGCGTGTTGCTTTTCTATTGGCTGTCGGTGTGATATTTTGGGGGTTGGGCCTCTCCCATGCTGACATGGAGCTGTAGTGCTTCTTTGGTTTCTACTTCTTGGTTGTAGGTTTCGATGCCTGAATGTGGAATGCAAGAAGATGTTGCTTCTCTTTTCCTAGTGTCTGTCCCAGACTGGGGTGGAATAGAAAGACTATTTAGTAGATTTCTTCTCCTATCTTGATGGGAATCCTAGGCTGATCGCCCAAATTGTAACTAATAGGCTCGTAGTATTTGTTGTCAGGGTTGGTTACCCATTTCCCTATCTGGTTGGCCTTGCTTGGCTGAATTCTTATATGTAAAGCAATGATCTTAATGTAGGGAGCTACCCCCTCTTGCAGTACTTATCAAAAAAAAAAAACTATTATATATATTTTTGTATTTAAATATATCTATACTAGTAAATAAATAATAACTTATATATTTTTATATTTAAATATAATAGTAAATAATAGTAGTAAATAATAGTAATAATAATAGTAAATATAATCATACTTATATTTAATATAATAGTAAATAATAGTAGTAAATAATAATAATAATAATAATAGTAAATATAATAGTAATAATAACAGTAAATATAATATTAATAATGGATCATAGCTTTACCGTCACCCCACCCGATGATGGAGGAGCCCAGTGGTGGTGCACGGTGCAAAATAATCTCTATTAAAAAATTTTAAAAAATAAAATCAATAAAATAATCTACTGCTAGCCCGTAGTGTACATGATGGAGCCCCGCGGTATAGTGGGGTGCAAAATAATCTATATTAAAAAATAAATAAATAAAATAAAATTATAAACCACCATCTTCAACCTTTTGTTGAAATTAGTATCTTGAACCACCATCTTCAATCTTTCGTTGTTATTTTCATCTTAAGCCTTTTGCCTTGTGCAATCCAAAACTGAGAGCAACATATTTTAGATCTTCAACCAATGAAGATATAAAGATGGCAGAGCAAAGCAAAAGGCATGAAGTGGTGCATAATGGTGAAGTTCAAGCACAAAAGGCATCAGCGAAGCAGGATGGTGCTGCTCCTCTTGATAGGAATGTAGATGGAGCTAAGTTCAGTGGTGATGATGCCTCTTGGGGTGCTAAGGCGGTTCGTGATATTTCAGAAAGGGTTGTATTGGAGCATGCTCATTCGAAGGCTTGGTGTAAGCACCCTAGGGAATTCACTTCGTAGTTTCACTTAGGTAATGGTCGGTCTGGGCGGTAGTGTTAGGGTTTTAATTGCAACCACAACAGGAGCATTAGGAAAGGATTGTCCAAAGGTCAGTGGCGGGAAGATAATTCAATTTTTGGTGCTTAGAGGAGCAATGGTCATGGTAGGGAGAAAAGCCCTAAATTCAATCTTGGTTCTTTTGGTGATGAGTTTGGGCATTTAGATCGGCAAACTATGGTCCTGGGATCCAAGTTTTTGGGTCCTTCGATCAAAAGATTAGAGAGTTTAGGGCTTATCATGAAATGGTTCAGGTCAAATTTGAATTGGAATGCCCTGATTCGTTGGTGGCAAGGGTGATGGGGCTTGGAAATGAGTTTCAAGTATATGGTGAATGGATACTTTTTGGTTGTTTGTCCTCCCCCCTCTATTTGTGCATAAATATTGGAAGGAGTTTGGCTAATGGATGGTTTTGGTTTTTACATGCGGAAATGGGAAGTCGATTTTGATCCTATCCGATATAAGATGAATTATATCTAAGACTAGTATAAACTCCTGAACCTACCTTTTGAGTTCTGACAAGCTAACATTTTGGAGGAGATAGGTAACTATCTTGGCAAATACATTTGTGCAAATGAATGGTCAGATGAGAATGGCATAAGTACATATGTGCATCTCTATGTAGAAAATTCTCCCAACAGTCCTAGATGGAAGGAGGTGAATATTTTCATGGATTGGGGCGTTTTGTTGCAACCTCTAGTTTTTGAACCTAGATTGGGTGGTAGTTGGATTGGCACTTTTGGGTGGCGCTCTTGGGAGGTCCCCCTCAGACAAGATAAGGAGGAAAATCTAGATCCAAGGCTTGAAGGTCCTAACACCGGTAGATCTAGGGATTTGGCTAGCTCTTCAGGGGCCAGTGTTGGCTTGCCTTGTTAAGAGGTCACTGGGGAGGGCGTCGTTGAGGATGTGCTGCCTGGGGACCTGTAGGAGCCAAACTAGGACATTAATCATGCCCTCAACAACAAAATGTGTGATGGGTTGGATCTCATAGACAACAAATTTAGGAAGGAGAATCTCAACTCTTTGATTGAGGTTAATAAAGAATTGGTGGAATTAGCCCAAGAAGCAAAGGCTGCTCCAAACGATCCTTTTAATGTTCTTCCAGATCTAGATGAGTGGTTAGAAACGACTGGTGAGGAAGATGTGTTCACTCTAGAGGTAGAGGTTGGTGGTGTTTCTTTTCCTAGCCAAGATGATTTGGGGATCCTCTAGAAAGAGGTGGAAAAGACACCCCTTGACTGTTGGGAACACAAAAAGAGGGGGAGAATGCCCAGTGGAAAAATTGAAGATTGATATAGAGGCTACCAGGTAGAATAAGATCATGGAAATGCTTAAAGTAGGGAAGGGGGACTCCCTTCTTGAAGAGAAATGAAACTCTTAACTTGGAATGTTAGGGGCATAAATTCCCATAACAAACATCTGGTGAAGAACCAGATTAATGTTTCACAGGCGGAGATCTGTATGTTACAGGAAACAAAGCTAGATAGTGGGGGGGTGGAGGCTTTTGGTAAGAGGTTGGGTTCATGGAAGCTCTTGGCGGTTGAGGTTGTGGGTGTAGTGGGTGGACTGTTGACTCTTTGGTGTCCTTGGATAGGGTGGTGGTAGGTAGTAGATGACTGGCATGCTCTGTCAGAAGCTTTTCTTCAAATCTACACTTTATTTTGGTAAATGTGTATGGTCCCACTTCATTTGTTGAGAAAAGGAGAGTTTGGTCTAAAATTGAGGCTCTTTGCTTAGAGGTGGGCATTGACTCTTGTCTAATTGGGGGATATTTTAATGCCATTCTGCACTCAGAGGACAAATAAGTTGGTGTGGCTCGGAGACTGCAATCCCAAATCGACTTTGAAGATTTTGTGGGTCAAAACCAACTAGTTGAGATCCCAATGGCTAATGGTAGGTTCACTTGGACCAACAAGCAGCTCAGTTTAATTTGTTCCATAGCCAAAAAATTGGATAGGCTCTTCTTCAAGGGCAATATGGCTGCCTTCCCCTTCACATTGGAGTGTAGCATTCTGCCATGTTCTAGCTCAGATCATTCCCAGTGCTTCTAGATGTCATTGGGGAGTGTCAGCCAATTAGATGCCCCTTTAAATGTGAGTGCATGTGGTTGAAAGATCCTAATTTTATGCCTCTCATTCCTCACTGGTGGGGGGAGATTGAGGTGGTGGGATAAAAAATGTTTGTCTTGGAAACAAAGTTGAAACATGTTAAGATGAGACTAAAGGAGTGAAACAAGTTGAGTTTCAAGAACATCTTCGAGGAGAAGAAGCGCATTGAAGGGGAGCTGGAAGCCTTGAACAAAGAGGTAATTTGGTGGGGTATGGAAAACTCAAGATATTTGCAGGAGAATGATCTTCTGAAAAGTAGGTATGATGTTTTGACAAAAGAAAAAATATTCTGACATCGAAAGTCACGCGAGCTTGACTTGGTGAAGGGGACAAAAATATGAAGTTTTTTCATAACTCCACTAAAGTAAGGCGTGAAATCAATAGAATTTCTAGCTTAAAGTTGTTTGACGAGAGGACTTTGGATCAACTAGGGGAAATTGCAGAGGCGGTTGTGGCCTTTTTTTGGAATCTCTTGAATGATTGGGATGGCTCGAGATTGCTGGCTCAACAAGGTTTTTTGAGGTGCATTCCAAAATTGGTCATGATAGAGCAGAATAGGCTTTTGAACAAAGGCTTTTCGGAGGAAGAGATTAAGTCTGCTCTTTTTTAACTCCACCCAGATAAGTCCCCTGGCCCTAATGGTTTCCCTGTCGTCTTCTTTCAGCATTGTTGGGATATTGTTGGCTTAGATATTGTGGCTGCCATTGAAGATTCCAGGGCGTCTGGCTGGGTGCTCAAAGAATTCAACAACACTTTCATTGTTCTCATACCAAAAAAGGAGAAGTCAGATAGACTAGAAGACTTTCGTCCTATTTCTTTGTGCAACACAATTTATAAAATTATGGAAAAATTGGTTGCCAATCGGCTCAAATCAATCCTCCTTAGCTTGATTTATGAGGAACAGACTAGATTTGTTCTTGGGAATTCAATATATGATGGAGTAATTATTACCCAGGAAGCTATTCACTTGATTATCAACACTCATCGTCCATCTATGTTGCTGAAGCTAGATATAAAGAAAGCCTACGACAAGGTGAATTGGCATTTTTTGTTCAAACTTATGGAGGAATTTGGCTTTTCCTCCTCTTGGGTGGACTGGATTTTTAACTAGATCACTTGTCCAAGATTTTTGAGTCTTAGTGAATGGCACCCCTCAAGGCTTCTTTGGCGCCTCTCGGAGTCTCAGGTAAGGCAATCCTCTGTCACCCTTCTTGTTCATACTCATGGCTGAGGCATTGGGTCAAGCTCTCTGTCAAGTGACGAAAGTGGGGGAGCTAAGAGGTGTACAAGTCACAAGCGATATTCTGATGGTGACTCATCAACAATTTGTAGACGAAAATTTTCTCTTAGGCCATGCTGGAGTGGTAGAGGCAAGGGATTTTAAGGGGATTCTTTCGGAGTACTCCCTGGAGTCTGGTCAAGAGGTAAGATTGGATAAATCTGAAGTTTTTTTCTTCTTCACTAATACAACTTTGGAAAAACAAATCTTGCAAGTTCTACAATTTAGAAAAGGGAAGCTACCTTGTAATTATCTTGGTCTGCCACTTGCGTCGGGAGTACAATTTGGGAAACTCTGAGATCCTCTGGTCACAAAGTTAGAGTACAAGTTGTCTTCATGGAAAGGGCGATGGATTTCCTGGGTAGGAAGACTCACTCTTATCAAGTTGGTTGTGGCGACTCTTCCAATATATATGCTCTCTTGTCTTCCCCTTGTTGGGGGAGCTTACGAGAGTATCAATAAGAAGATGAAGCAATTTTTTTGGCAGGGCAGCTTAGATCAGAAGAAGTTACCATTAATTAAGTGGGAAATAATTTGCAAAACTCGTGAAGATGCTAGGGTTGGGGTCAAAAACTTAGCTCTTCATAATAAAGCTTTGGGGGAAAAATTGGCCAGGCTAATGTATGCGTGGCAAGACTTGAAGTGGGTAAAGATACTAAAAGTAAAGTATTTGGAAGACTATTTGATGAGTTTTTTCTCAACCCGTTCTCTTCCCAAAGGTTCACGTGTTTGGAACTTTATCTGTAGCTATAGGGACTTGATCTCTAACTTTATCTCATGGGATATCAAAGATGGTAGCTAGGCGTTATTTTGGGAAGATTCCTGGGGTGGATACAACAAGTTGGTTGATATTGTAGCATTGAGGAATGCCAGGGAAGTTACAAAGTTAGCCTAGGGTTGTTGAGTTAAAGATTACCTAGTTATTGATGAGTCAGAAGGGGCTTTATCATGGCAGTCGCGGAGTCCTAGTCAGCTGGGTCTTAGTGTCAACGAAATCAAAGCTTTCAAAGATATCCTTAAGCAACGTTCTCTTTGCTTAAGGGGTGGGAAAGAAGTTTTGAGATGGTGTGGGTCTACCTCGGGTTCTTATTGTGCCAAGGATGTCTACAATATCCTAATCAACTAGTTGGATCCGGTGACTGTGATTCCCAGTGATTTGTGTTGGAACAAATTTTGCCTCCCCAAGGTCATAATATTTTCTTGGGTTGCAATTTAGGGTAGAGTGTTGACCATGGATAGGTTGAAGAAGTTTGGTTTTTGTGGTCCTTCAAGGTGCATGCTATGTAAATTGGCGAAGGAGATGGGTGATCATCTCTTCCTTAATTTCCCATTCGCTACCAAATATTGGAACTAGTTGTGCACAAAATTAAGACTTTCCTCTGCTTCACCGGACAACTTGTTGATTTGGATCAGTGGCTAGCTGAAGCTTGGTGGCAATTCAGTTTTTGCAGGACTCTGGTAGTCTTGTCCCTCACTTCTCCTATGGGAGGTGTGGAAAGAAATAAATTGCAAAATTTTTTGGGATAGGGCAATGTATCTTCCATTCTTTTTGAATAAAGTCGAGGCTTGTGTGGTTGAGGTGATATATTCAAGGGCTGAGTAGGCTTTCTAGTCAAAAACTTCATTTTCCTATTAGGATGCAAAGATGATGAAGTTGTGGAATGGTTTGAAAGTCTCTCATTGATATGGATCAAGTGGTAATGTGGTTAAGGATGAACGTAAGAATGTCAAATGGCATCCCCCTGATCGTAGTTGGCACAAATTAAATTTTGACAGGGCAGCAAGAGGTAACCCAGGGCAATCGGGGGTTGGGCGTATTATTAGAGATTGGAATGGTGCCATAGTGGGCCGGTTGGCTATGCCTCTCAAGTAGGGCTCCAATAATTTGGCAGAGCTTCAGGCGGCCTTTCATGGGATTAAACTTTGTGTGGAATTAAAATTGAGGAATGTTATTATCCAGGGAGATTTGCTCCTACTGATTAACGCTTTGCGTTTTGGAAGATTCCAGAACTGGAAAATTGGTGCTCTCCTCGAAATTAATTTAGCTTTGCTTAGAAACTTTGAAAACTATGAAATCACTCATGTTTTGCGGGAAGGGAATCAAGAATCAGATGCCATTTCAAATCTTGGGGTAGATGGGATATCCTTGAAAGAAATATTTAGTAACAGTAGCAATACTTGACAGTCTGATGTGGGCAGTTGGGCAGGTGCCACCCCATAAGAGATGTGTGGCGTGGTAGACACATCGAAGGTCGATGTGGTTTTGGGGAGTGATGGCATGTGAATTTTTGATGACGGGTTATGGAGGCTTCTACAAGAGGGTGAGGTCATTATTTCCTCTCATCACTTGAGTTGTCTTATCAAGTCTTGTCGCTGACTTCTTCTCATTGCAACAACTCGCCACCCAAGACATCATTTAAGGTATTGGGTTGGTTTTCCTGGACTTCTAAGCGTTGGTTTAATGCCATTTCATTTGGATTTCTCGAGGAAAGTTTTGTGTTTGGTATGGGACGCTTCATTCTTCTGGTCTTGGCCAAGCAATTGGAGATGTGTGAAATGGTGACTCCTATCCAACTGAGGAGCTCAAAGAGGTAGATGGCATTTCTTGGTCTAGTTACCTCTCTTCGTTTGAGTTGGATAATTTGCCACCCAGATTATCTAACTTTTGCAGCTGTAAAGTGTGTGGCTGGTAAGGGTTTCATGGCAGAGGTAGAAGGCTATCGACTGGACTCTTGCATTTCCTCCCGCATTTTGGCCGGTCTTCTGGATGTTGGGGTCTCTAAGGTGGATGCTAGGGTGATTATGAAGCGACTCTTCAGGATGGATTTATTGGTGGGTTTGGAGAAAACACTAGTAGCGGCCTCGTTGGGTAAAGGAATCCCTAGGCCTCATGATCTTAGGCTGTTGGAAGACCCAAATGCTCTGGTAAAATTTTATCCGTTCCTTCTGGACTTAAGCAGTTTGGTGTTGGTGGAACATCGTACGCTGGCTGCTGCGGGTGTTGAATTTCTGAAGAGGAAATACCACCTAGTCACTATGTTGGATTTGACTTAGAAGCATGAGTTCTGCATGTTTTCCTAGAAGAATGTCTGGTAAAGTGGTGGTCGAGTCTTGGTTTTCCAATATTTTGGTTATGGCTCGTGTCTGGGGGTTGGTTGGTTTCAACCCAGTATGGTCTATATGGTGTAGTAATGCAGGATTGTTGCTCTATGCTACCCATAGTTAGGGGCTTGGACTATGTAAACCTTTTTTTGAAAATCAATATAAATCTTATCTTACCTATCCAATTTTTTATTTTTATTTTATAAAATAATCTATATTAAATTAAAAAATAATCTACCTCTAGCCTTGTATGTGATGGAGCCCAACGGTATAGCGGGGTGCAAAATAATCTATATTAAAAAATAAAAAATAAAAAAATAATTTATATTAAATTAAAAAATAATCTACCGCCAACCCGTAGTGTACGTGATAGAGCCCCACGGTATAGTGGGGTGCAAAATAATCTATATTAAAAAATAAAATAAAAAATCTATATTAAATTAAAAAAATAATCTACCGCTAGCCTACAGTGTATGTGATCGAGCCTTGCAGTATAGCGGAGTGCAAAATAATCTATATTAAAAAATTAAAAATTAAAAAAATAATCTATATTAAATTAAATAATATTAGTTACTACTATTATATACTATTAAATAATAGAAAGGGCGGGGGGCCTAGCTCGATTGGCTAAAGCATCCTGTTGTAGGCCATAGGTCACGAGGTCTAGTCTCCTCCCAAACTCGTGGTACTAGAGGGCATGGGGCAGGGGACCTAGCTCGATTGGCTAAAGAATCTTGTTACAGGCAAGAGGTCATGAGGTCTAGTCTCCCCCAAAACTCGTGGTACTAGAGGGCGTGTCGTGCCAATGCCACTGATCACGTGAAAAAAGTTTACTAGACGCACTACAGTTTTTAGGGGGACAGATACCCAACCAATTCTTGCAGTCTAAAAAATATATTAAATAATATAATACAAAATATTAAATATAAGTATGAAATTATTATAATTAATAATTAATATATTTCTATATAGATGAAATTAAATTAATTTATATGTATCAAAAATTACAAAGCAAAGAGCCATGACTCTTCTATGTCAATTCTTGATTATTCTAGGATGATACAAGGGTTTCTTTTGTTTGAATTATTTTTCATTGAAAAAATTTCCCTCTCTACAAACTTCAAAATATTTCCCACTCCCGCCAATGAAATATTTTTTTTAATTACCCACTTTAATATCATATTGTCTAATTTTTTGTGTGACTAATTATTTAGTTGTGTTTTTTACCCGATGATCAAATTAGTCACTTATGATGATCAAATTAGTCATTTATTTAGTCATTTATAGCTGTGTTGCAAAAAATGACTAGAATTTACTCATTTTTAGTTGTCGTGACTAAAAGTTTTAGTCACATAGTCATTTATTTTCCAAATTCTACTAGTGAAAAGTTGGTAAAAAAAAAGACCAATTCGCCCATGGGCGAATGAGTCCTTGTAGACACCTCAAAACCAATTTTTTTGAGCAGGTTTGGTGTCCTTTGTACTTCCTAAATTCACTTGCAGACTATTGTTCTAGTTTGGCAGTTTTTGAGATCTTACTTTTTAAATATTAGTGAATATAATATCATTAAGTCAATCACTCTAAAATATTTCTAATCAATTCCATCCCCCTTAGGATATAGATCTAGGTTTGGTTGGCTCACCATTAAGTTTGATAGTCAATCAATTCACCTTGTTGATCTATATCCCAATTAAATTTATAAAAATGTGGAAATAGCCCTAGGTTATGGACACTAATCTTAGAGTCACCACATTTTTATGTTTCATTTTAGTGAAATCGACATTCTTACATCATATACCTTCTAAAAATTGGAAGTATTCCAAACCCTAGATCTAGGTTTCACATTACATTGTTTTGCATTTTTGCATTTTAAAACCATAAAAAAAGTAAAAAAAAATGCATTCCATATTGCATCATAGGTTGCATTAAGGTTTGTTTTAGTCATATTTAGATTAGATTTACATTCATATTGCATTCATTAAGTGGTTAAAATCTGAAATTGTTCATGGCATGTTCATTGCATCTTTCATTTTAAGCCAAAATCAAGTGAAAAATTGGATAGTTTTGTTTCAAATTTGCATCAAATCATTATTTTCATAATCTTGCATCTTACAATAAATCAAATATTGCATTTTACATCTAAAATTTGCATTCAAAACTTGTCAACACATTTTCACCTTTGTTTCATATTTGCATCTTGCATTACATAGTCCTAAATTGAGCAAAATCTAGAAAAATAGCCACTATTTAACTTGTTTGCAACTAGAGAAAGAAACATCAAACAACAACATAAAACTTCAAATTTCACTTTATAGAACCTTGTAAAGGATCCATTCGCCCTTGGGCGACCCTATCCTTGTACAGGTGTCCTAGGAAGCTTCTGCACACTGTTTTGTCTCTATACTATTAGTCTGTTCTAGCTTGCAAAAGTTTGTTTTGAAATTATGAAAAATTGTTTTTGCATGTGCAAGAAAAGTATCATTTTGCTTGATTTATTGTAAATTCATGGAAAACTTGTTGTATTTTAGTATTGAAAATTACTAGATCTGTATGACAATTATTTTTATTTCCTGAAGCATTGCATAATTTGGATATATTACTTCTCATCTTTGCAAAAATAGAGACATGTTTCCTTTTCAAACTTACAATTTTCATAGAGTATCACATGGATTGTATGATTCTATTTTCCCTACTCATGGGAATAATCTAAGAAAAAGAAAATAAAACCTTTGACAAGCATGTTAGTTACCCTCCTAATACCTGTAATCTGGTTGTAAGTGGGTTTTAGGTTCCCTTCTAAACCTGGTTTGGGTTCAAGTTCCCTTGTAAAACTTGGTTGTGTTGGGTTTAAGGTTCTAGCTAGAAACTTTTTGATTGGTGCATATTTGGGTAGTCATGTTGTTCATTTAGTGATCTGCTACTGGTTCGCTACTAGTTGTCTATGTTGTATTTGTGTGCAACTTGTTCTTCTTTGAGTGGGTTTCGGGTCTCCGTCAAAACCTGTTTGTAAATGGTTTCAGGTCCATTCAAAATCTGTTGTAAATGGTTTCAGGTCCATTCAAAACCTGTTTTTCCAATATAATTAAAATAAAATCTCAAAATCACTAGTTCATATCATCTTCAAATTCTTAATGGCTTGGTTGCTATAGGTGTCAAAAAATGAAAATTTGGTGAAAAGTTATGATTTTAATGTCCTACTTTGGCTAAAAAGTGGGACATACTATTGTGGGTTGATCCGATAGTAAAAAATACCTACATGCTCTAATGTTTTCATCAAGCCATGAGTATTATTATGTCCCATTTTAACAATTAATTTAGGGTATTAATCATGTCTTAACTACCAAAGAACTATTAAAACAACTACTATGGTCAAAGTGTCATGGAAGAATGGTGTCATTAGAGGAATTTGACAATCAAGGAAGGTTATCCTATCTTTAAATCCTTATAACCTACATAAAGAGACAATATTCAACATTCAAAGGGATTTCAAAAGCCAAACAAGATTCCAGGTTAATCACATTTGTAATCAAAATCCCAACTAAACCAT
Source organism: Sequoia sempervirens (assembly GCA_007258455.2). Lineage (NCBI taxonomy): Eukaryota > Viridiplantae > Streptophyta > Pinopsida > Cupressales > Cupressaceae > Sequoia > Sequoia sempervirens. The sequence goes on from VDFB02168118.1 coordinate 187,501,995, forward strand.
AATGATGATAATGGGTTGTCCAAATATTATCAAATAGAAACAAGGGGCTGCCACTAAGGTAGAAAAGAGATTGTATCAATTTTGTTATGAAAGATAACCAACATTCAAATATTGTCCACTCATTATATCCTACCATTATAGGTAGAGGGGTGATTATGTACAAGGTTAATTGATTTTTATGTTGTTTTAAGTAACTAGGAAGATAGTCATACACCCTTTAGACACTATCATGTATGAGTAGATGCTCCTAGTAAGTGAGTCAATCAATTACATTCCCATGTCTTATGCACTTGATTTCCCCTTAAATTGATTCATGACGTCCCATTCTAACCAAACAAAAAAACTATACAAAATGGCGAGGGGCATTGTGAGCCCTCCTCTCCTATTTCCTACTAGTCAAGCATCTTTGAATTTACTTGAAGTGATCCTCACCTTTTGCTTTTCTCTTTCTCCACCTCCTCCAACTTTTCATTTCATGCATATGTAGGTTTACGAAAACAATTCAATTAAATGTCCATGTTATCATAAAATAAATCTTTGACAAATACCCCAATAGTGTATATAAGTAGTGATCTCCCATGCACTCTATGCATCTAATTTTATGAAACCAACATCATAGTCTAGATTGTCAAATATTCAAAACAAAAACAAAACCATTTTTTCTTTCTAGAAACTAAAACTAAAACCTTATTCCTTCATTATTAGTGTAAGTGTGACATGGCACACATTTTTACAGTGAGAGCCTATTTTTTACATCACTTCATTTAACATCACCAATAATCTCCATAAGAACATTTTGCTTGTTTAAAATAATGGATAGAATTTGCATCTTACAACAATTTCTCTTGCAACAATCTTGGAGATAAATTTTGTTGTAGTGTGGTAATCAATACATATCAAAGTTTCTTAACAATTGTAATAGTTGTTCTAGGGGTGCATCTAACAAACCAAAATAAATAACCAACTTTTTAGTATGGTGGCAGAGAAATAATTCTTTCCCCCCCTTTTCCACATCACTAAGTAAATGTATTAAATTTGGGGAATACCTTGTTGCCTTCATCTCCCAAGCCAATCTCTCTAACTTTGCATAGATATCTTTTGTCTATGGATGCAATTTATCACCTACACAAAAAACACACACCATTTTATGGCCCTCAATCCAACTACATCAAAGGATATTTTTAGTTCCTTTATCATTTATCAATCTCCTTACCATTTGAACCTCACACCACTTGCCCACTTCTATATAGATGTTTGAGATAGGAAAATAAGTCACAACATTTTTAGGATCCAAATAAATAAATATTGTCATTGTAAATAATCCTAAATTTATATTCATATGTGATATGCAAAAACCAAGAAAACACATCCATACAACTACCACAGGTTTAATTGGCATCTTAATGATAAAGTTTAGGGTGTCCTCAAGATACTCAACATAGAAAAGAAGCTCAACCATGCACACAATGATCAATTTTAGGTGTACTGCAATAAGGGTTACTCATGTGATTGAAGCATGTACAACCCTCATCCACTAACCCTGAATGGTTGCATGTACATAGAACACAAACAAAGCTTATAATGTTAGGATATGTTCTAGTGTGCTTCATTAATTCAAACATTTTGAGTGCATCCTTGCAAAATTTATTTTATGCATATTCTATAAACATCTCATTCTATAAGACCAAAATTCTTTGAGGCATTGTTAAACAACTCACGTGCCCTGTTTATGCTTCCACATTTTCCATACATGTCTACCAGAGTATTTCCAACAGTAATATTTGACAAAACCCCCCCTTCCATTATGCTTTGATAGATGTCCATAACATGTTCCAAGGTTCCCATTTTGACATAGGCAAAGAGTGTTGATTTTACAACTACCAAATTCATTTGCTTGAAAGTTTATAAATCTTTGTCAACAAATCCATTTTGTTCATATCCTGCAATCATGACATTCCATGAGACCAAATATCTTTGAGGCACATTGTCAAATAGTTCATGTGCCTTGTCTTTTCTTCCACATTTTGCATACATATCTACCAAAGCGGTTGCAACTACAACATCCGCCAAAATTCCTCTATCCTTTATGCTTTGATAGATGTCCATACCTTGTTCCAAAGCTCCCATTCAACATGTATTGTAAGGATGCTAGCAAAGGTTATAGAGTATGGCTTTACACTTGCCAAACTTGAAAGTTTCTAAAGCCTTTGAACAACAAATCTATTTTATGGATATCCTACAATTAGGGCATTCCATGAGAACACATTTCTTTGAGGCATTATGTCAAACTATTCATGTGCCTTGTCCATGCTTCTACATTTTGCATACATGTCTATTAGGATATTTACAACTACACCATTTGACAAAATTCCTCTATCCTTTATCCTATGATGGATGTGCACACTTGTTCCAAAGCTCCCATTTCGGAACAAGTAGGGAAGATGTTGACAAAGGTTGAGGAGTTTGGCTTTACACCTGTCAATTGCATTTGCTTGAAATTTTCTAAAGCCTTTTCAACAAACCCATTTTGTACATATCTTACAATTAGAGCATTCCATAAGACCACATTTTTGAGGCATTCAGTCAAACAGTTCACATGCCTTGTCTTTGCTTCTACATTTTGAATACATGTCTACCAAAGCATTTCCAACTACGACATCTAACGAAATTCCTATATCTTTCACGCTTTTATGAATACTTTGTTCCAAAGTTCCCAATTTTTGCATAGGTTGGGACTACATTGGCAAATGTAAATTGACAGGGTTCAAGATTTGTTTTTTTTGCATATAGTGAAATAGTGTGATTACCTCGTGAGGACACCCAGCCTTCTTGCATTGCAGTACCTATTTTTCATGAGAGGTATTCAAACACTTTACCAACATCACCAAAACTTTTGTAATATGTGAACCTTGAGAGTGAATTTGAACTATGTGTGGATGGGTGGGAGAAACAATTTAAAAAAAAACTTTATTCTATACTAAAATGTGATGAAAAATAAAATGATTAAGTGAAAATAAACAGATGTTGAGGGCCCCATATTATCATGTATCCATCAATCAACACTAGTGTGTGATTTAAGCCCAACCAAAATTTTGTTCTCCTTACATATGTACTTAATTTCTAGGTTGGTTATAGTAAGTCAAGAACAACCCTCACATGCCCCCCCCCTTCCCGTTCGTTACTCGTGTCTCATTATTGAGAAAATGCATTATATTAATAAAAGAAAAATAATTTACAAGAGTACAAATGTCCCTGAAAAAGACACATCTCAACCCAAATGATTGAAAAAGACGGTCAAACAAAAAAAAACACCCGAACAAATATCAGCTATATTAATTTGGAGGTACTGAAAATATCAATCTTACCGATAAAAGGTTTTACATTTATTACTGAATCGCTGGGGATTTGTTCACTTATAATTCTGCTGTATCAGGAGTTTAAATCTAAAGTAAACAAAGTTGAAACCCTAAATGAAAAATTACAGTAAAAGAAATGAAGTCTACGCTCTGGCGCCTATCTCCATTGGAAAGTCAGCAGCATAATGAATGAATTTTCTTTCTTTTATTGATTTATTTTCCTGACTTTCTACAACCTTTAAAGCTCCCTGCACCCGCTGCATTTCCAAATTTCAAGTATAATTAAAGTCGAATCTGAAATTCATTCTTCAAAGTTTTGGAAATTGTTTTTAAAATTTATTGGTTCCAGAAGTACATTGGATCCAAAAAATGTCGATGGTGTCCAAATGAACATCAAACTTTAGATTAAAATTCTGAAACGAGATGACGGTTAAAGGGAAGTCAAATTTCTTTTAACATATGTGTTAGAGATCTGACGGTCAAATGAACGTCGAATTTCAGAAGCTATTTGGATTTTGACAGCTAAAATCACATCAAATTTAATACGAAAAAATTTCAGATATGACGACCAAATAAAGGTCAATTTTTAAACAGTAAAGTTCGGATGTGACAGTCAAACGATAGACCACCGGTTGCAAATTTAAAGCTTGCTTGTGATGGCCGATTGGTCGCTGAATTTAACCAGCAGAACTCTTAGATGTGACGCTCAATTTAGATCAAATTTTACTACACAATTCCCAATGTGCTGGTCAAATGGATCTGATGATTTTGCAATGTGACGTTCAGTTAGTTGATTGCAAGTTTTTGGATTCAACTGTGTATGTTTTTGTGTCAAATTTCACTCAAATGGATATGATGATTTTGAAATGTGATGGTCAGTCAGTTGTCCAATTTTATTGAACAATGTTTTTTTTCAGTCAACCTGACGTCGAATTTAAGCTCATGAATTTCGGATGTGATGGTAGAATGGACATCAAATTAAATGAAGTGGTCGTCAGACGTGACAGCTGGTTGGATGTCAAATTTCACTGCATGAATTTCCAATGTGACAGTCAAATGGAAATCAAATTTAATGATTTAAATTTTAGATGCAACAATTAGTTGCCCTGGACATCAAATTTCACCGCGTGAATTTTAGATGTGACGGTCAAATACACATGAAATTTAATTGCATAGATTTGGAAAATTAAGCTTTAACGGCTAAATGAACGTCAAATTTAAATTCTAAAAATGACGATAGAAATGACGGTCAATTTTTAAAAAGTTGTCAACTTACCTTAAATTTAGATGAGTAATATCCAATAATTTCTTAAGATAAAATAAAGTAATTTATTAAATGAGTAATATAGTCTTAAACGAGTGGTAAATTGAATTTTCAATATTTTGCTTCCACATTTTACATACGTTTCTACAGAGGAAATGGTGATAGCAATGGAAGGAATGTAGCCACCTCTTCTTTATGGCACTTGACTAGGATAGAAGAGCAGGTCTATACAACATTTTAAGGCTTTGTAGATTGCTTCCATTGAGTAGAAAGCAAAATAAATTGATGTAATTGATTTCTTTTGTTGAGATGTAATATGTTGTTTTCTAACTTCAACTTAATATAGAATGTAAGTTTTGCGAACTATGTGCAGTCTTTTTTGGAAGAACATCTTTTAGTTCTTTGTTTTCACATTTATCCAATTGAAATCCAAATATTTCACGATGTTGATTTGGATATTAGATTATGTCCCAGTTCAATGGGCATCACTTTTCATTCTTGTTCCAAAGAGGTATTTTTATCTCAAACATTTGTATTCTCATCCAAGATGTTTAAATTGTCATAACCCTAGCTAAGGCAAAGAAGTTTCCCTTTCTTTAACTATTGTTCTAAATATATTTTCACAAATTCATCCCAAGTTAAATTAAATTTAAATTTTATATTGTCATTACATCTCAATTTGTTTGCCTCATCTTTGAAAAAATATGATATTCCTGTTGGGAAAATATCTTTTATCTATGTATGTTCCCCCAAATTTCTCTATTTTCATTTCTAGGAAAGCATTAATATAAGCCACTCTTGTAATCTCAAAATAGTGTAACATATATAATCTTAATCTTTAACTACCTTCTATTGTTTTATATTTTATGATAAGTATTTTCTAATTTATATATTTTTAAAAAAATCTTGAACTTTACCATTTCAAGAAAAGGAAGCAATTTACCTTCTTGAGGACAAGTAACCTCACTTCTCCATATATTCTATTATATATTTAGTCTATAGAGGCATTTTTATATATGATGAAATTTTACATCATGGCCTAATTTGCACACTTGACTTTGTTTCATCCATTTACTAATCTCTTGACCAACATTCTCATTATGAAGAACTATGAAATTGACACCCTTCTGAATCTATGATATTCTAGTTGTCATCAATCATAGTCAAAGCTAAATTGGGGTGATGAACTTTCCCTTGGGGAACAACAAAGATTAGGAATGGCAACTTTTTTACAATGAATTGTCACCACAAACATGGAAGAGCGGTCCTATGCAAAATTTTGTGTAATGAGTGTATCATGCATTACAATGTCTCACAAGATTGCTCTTGTAGCATTTCATGATACTGTTATTTTTGTAAATGGGGAGGGAGGCTGGAGTGTTCATTATAAGAGGTGGTGGCAAGTATTTTTCTTATACAAATGGTTATTTTCTACAAGGAGTACTAATCAATAATCACAAGTATTGTCTTTGGCTTTGATATTTTTCTCTTTACTTAAATGCAGGGATTCTACACCATGCCTTCCTAAAATAAGAAATGATGAATCTGGTAATGAAATAATAAAATTAGGGTGTCAAAGTGATGCATTGATAGTGCAAGAAGTGTTTGCACCCACAAAAGGGGTACTTGAGTTTGTTTTTTTTACTCATTTCTTCCATACTAGGTGTATTGGAGCCTTTCCCTTTTAGCATTTGGTAGGGACTCTAGTGCATTGCAACCCTTATTATTATCATCCAGTTAAAATAACAGTTTGAGAGGCTTCTCATATTCATTTTATGAATGTTGTCTTGGTTGGTGTCTAAAGACCTTGGAAACCCTTTTGTGTAGTGAGTATTACAGAAAAATTATTGATTGTTGCAATATTGACGACTGCAACACTCCACGATAAAAACTTAGAAAGAGATAAAGCTTTATTTATAATACACATTTTCTCTCTTAAATGTATATGAAAATCCATCAAACACAATTTATTCTAAATTTTAATTTCTACTGCATGAAATTAACATTTCAATAGAATAAATGATCTAAAATAATTACTCATCAAATATGTGCATCATATTCGTCGTTTAGAAAAATGAATTTATAATTTAATAATTTATGACAACTATTTATCCTTCTAAAAAAGTTTAAATTGTTAAAATTATGCTGACTAAAAATAACTCTAATTATGCTTTCTAGTAGAAAAAACCATTTCAATCCTACATTCCAATAGAATGTTTTTTATTAGATAAAAGAGGAAAATAAGGCCACCTACTCTTACAAAGCCTAAAGGTTGATTAGTTCATAACAAAAACCACAAAATATCAACATAAAACTACCTCACTAGCAATATAGAGGCTAATACTAAAACACAAAAATAACAACAAAACTAACCCCTAACCAACAAGAGACCCAACCAAATCCTGAAGGCTTGAAGTTGACTCCCTCTCTTTGGATATCTTCTTGATCTCGACTCTCAACTAGTATGAATCATTTGTGTGGAACACCTTAGTAGTCTAATAGATGGATTTAATATATCATGTTTATTGATGAAAATATTGTTGAACTAGGAAGAGCAGTAGTAGAAGTGGATGTATTGGAGGAAGAAGAAGAAATTTATGAGGAAACAATGAGCCCTCATGTTGATATTGACTTATCTTCTAATTTGAGGCCCAAACAATTAAGTTACACTAGAAGGGGGAAGAGAAGGATGTAGATTGTATTGGCTATTTTTGACATATGTAAAGAGTTATAGTGCTGGTATAAAATTATTATGGATAATTTTGTTGTAATACAATGTATTGTTTGATTTTGAAACTATGAAATTAAAAAATTTCAATGTTTGGGTCATATGACATTGATTTTTGAACTATGACAAATTGATGATTAGAATAGACTTTTATGTTCTCTAAATAGATTTTGTGAAATTATGTTTTTTTCTAAAAAGTTACTATATTATTTGTCGAATCTACCAAATTGATATTTTCAAAATATGCTATGAACACTATTTTTATATATAACCTTTAAGGGTGTTGGGTTAAGTGAAGCCCAAATTAGCATGTTGCCTTCATAATTCGAAATGCTTTCTCATTTTGTAATTACTTCTATTGGCATGTGTGGCCAATTTAGAAGTATATTTCAAATTGATTTTTCCAAATATTGGTTGGAGACTGTTTTATTAATAAGTTGCTGGCTGAATGTAATTTATTTTAGAACTTGAGAATTAATAAGAGATAATCCCTGAGTGTGGACATAGCCATCAAATTGATGGTGAACCACTATAAATCTGTGTTCTTGTTTTGTGATTGTTTTTAATCTTTTATTTCTACAATTTCTTTTTCACTTTATTCTACAAATTATATTCAACAATTGATATCAGAGCGGGTTGGAGAAATTTGGTGTAGGAAATTGTGAAGAACTTTTGTAGCCATGGAAGATGCAAACAAGTGGAAAATAGAAAAGTTTGCAGGACAAAATTTCAACCTATGGAAAGTGTAGATGGAATCCCTTCTCATCAAGCAAGATTTTTCGAATGCATTGGCTGGAAAAACCAAAGGGAAAGGCTCTTTATCTGATGAAGAATGGGAGAAGTTGGACAAAAAAGCAAGAGCTACATTCTTCCTATCGTTGTCTAGCAATGTCTTATTTAATGTCTCTGCAGAGAAGACAACACAGGAGCTATGGGACAAATTGTCTTCAATGTATGAGATGGCTTCTGCTTCCAATAAGGTATTTATTATGAAAAAGCTGTATAATTTAAAAATGCGAGAAGAAGGGGTTATGTCCAATCATTTGAATGAATTTAATACACTAGTTACCCAACTGATTTCTGTAGGCATAAATTTGGATGATGAAATAAAAGCTATTTTATTACTATGTTCTTTACCAAATAGCTGGGAAGGTGTTGTGATGGCAGAGAGCACTTCGGTGGCTGCCAAAAGCAAGCTGAAATTCGATGATGTTGCAGCCACTTTATTGAGTGAAGATATGCGGAGAAAAAATTAGGAACCCTCATCTAGTGAGGCATTAACGACTGTAAGTATTGGTAATAGAGGTAGAAGTAAAGAAAAAGGCAAATACAATAATCGAAGGAGGTCAAAATCTAGATCGCAATCAAGAGGAAAAATAGGTGCCTGTTGGTTTTGTGGCAAGCCAGGCCACACAAAGAAAAAATGCTGGAATTACAAGAAGGCACAGGACCCAGTCATCAAAAATCAAGCAAACATTGTAGGTGAAAAGGATGATGGTGTTTTAATCTTGGCTGTCGGAGACATGACTGCAGACTCTTGGGTACTTGATTCCGGAGCTTCTTTCCATGCTACTTCATGCAGGCAAGCTTTTACAATTTTTCAAGAAGGTGCTTTCGGTAAGGTTTTTCTTGGTGACAATAAGGAATGTGAAATTGTTGGTAAGGGTGATATAGTTTTAAATTTAAAAAATGGCAGTCAATGGATTTTAAAAGATGTGAGATATGTCCCTTTATTGAAAAGAAATTTGATTTTTGTCAGTCAATTAATTGCTTCTGGGTGTGATGTTAAATTCTCTTTAGAAAATTGGCAAGTAACAAAGGGGGTTTTAGTGCTTGCAAGAGGCAAGAAGTTGGGTAATCTTTATATTTTAAAATGCCATGGTGAAGTGGGAGCTGCCATGACAGTCATGGACAACAATTCAGAAATTTGGCACAAGAGGCTTGGTCACATGAGTAAGAAAGGGCTTGAAGTAATGCTTCAACGAGATCAGCTTCCCAGCTTACAATCGGTGGATTTAAAGTTTTGCAAACATTGTCTTTATGGAAAACAAAGTCGGGCCAACTTCTTGAGGATAGGCCATGATCAGAAAAATACTCCTTTGTCACTTGTGCATTCAGACGTTTTTGGTCCCACTGAGGTAACTTCATTTGGTGGTGCAAATTACTTTGTTACTTTCTTGGATGATTGCACTAGAAAAGTTTGGATTTACATGCTCAATAAAAAATTAGAAGTTTTTTCAAAGTTTAATATTTTCAAGGCTCAAGTGTTGAAAATTAAATAGGGCATAAGATTAAGTGTCTGAAAACTGACAATGGAGAAGAGTTTTGTTCCTCAAAGTTTGACAATTTCTGTGCAGAAAATGACATTCGTAGAATCAAGGTGGTCCCATTCACCCCTCAAGAAAATGGAGCAGCTGAGTGCTTGAATCAGACAATTTTAGAGAGAGCTCGCTGTATTCTCTCCAATGCCGGGTTGGGAAAACAGTTTTGGGTAGAGGCATGCAACATTGTAGTATATTTGATTAACCGTGCCCCGTCATCTCGTTTGGATTTTGACATTCCTCAGGAGAGATGGCTTGGGAAAAGAATTTCATATCATCATTTACGAGTGTTTGGCTATGAAGCGTTCGTGCATATTCCAAAAGAACAATGAACGAAGCTTGATTTCAAATCGAGGAGGTGCATTTTTCTAGGCTATGGAGAAGATCAATTTGGTTTTAGGCTGTGGGATCCCATTGCTAAAAAGATTGTTCGTAGTCGGGATGTTGTCTTCAAATTGAGGAGGTGCATTTTTCTAGGCTATGGAGAAGATCAATTTGGTTTTAGGCTGTGGGATCCCGTTGCTAAAAAGATTGTTCATAGTCGGGATGTTGTCTTCAATGAGAATTTTTTTTCAAGTTTGCAGCCTCTGGACAAATCTTCAGATGAATTTTTTGATGTTGATTTATTTGATAATGGTTGTGTTAAGAAAACTTCAGTCTCTTTCTCCCAGCCTTTAATTATTTCTTCAAACACCAGTACCCTTGTTTGTTCGCAACCATCAAATTCAATTGCTCTATCTTCAACTTTTGTTTCCCCTGTTTATCATAGCACACAAACTATGGCACATGTCGCAATTCCTACGCAACCTTCATTATTTCAATCACTGCCTCCTCCAATAGTTAATTCACAGCCTTTAAATGTGGGTAATGAGCCTTCACATGTTAGAATGCAGTCTCTAGAAGTAAATGCGCCTGCCTTAATAACCATGCAGCCTCCAATGGCTAAATCACATCCCATAAGTCTGGTGCAGCCATTACTAAGCAATGTGCTGCCTACTTTATTAGACATGCAACCCTCAATGATCAAACAACAACCTCAAATAAATCCTACACTGCCCTCTTTAGAGAGTTCGCACCACTTCAAACACTCTGTGCAACCCCTGGTAATTCAAACGCAACCTCTATTCTCTAAATCGTTGCTTTCACCAATTAATACACAACCTTTAATAACTAATTTGCTGCCTCTTGAAACAATTTCGATGCCTCTATTCCCTACACAACCATCTCTAGGAAATACGCCGCCACTGTCAATCCATATGCAGCCACTAGGAGATAATTTGCAGACTTTAATTAATGTGCAACCCCCTCACTTTCATACGCACTCTCTCTATAACCCTTCGTTGCCTCCAATTTTAAATTCATAGTCTCCAGTGGGAGTTGTTAGAGAACAAAGCATTAGAGGAATACAAGGGCATACATATGATGGAAATGTGCCAGAACAGGGGAGTATTGAAATACAAGGCAGTGGTGTTCATTTACAGAATAATCAGGAAAATGTAGAGCAACAAGGCAATTTGCAGTTAGACAGTGACTCTTGATTAAGGTGATCAACAAGGAAGAGGAAACCACCAAATAAATTCAATGATTTTTAGTTGTTTTTAACAGAGGATTATAATTATGAATTGTTGCTTTGTGGTGAGGTAGAGCCGACAACTTTCAAACAAGCTTACAAAGATGCAAATTCGATCAAATGGATGGAGGCAATGCATGAAGAAATGGAATCTTTGCGAGCAAATGACACTTGGGATTTGGTTCCTCTTCCCCCAAATTGGAAACCTCTAAAAAATAAATGGGTGTATCGTGTCAAAGAGGAAGAGGGAGGTCATCAACGTTATAGGGCCAGATTAGTTGTCAAGGGTTTTGCTCAAGAAAAAGGCACTGATTTCAATGAGATATTTTCACCAGTTGTGCGAATGACCACTATTCGAGCAGTGTTAGGTTTGGCAGCCATTTGGGATCTTGAACTTGAGCAATTAGATGTCAAAGCTTCTTTTCTTCATGGAGATGTTGAAGAGGAATTATACATGGAGCAACTTGAAGGTTTTGCAAAACCGGGTCAAGAACATTTATATTGTAGATTGAAGCAGAGTTTATATGGGCTCAAGCAAGCCCCCAGGCAATGGTATTTAAAATTTGACAGCTTCATGACTTAGCAAAAATTTATTTGTTGTGATTCAAACTCGTGTGTTTATTACAAGAAGCTTCCAAATGGTGAGTTTGTCATTTTATTACTTTATGTTGATGATATGTTGGTTGTTGGCAATAGTGTGAGGATAGTTCGTGAGTTGAAACAACATTTATCTTAGAGATTTTCCATGAAGGATTTAGGGGCAGCAAAGAGGATTCTTGGGATGAATATAATCAGCGATAGGAAAAAGAGAGAACTTAGATTATCTCAAGAAAAGTATATTCTAAAAATCTTAGATAGATTCAATATGAAGAATGCCAAATCTGTGAGTACTCCTTTGGTTGATCATTTTAAGTTATCCTTGGCTATGTCTCCAAAAACAGAAGAAGAAAAAGAATACATGAAGCGTGTCCCATACTCATCCGTAGTTGGCAATTTAATGTATGCCATGACTTGTACTCGTCTGGATATTGCTCAGGCACTGGCAGTAGTGAGCAAATTTATGAGTAATCCAGGTAAACAACATTGGTAGGCAGTACAGTGGATATTCAGGTATTTGAAAGGTACTTTTGATTGCGGTTTATGTTTTGGTGGTAAGAACATACATCTACGAGGTTATGTTGATTCAGATATGGCTGGAGATCTGGATAAACGACGTTCTACCACTGGTTATGTATTCACCTTTGTTGGGGCAGCGATCAGTTGGGTTTCTCGGTTGCAACAGGTGGTTGCGCTTTCTTCTACGGAAGCATAATATATTGCTCTTTCTGAAGGGGCAAAGGAAATGATTTGGTTGCAAAGATTGATAGGTGATTTATGGTTTCAACAATCTATTTTTACTCTATTTTGTGATAGCAATAGTGCTATTCACTTGTCAAACAATTCAACCTTTCATAATTGAACGAAGCACATAGAGCTGCGATATCACTTCATTCGCCATTGTATTGAAGAGGGAAAGCTGCAGGTGGAGAAAATTGACACAAAGTTGAATCCAGTTGACATGTTGACGAAAGTAGTTCTGAGGGAGAAGTTCAAATTCTATAGAGCTTCTCTCGGACTTGTGCAGCTTTGACATTAACTCTGCAGTGGTGGGATATCTCTGAGCAGCAATTTGGTCTTCAAGTGGGAGATTGTTGGGTTAAGTGAAGCCCAAATTACCATGTTGCCTTCATAATTCGAAATGCTTTCTCATTTTGTAATTACTTCTATTGGCATGTGTGGCCAATTTAGAAGTTGTATATTTCAAATTGATTTTTCCAAATATTGGTTGGAGACTGTTTTATTAATAAGTTGTTGGCTGAATGTAATTTATTTTAGAACTTGAGAATTAATAAGAGATAATCCCTAAGTGTGGACGTAGCCATCAAATTGATGGTGAACCATGATAAATCTGTGTTCTTGTTTTGTGATTGTTTTTAATCTTTTATTTCTGCAATTTCTTTTTCACTTTATTTTGCAAATTATATTCAACAAAGGGTGCAATTTATTCTTGCCCTCTAAATCTGAGATTTTTTAGTCTTGCCTTGTATAAGTATACTAAGGGCCTCAAATAACAAATTTTCTCATTCTGTATTGGACTTGTTGAGAATTAGGGTCTTTACTCTAGTTTTTTTTTTTTTTCCTATTTACATCTACTGAACAATGTGTGGAATCAAGTCTTCCATTGGCAATTTTGCAGTGGTTGATGATGATGCATGCCATTGCAAAATATTGCACACCTTTTAACTGGTCTCTCCTAGATGACTCATGTTAAGCCTTATGGGCTCAAGCCAAAAACACAAATGGTACAAAACTTTACTTGCATTTTAGAGATTGGGCCAAATCTCCCTCACTTGCTTGAAGCTCTATTTAACCTGTGTAGTAGTTTCTAGCAAATCTGAAGCATTAATGGAGTCTTCTACATTTACTTACCCAATTCTTTATCACTAGAACATAAATGCCCATTAAACAAACTAATGCATATCTATACAAATTGACAATTGATTTATTCATTCAGCACAAATATTTGATCAATACATTCTATCCCTGATATACGCTTGGCCTTGCAATGCTCATTGTATCAGTACGAGAAGATACTTAACAAAATAATAAAGAACCAATTTCTGATCCTCTCACTAAATAAATAGTTCTTTGAAGTAAAGAAATATTATCTAGTAGATCTATCTTTTGACATCCAAATTGCTGTATTAAACATATTTGTTAAGAATGCAAGAATTGCATCAGATTTACTTAAATACTTGACATCCCTCACTAAAGCTCAAAATTCTTTGTGAAGAAAAATAGAAGAAAGGATTCAATGAAAATGATATGTAATTTACAACATGTGCTTTGATTCATTGGGCTAAACATTCAACTACAATCAATTATAGCAGAAATTTGGCATTCCCATAAAATAATTTACCCAATACACATTACACAACAATGTGAAGTCAGTTAGTGATAGAAAAATTGTTATGGTTCTTATGCCACTTCTATTTTCATAGAGATGTTGCCATGCAACAATAAACAATCTCAAGTTCAAATAAAACACTAGTGTCTCTCATACAAACTTATGGCATAGGAAGGATACAAGAAATTTACAATTAAACCAATGGCAGATTTAAAGGACATACTCCAACTCTACTATATAATCAACAAAATGACCTAAAGCAAGATCTTGTTTGAACTCTTTGCTCCTTCAAAGGCTGCATTGCTTTCCAACATCATTCTTTGAACCTGAAAGTAATAAGAGTACTTACATGAGTAAGGAATGTGCTAATTAGCTAAAATAAACTAAAATTGGAGAAACATCTAAGGGCACAAAGCATATGAGCTAGGGAAAAAGATAAGATGAAAGTATAAAGATCTCCTTTTATAACAATCAACAGTTTTTTCATTGATCTGTTGATGCATCTAGCTCATGATTTTCCCCCTAGGCTACCTTTTATAGAATGATCCATCCCCATAATGCTATGTATAACAAAAAACACAAAAATCAAGGTATTCCCTCTTTTCTATAACTCCTAGTGCTAGGTGACAGGTACCATCCCTTTCATTGTATTTTTGTCTCATTCTATTGATGGGTGTATTTACAACAAGGTGTCATTCTAGGTGCAATTTATTTTAAATACTATATAGACTTGGTATATTTTGTTATAGGGCCAATACAGGGCATAATACTTAATAGTTACTTCATCACTTTGAGAAAGGAGGAAGCTCTGTTGTAATCTTCTGCCATATTTTGTTGTCAAGGAGATCCATCTCAGTTGGCATGAAAACAACACACAAAGTTCCATCTTAGACATATTGTACTGTTGTACCATATTTTTGACAAGTACCCACACCCTGATCTTCTGGACTTCCCTGATAGGATCTTACGTTGGCTCAGATATATAACAATAGTTCACTTAGCCCTTTCAAGCTTCTCTTTCAAAACAACATTCTCTGTACTATCCTGAACTCAAGAAAAGAAATGGTGTTCAACGTTAACTATCAGCAACTTTTTTCCTGAGTATCTGAATTCCACTTTCATTCAGGAGTAGAGATTGACCCTAATTTTGCCTCCTTTTTCAGAGATGTTTCTCTCTCTGGTTCAGGTACTTGATGGCAATCCATGTAATACTGCTAAAAGCTAAGAAGTAGTTTGCACAACCAATGAACCCTAATTAAAAACCTGTACATTCTAAAGTAGGACCCTGGTGGCCTTTTATCCCATTATAGGAAAATCTGTGTTTTGTCCCCAGTTTTAAGTATGGAATCAGGAATACCTTTGAGTCTACTTGGGAAGTATTCCATATAGTTTCTATTCTTTGCAGGGACCTTTCGAGCATAACCAATCATTGTGAAGGCCATTTCAAGATCATTGCCATCCATTTTACTTATACTAGGGGCCTTGAAGTCCGTTTCAATAAAAAATGGAAGTAACAAGTTCAAAATGTACATCTGGCACATCTCTAGATGCTGGTGTCTTAGGTAATCTTCCTTAGGAAATTCCCTTTATTTCTTCACCTTCACTTCATTTATCATAACACAATGTGCCTTTCTGCTGTTCAATTGGATTCTTTTTTCAGGGGATTCATTACCCCAAAATTAGAGAAGAATGAAGCCAATTCAATTTCTTCACTATTGCAGAATACCATGAGGAATAAAGGAATAGTGTTGAACAAATGATATACTTGTTACAACACATGCAATCACCGAGGCGAGGAGAAACAAAGTGCACTTTTTTTTGGTCAAGCCCTTATCATGTCATCTATAGAGTTATATCTTATTGTGCATTGTTGAAGTCCTTTGGGAATTATTTCACTTTTGTCCAAGTTCTTGAAGTACTTATCCACTTGATCAGAGATTGTTTATATTTATTTGCTTGTTCAAAAGTCCTTTTCTACTTGGTTGGATCTTGATACTAGTCTCCACTTAATCAGAATTTCTCACCCTATTCTTTTTACTTTTCTATAGATAATTATAGATAATTTTAGCAAGTTTTCAAGATTCTCATTTTTAAATTCTTGACAAATGCTATTCATTGAATTTTTTATTCTATGCTTACAAGTTCTTGATAGGTCATTCATGGTGATGAGAGTATGCACTATTAACATCTATGATATTAATGTTTTACATAGATTTGTATTATTTGAATATATAAAAACATTTAATTTTTATGTTGATTGTTTGAGTTTACTTTAAAATACATCTCAAAGTATCTCACATGCAAGCTAAAGTGGGAAAAAATCTAAAGGTGAAAATTGCAAGCTTATGCCCTTTTTCCTTCTATTTTGAGCCCATGACAACTAGGTTATCCTTCTGTTAGAACAAGGGATGGCATTCACATTGATATTATAAATCTTGATTATTTGTATTTAATTATATAGATGATGAATAATGTATATCTCCAAGCATATTAGATAAGACTAATTAAGACACCCATATGTGGGTAGAGACATTATTTATTTATTATTGATTCTTTGGGATACATGGGATATTGTGTAAGAAGGCATTAGAAAGGGAGTTTGCTTTCAAAATGTCCAAATTAGGAGTTATAAAGTGTCTTCCCAATTTGGTGATTATGACAGAAACATTGAATGCCCTCATGGAGTGCCTAGGATTATGATCTTTGTCAATTCTACCATTATGAAATAATATATGATGTCTATGACACATAAGAATAATGTAAGATATGTAAGAGGTGTACGAGGAGTTACATGTTATTCCATGATGCTTGACCATGACAATTGGGGCATTGGTTTTTTTCCATGGCTCATGGCTTTGGATACCACTTGATGGTTTCTTGTTTTAGTTTTTTTATTGGATACACGAAATAGTGGATTGTAAGGTTCTTTTGTAGGCACTCTTCTATTGTCATTTTATATTAAACAAATAAATGATTGTATTGGTTTGTATGCTTTTGAGATTAATAAAATCTTAGCTCTCTTTGGTGATGGATTTTTCTTGCGAGGATCTCTCCACATAAATTTGGTGTGTGGTTTGCATTTTTTTTTGTCTTTTTATTGGTTCATTAATTTATTGGTTTAATCACATGCTTCATCAAATTAATTTTATATTGCAATACTCTTTTGAATTTTTTATTACCCTATTATTCAACATTTGGTATTAGAGCTTCAATTCGATTAAGAAGGGAATTCCCTTCTTGCATTGTTTTGATTTTTTTTTGGTTGTAGTGGGAGTATTATTTTATTGATTTTATAGATGTAGGTGTGATTAGAGAATCCATCACAAACACATCATGATCATAGACTAAGAAGTTCAGTGGATTCAAATTTGAGTTTTAGAAAATAATAATGGAGGATCCCCTAGAAGTGAGAGACCAACGAAGATTTGTGAAAACAAAGTATAAGGTTGTAGATGTTTTAAATGAAGATGGACAAAGGCTAGATTGGATTTTCATATATTTTATAGCAAAACACAACTTGTGTCTATATAATCTTTGATGTCTAAATCTTTGCTTTTTGCCTAACATGTTTGTGGTAATACAACGTAATCATTCTACGCAGGATTAACTCGGGTCTCTTCTTTAGGGGCAACTCCACATGGATAGAAGACGGCTTCCCCTTCACATCTTCAGTATAACACTCTCTCCCTTTTTACTTTAGCTCACATTTCCTCTTGGAAACATATGCTCACTAAGGTAGGGGAAAAATATAATGTCAAAAATTACACCCCATGCAATTTCACATTCCATATGCCTTCCTCTTTAGACAGTTTAAGATAAATATGCTCTCCCTCATCCTAAAACTATTTCTCACCACTTAGCACACCCTTTTCCCCAACTGCTAAGTCTGATTTTTCCACAGACCAATGCACATCATGGAGATGTCCACATGCTGTACTAGTGTCCTGCAAAATCTACTCCTAAGTTGGTTGTTGAGATACTACACCTACCACATTTTGGAAATGCAACACCTCTACCAACCTGCAACCGCATCAAAAATTGCTTGAAGGCTCATTGTTTGGACTAAAAACTCCCTCTCTTTTATAAAGAGTTCATTCGATCTCAATTCAATCTTACTCAAGCTTATTCCTTCTTGCTAATTTCTATATTCTACATGCTTGAACTTCTCCATTCTTACTCTCTTTCTCTTGGAAATACAAATACAACTCCTTCATTTTCTTGAGCAAGCATTAGCTTTCTCCTCCTCGCTATACACACATCTCACAACAGGCTCATCTACGACTTTCAGAGGAAGCTCCATTATTGTAACACTGGTTCCTCTTCTTGGGAAGCTGCTGCCATCTTGGAGATTTCTCGTTGGTCCTTTGTTGCACCAATGAGCTTCGCTTTTGGTGCTTGCACAAGGTGACTCTTCAAGAATCTTTCTTTAGCATTTTATCTTTAACTTTGATTAGCATATATTTTTTTTTCTTTTTCATATCTATTATCATTTTTATCATCTTGTCTAAGGTTGTCTATGGAGATAGAAACACCAATAAATGGGTTTGATTAAGGAAAAATCCTAAATAACCACCCCCAACATCTCTCTTTGGTATTATGTGTGTAGGTTTAGGTGGAAGGATCTCTTGAAATTTGAACTTGAATGACCTCAAATACACTCGGTGCAATCTTGAACCTTTCCACTTTGTTTTGGCTTCATTCCAATTTAATATATTTATTTCAACAATTTTAATTTTGTACGTTTACATTTTATATCTTAGTACATCCAAAAACTCACACAAAGTATTTTTGTGTCTTTTTGTGATGTATCTAGTTTTCTGTCCATATGGGACTACAACGCCACCACGTTGTTGTCCTAGATAGAGAGCTTGTTGAGCTATCCAAAAGACCTTTATGCCAAATTTTGTTAGTTTATGATGTCCAAATGTTCTAAATAATTTATATAATTCATTAAAATTCACACTCCTATCCTAGTTCACTTGAGCCCTGTCAATTGAGGTAGAGGAAAGAAAGTTTGCCCCTTGAGATCTCATCATCTTGAGGGTGGAAAATTTCCTCCTCTACAATGTTCTTTCATGTTGTAGAGAGGTTTTGCAAGTTTGAGGGTCAAGAGATCTATTGATCGAGTCAATTTGGAATATTACATCAATAGTTAGAGTGTAGGTTAGATTAAATGTTACAATAAATTAACATATAATTAATTTATAAAATAGGTTAGCTAATTGTTAGTGAATAAAACAATTGTTAGTTTCCTGGGAGTTATTCCCGCAAGTAAGTTAGTTGGGAAATTTAAGGTTATATTAGCCAATGCAATGTAATGAAAAATATCCTAGAGAATTCAAACGAATAATATTTTATGTTTTGAATATTATTGTGTAACAATGATTTAATTTGTCTATTTTCTCTACCATTTCAATATATATGAATGTATTTAATTTATTATAATTTGGTTTGTACTTAAATTGCATAAATAAGTTCTCCATTTTTATTGTATCACACTGAGGTTTACTACATATAATAGACTATTAAACCTTGTACTTTGGTCAAGGTTTTTTCATCAACAAAGGTCTATATTTTTGGAAAAAATAGGTTGAACCAATTTCTCAAATAAAAACTCATGGCCTTCAAAAATTGGGCCTCCAACATCACAAAAGATTGTCTATGACACATAAGAGAGATATAAAAGGAAGTTACACTTGTTGACCAACTTATGATACATGTTATACCACATCATAAGGGATATTTTAATGGAGATAATGGAGCCAAAATGGAGTGCTTAATTTAGTGAGTGGATTATGAAAAAATTATGGCAAGTGAAAGGAATATGTTATTTTTAGTTTGTGGACTCCTCTTAGGATTTGGGTGTTGGATTTGTTAACTAGGGATTTGGGCACAATATTTTGGGTGGTTTTAACTCATGGTTTCTTGATTACTATTTGATTATTTCATTTATTGTTTCTCCTATTTATTAGGTGTTTGAGATGAATATTTACATAGTGAGTTTTTTAGGTACCGTCATGCTACCATAATTACTTTAGATTTCTTGTTGGTGATACTCTATAAAGGATTAGAATCTACAAGTGTATAATAAACTTTGATTGCTAAATACTATATTGAGGTGCTTTGGAGTGTGGGACTTCTCTCTCAAAAGGGTTTTCCCCATGTAACTAATTATATAGCTATGGAATATTACTTTCATGTGTATATCCTTGTAACTACATGATTAGGTCAATTTTTATACATACATCTCATAAATTAGTGTAAGAAACATATTATGTACCTTTTCTTCTTTTTATTTGGTATCAATGACTGATCAAATCATATTCTAAGTGTTACTTGGACAAGTGTTTTTTTCACTAATATTGGATTGAGTAGGAGCTTGCATAAAAGAAGATCTTGTTGTAGGAAAAATGAAAAGCACATCAAAGATAAAAAATGCAGAAGTTATCAAGCATTAACTTTAATATTTGGAATATTGAGATAGAATATATGCTTGTGGATAGAGATATGTGGGATGTGGTCTCTAGATCCAAACCTATTGCTATTTCACAAGAAGATTGGAATAAAATGGAAAAAAAAGGTCTCATTAGGCTCTATTTGGTAGATTCTATATTGTTGAATAACATGAAGAATCTAATGTTGTCACTCTCTAGAAGAAGATGGTTGATATTCATTACGATAAATCACTAGTAAGTGAAATTTTCCTAAGAAAGAAGTTTTATACCCTCAAGATGGAGGATCGTGGTATGTGGCTGACCACCTAAATGTTTTCAACATGATTGTGATCTAGTTGCACTCCATTAGAGTGAAGATGGAGGAGGATGATCATTTCATGCATTTGTTATGTTCTTTATTAGATTTATGGGTCACTTGGTGATGGTGATTGGGAGTCCTTCATTTAATCTCAAAATGGATGAGGTAATTACATCATTATTTTAAAGAAGATGTGAAGAAAAAAATTGAATCTACCAAGGAGGCCCTAATTTTTTATGGAAGACCAAAAGAGGACATTATATTTAAACTATGTAGATGATAAATAATGTATTATCTCCAGACATGTTGTAGTGGGCTAAATAGTATGCCCATGTGTGGGCGGGGATTTTATTTATTATTATTGTTTCTCTAAGATACTTGGGATATTGTGTAAGAAGGAATTAAATAGGGAGGTTACATTGAAAAGGTCAAAATTAAGAGTTACAAAGTATCTTATTAATTTTCTGGTTATGATACAAACATGAAATTCTCTCATAGAGTGCCTAGGATTGCGATCTTGGTCAGTTTGGTCATTATTACAAAATTTATGACATATATGATGTATTCTAAGATGCTTGAGCATGACCATAGGGGCTTTGGATTTTTTCCATGGATCATGGTTTTGGATACCACTTTATGAATTCTTAATTTTTACTTTTCTATATATTGGAGGCATGGGGTGATGAAATTTAAGGTTCTTTTGTAGATACTCATATGGTGCTAGTTTACTATGAAACTTGGATAAGTGATTGTATTAATGCATACTCTTTTGAGATTAATACAAGCTTCAACCTCTTTGGTGGTGGTTTTTTTTCTTACAAGGGTTTCTCCACATAAAACTAGTTTCATTGTTTGTATTTGTTATATTTAATTCTTAATTGGTTAATTAATTTTATCAGCTTAATCACATGCTTTATCAAATTAAATCTCTATTGTGATAATACTTTTGTTCTTCCATTTACCTTATTATTCAACATAGTTATGCATCAACTAGTTCATAAGAAAGTAAATTAAGATTGAAGTTGGTAAGTGACATTATACCTACCTTGACCACATCACTGTTTATCCCCAAAAATTAATCCCCATTTGTAAATCAATTATTTGGTGTTATAGTCTAGTTTTATGGGTGCAAAATTGATCCAAATCATTTTTTGCACCTACAACCATAAACCCCAAGATTTTAAAATTTTAACTTCAAATTTAAAACCTTATTGATATTAACAGTAGCCATTATGAGTGGACTAAGGTGTGAATTATTCTAAATTACATATTACATGGTGTATTTAAGGACTAACAACAATTTCAAAAAAGACCATCTAGGAGTTAGAGGAGGATCTATTGAGCAAATCTAGAATTTTATTGTAAAGGATAAAATTATTACATTAACATTACATCATTATCTTAGAAGCATATTATATGTTTTCTTGCTATTCTTGACCTTGATTCATCATCATTGAATCAATCCATCCCGGGGTCTAACCAAAGAGAAAACGACCCTTGCAATTTAGCAAACTCCCCAAAGGTTTTTCTAAACATCACCAATTCTTTATCAAATTTTAGAGCACATACATAGAGATAAAAAAGTTTTTCATTAGTTTTCGTACAAATCAAATCCACAAATCACAAAGTTTAGTTTCATGCATAAGTTATGATTTGCTATTTTGAAAGTGAATCAAGATGATTTAGTCATTTGACAATTTATTAAACTTTGGTAGCACGACAAATGGACTTTTGACACATATACAATAATATCTACATCAAATCTAAAACTAAATACCCTCCCATTTAATTTAATTAATTTTCACACTTGTCATATTATTTATTGAATTATTTTAAATATCAACCCAAACTCATTTGTATAAACCAACATACCTATCTTAGATAAATTCATGTAAAAGATGTAAGAGATATCTATAGACACCTAAATTTGACCATTCCCATGTGGTCAAATTTATCCCTTACTTTGTCTATTTCACACCCATATCCATGTTAATTAAATAATGTCACTATTACTTAATTAATATTTATCATTTCACCAATGTCCCCTAAAGTGTTTAATTACTTAATAAAATACTTTACCTTTCCACTTTTCTTCTCAAGATTAAATAAATACACTAATTTATTTAATCTTGTCATTTTTCCTATGTGGATTAAAATCATTTTTTAATTCACTCCCCCTTTCTCTCTCCAAAAATCACATCCTCCATAATTCTTGATTAGCTAGCTTAATTCATGATTAGGATGTGCACATCCTTAATGAGTATTAGTGTCACATTGTAATTTCCCCATTTTGGCCATTAGCTCTTCATTTGGTTTTAGCCTATTTCCAAAAACCTGTAGGCTTGTTTGAGGTAAAATCAGGGTTTCCTTCTTCGGAGGTTCTATGGCATTTTAGGGAGTTTACTATTTATAGTAAATTCTATTTTTGGCAGTATGTAGTTTTCAGTCTTTAGGTCTTCATTTTCAGTTGGAGCAATTAAATGAGTTCAAGTTTTGGCTTCTGAAAACTTTATATTGGTGAATTTCATGAATAAAGGCATTAATGTTATAATTTGCAGTTGATCCCCTTGGCCTAGGGAAATAACTTTATGTTGTTCTTAAAAGGTGGACTTGAAGGGGGATGCCTTCATAAGAATTAAATATTATTAAGTCTTTAATGCCTTGGGAAAAGTGGACGCGTCCTTGGAGATATTATTTTAAAATAAAGTTTTAATGTGCCTTGATAAAGTCGACGCCATATTGAGAAGTTAGAAGATTTTTGGAAAATTGAAGAGTCATTGGTGACTCTTGGCGTACCTTCTTGGGAAATTGAAGAGTCTTCTATTCTTCTATAAAATGAATGCCTTGTTCCAGCTTTTCTCATCCATGAATTTATGCTAATGTTATGCTGTCGAAATGACAACTTGGTTTTTACTTCGAGGGATGCTTACCTCCTAGTTTCAATCCAATTTCGTGTTTGAAATACAACACCTAGTTGGTTTTCATTGCTGCTTCTCATCCAGACTAGCAGATTGAGCTCAACAGTTGAAGTTTTTAATGATATTTCCAGTTTTGAAGTTGCTGATGCAGTCACAGCTGAAAGTGGTTTTTGCATACAACTTTTTGTGTGAATTTAATTTGCTTGTGGGTACTTTTCCAATCCATTCCTACACCCAAGGCGACCATCTTTGGAGAGTTTCAGATTTTAATTTTGAGTTGTTGATTTTTACTTGTCAAAATCGCCCCTCATGAAGGCCGTACCATTCTTGCTGCATTGGGATTCATGTAAGAATTAAATTATGAGTTTTTGTTGCTGTTTCTTCATTTGATGTTGGGCGCCTATCTTCCAGCAGCTCATTGGTTTTTCGTTTCACACAAAACAGAGGTATTTTGAGTGAGTTGTGAATATTTCTTTGAATTTCACAGTTGCTGATCAAAATTTCTAGAATTGTTATTTTACATCAGACTTGTTTAAGTTTGAATCTCCAGTCCTTTCTTCATCATTTATTGTTGATGTCTAACATGGAATCATCCAGTATCATGGTACATTGAATCAATTGTAATTTTCACGTAATTTGCAGCTCTTTTTCCATATTGTAAGACTGTAAACAGTAGTACTGTTCCAGTCCTTTATTGCTGCAATTCTTTCTTTAATTTCACATTAGTACCCCTAGATGGTTTACCGCCAGTGTGGATAATTGGATTTGTATTACTCTTATACCCACTCTCAAGTGGTGAATCCCCACTGATAAGTGGATGCCTGCCGCAGCAGACGAAGTGTTTTAATTGTAGTCTTTTCCCCCCACTGTTTGGTGGTAGTGTGAAAATTCTCTTATGGCTGGTTATCTGCCTATTAGTTTTCAGTTTTCAATCAATCACTCCGTCATATGTTAGCACCTCGCCCTTAGTGGGATCTTGAGTGCACATTTTTGACGTTGAGTTTGTTCCATTTTCAAGTATTGTTCATTAGTTGCTCTGCCATATGACAACACCTTTCCTTCATTGGGATTGAGTGTGCATTCTTGGCGTTGAGTTTCTTTTAAGCTTGGTTTTCAGTTTGATTCTAATGCTAATCTAGTTGGCTAGTGCTAGTTTATGTTGTGTAATTCTATCAAAAAAATTGGTTAGCATATTTCAATGGTATCAGAGCAGAAGATCCTGCCATCCTGTGAATCAGTGCTTCATGTTTAGGCAGATGAGTGACAAAGATCTCCGGTACTACATCAAAAGTCAGAGTAGATTCTAGTTCAGCTCCTTGTGGTATCCAAAAGTTGGCAGTTAAGCATGGCTAATGAAGAAGAGATTAAGTTGGCAGAGACTCTCTTTATGGTTGGAAAGAGACTTGGTAAAGAATTTCAGTCAAGGGAAAATGAAGAGCACATTCTTCATTTGTTAGAACAATGTTTGAGACAAGTGAAGCCATCACCTTCAGAGATAATGGAGTTGGCACTAGCTCCTACAGTGAATTCTTTAAATCAACCCTATTGGTTGGGGCATCCTGATGAAGAAACCAAGCTGCTGATTTCTTCTTGTTTTATGGAGATAATAAGAATTGTAAATCCCCATTTTCCCTATGATGTTGAAACCATGAAGATCATATTAAATATGATAGTGGAGAGTTTTCAAGATTTGGATGAAACTGGAAGTAGTTTGTTTCCAAGAAGAATTGCTATATTAAAGATATTTTCTGAACTCAAAACAAGTATTTTGCTGGTTGAATTAGGTATGCAAGATCAAATATATTATTTGATCCATTACCTCTTCATTTCAACTTGGAGTGAACAGGAGAAGGTTGTAGTGGCAGCAATGAGAAACATTTTAGTTTTGACTATCAATGAGATGGATGACATTCCAAAATCTGTTCTAATTTTTCTGTTAAACATTCATGAACAAGAAGGAAAGAATTCCTCTACTGCTGGTTTGTTGATCAGAGATTTGTTCATTCAGTGTGAGAGAAAATTGAAGCCATACTTGAAGAAGACAGAGCAGAAAAATGAGGTAGTTATTACTGCAAAGGATGGGAATAAAATGCCGTTTCTCAATGATTCTAAGGCGGTTTCTCAAGAAGTACCTATTGATAGGCAGTTGTTTGCACATGCTGAGGGTGAGTGCAAGGAGGCAACATCAATTTTGAATACACATGAAGAGTCTACGACAAGTAATCAAGAAGAGCCCCTTGGAATGTTTGTAACCACTTATGAAGAGATTAGTAGTATACCTTTACATGAAGGGCTCATTGAAGACAAGAAGGATGAAGTCTTCAAATCAGCTAGTAATAATGAGCCTTTACTTCATTCCAATGAAGATTTCAAGACAAAAGGCTTCACAGAAGATGCTGGTAGAACAATTGTGTGGGATGAGTTCATTGAAGAAGAGCAAGATGAAGCAAATACTAGTGGTGTTAATGAGTCAGCCTATGACCACTTTAATGTTGATAATGTTTACGATGATTTGGTTGAGTTAAGATCAAATCATGTTGAAGAATTGGTGAGGGATAATTCTCTACTTGTTGCTGATCTGACTTCCCAAAGAACTTGATATGAAGAATTTATGACAAGTGACCAAGAAGACTTCTTTGGTATGTATGTGGATGCTAATGATAAAATCAGCAACACATCTACTCATGATAATTCCATTTAAAAAAAAAAGAATGATAAAATATTCAAAGCAACCAGCTTTGATGATTCTTTAATCCAATACAATGCTAGTGACTTGGGTAATAATGGGTTTGATTATCAAACTACATTTGTGGAGAAAGTTATAGATAAAGATTTCAGTTCAAGAGGATTGGGGAGTGATTCATTCAAAGAGTCCACAATCCAAGTGGAGCATGATGAGCACCTTCCTGTTGATCATTACAATCAACCCTTTTGCATTTGGGATCCTGGTGAGATGGCACCAAGGTATGATAAAGAACTTGAGTGGGATAAATTTCCCTTTGATCCTGATAAAGTTCAAAATCCATTTTGTATTGCAAGCTATGGAGTCATGGGAGAAGACGTTGTCTTTGATGAAGAAGCTTGTTTGGAAAAGCTCCATAAAGATTCCTTTGAGGTGGTTGTAGCCACTAAAGCAGAGTATGTTGCTACCAATACTTTAAGAGCATCAATCAATAATGATTCATTGTTTGAAGATATTGCTGTTAGGAAGGAAGCTGATTTTGAGAATCAAGTCAAAGAAAATAAATCAGAAAAGTTGATGTTTGATGAGCAAAGCTTCTTTGCTGATTTTGATCATGGGCCTAAAGAGCTGCAAGTTTTGAAGGATAACTTAATGGTTTCGGAAGAGAAAATTGTTAAAGCATTATCAAGATTTGATAGCACACACAATTTTGTTGAAGAACTCTACTAAAAGTTTCAGTTTGAAGAAAGACAGAATGGAGTTAAAGGAGTCACTCTTTCCAAGTTGCAAACTATCAAAGAAGCATTGGAATCATTAAAGACAGATTATTTGCATTTGCTCTTAGATAGGGATAATGCCATTAAGTTTGCAGAAGAGACCTATGATGCCTACCAAGAGAAGGAGAAAGAGGTTGATAGTCTTTGCCTTGATCTTACCTTAGCTCATCACTCTTTTTGCAAAGCAGAAAATCAATCATCTATGGCAGCCACACTTATGGAACAAGAAGCTAATACAAGGCTAAAGGAGATCAAGCAAATAGTTGAAGGAATTAATGAACTCCATAATGTTGAAACAATGCATAATGCCAAAGAGATTCAATATGTTGATAGTGATTGGAGGGTAAATCAAGAGTGTGAACTCTTGAGTTGGGAAGAGAATTTGCCTCAAGAAGGGATAGCTTGCAGCCATGAGCTAGATGTGATGATTGGTAATGTGTGTGATATTCATCACACTACATTCTATGGATCAACAACTAATGATGGGCATCTTCAAGTTGAAGAAGATGTGCATGAATTTTGTGAAGACACCAACGAAAGGGATGAAAGAAATATTGTTTCTATGATTGTGTACAACAATCCACCATTTTCACATGATTTGTTAAATTATGAATTGATTGACAATTTCTATGTGGATGGCATTGGTAAGAAGTTATATGTTTTTGACATGCATAATTTTATAGTCAAGCATAAGATAATGTTAGTGGATCCATTCTATATGTCAAGCAACACTCTCTTGGGATGGATAGTAAATGAGCATTTAATGGTGTTCAAACTTGAACTGGCTGGTTTTCACTCAGCATTAACCAATGGAAGAGTACCACCTATCTTAAAATGGTTGATGAGGTCAGGTCTTGGAGAGATGCATCAAATTGTGGGAGAACTTTCAGACTTGCCCCTTTGGTTTCTAGATTGTGCATTGTTGCTGAGTGATTATTCTAAAATGCTGGTCATGAAAGGTTCAAACTTTGCATTGATGGTTGCAGTTGATTACATGGATTTGTTTTCTCGAGACTTTCACTATGGCTCTTGGAGATATGTTGGGAATTCTTCCCAATTTGTGGTTGGGAATTCATACTTGGAATTCTCAACATGGCTTGATGGAGATTGTTGCAAGTAGAAAAAAGGATCTTTGGAGAGATAAGGATTCAATTCTCAGAATCTTTGATGTGGCCCCCATCTTTACCAATCATTTGATGATTCCTTTGGTTCATCTATTGGTGGATTGGAGAGATACTTCGAACAAAAGATGGCTTAATGATGGGTTGAAGTATCTTGAGGGGATGTTTCCAGCCTTGGGCAGGAACAATTGTGATATTATGGACGCTAATTTCCAGTGTCAGAATAGTTGTTCTACTCTTTGTATGCTGATTTTCCTAAAATCAGACTTTAATTGGTTTACTTCAGATTTCATGGGCAGCTGGTACACTTATTTTTTCTCTTCACAATCTCTTATCAATGATGGTTTTTGGTCCCAAAGGTGGGAAATGATGTTTCATAGTGATTTGGATCAGTTTTGGATGGTGTTCAAATTATTTTTCAGTGATCATCCTTGTTCAATCTCTAGCACTAGTGTTAGGGGCAGCGAACCTTTGCTTGATTTGGTTCAATTTTTTGAGACTTTGAGGGAGAGATTGGTGGAAATTTTTAGAACTTTTCTTGAATATGTCAGCATTATTCAAAGGGGGTATTATACATCCTTGTGGAGTCTTGAGGATGCAGCTGCTATGACTTTGCAAAGAATTGTTTTTCCCTTTGCAATTAGCTATGATGGAGACACACTTGTTGTTGTGACTCGGTTTGTTACTTTGAGGAGTTATGTTGATGAGAATATTTTTGAGTTACTTAAATTATTCTTCATTGTTCTCAGAATGGTGGTTGACATTGACATTGCAGACAGTAATTCCTCAGAGTTTATTGGGCATGAGACATTGCTAGATTTTGAATCAAACCTTTCCATGTTGTTCAGCTTGAATTTCAGGCATGTTATCACTTTGAGGTTGCAGGGATGGTTTGTGCAGTTATGGTGCAATGATTTCATTTTTATGATCAGAGTGGAGCAACATTAGCATGGTGGAACTTTTCATAGATGGAATTGGGACCCTGGGATCCTATTTATTTTGATGGGATCAGTTTGGAGTGTTGTGGCATTGCTTGAGGACAAACAATTTTGGGTAGGGCGAACTGTAATGTCCCCATTTTGGCCATTAGCTCTTCATTTGGTTTTAACCTATTTCCAAAAACCCGTAGGCTTGTTTGAGGTAAAATCAGGGTTTCCCTCTTCAGAGGTTCTATGGCATTTTAGGGAGTTTACTATTTATAGTAAATTCTATTTTTGGCAGTATGCAATTTTCAGTCTTTAGGTCTTCATTTTCAGTTGGAGCAATTATATGAGTTCAAGTTTTGGCTTCTGAAAACTTTATATTGGTGAATTTCATGAATAAAGGCATTAATGTTATAATTTGCAGTTGACCCCCTTGGCCTAGAGAAATAATTTTATGTTGTTCTTAAAAGGTGGACTTGAAGGGGGATGCCTTCATAAGAATTAAATATTATTAAGTCTTTAATGCCTTGGGAAAAGTGGACGCCTTTTCCTTGGAGATATTATTTTAAAATAAAGTTTTAATGTGCCTTGATAAAGTGGACGCCATATTGAGAAGTTAGAAGATTTTTGGAAAATTGAAGAGTCATTGGTGACTCTTGGGGTACCTTCTTGGGAAATTGAAGAGTCTTCTATTCTTCTATAAAATGAATGCCTTGTTCCAGCTTTTGGGATCCATGAATTTATGCTAATGTTATGCTGTCGAAATGACAACTTGGTTTTTACTTCGAGGGATGCTTACCTCCTAGTTTCAATCCAATTTCGTGTTTGAAATACAACACCTAGTTGGTTTTCATTGCTGCTTCTCATCCAGACTAGCAGATTGAGCTCAACAGTTGAAGTTTTTAATGATATTTCCAGTTTTGAAGTTGCTGATGCAGTCACAGCTGAAAGTGGTTTTTGCATACAGCTTTTTGTGTGAATTTAATTTGCTTGTGGGTACTTTTCCAATCCATTCGTACACTCAAGGCGACCATCTTTGGAGAGTTTTAGATTTTAATTTTGAGTTGTTGATTTTTACTTGTCAAAATCGCCCCTCATGAAGGCCGTACCATTCTTGCTGCATTGGGATGCGTGTAAGAATTAAATTACGAGTTTTTGTTGCTGTTTCTTCATCTAATGTTGGGCGCCTATCTTCCAGCAGCTCATTGGTTTTCGTTTCACACAAAACGGAGGTATTTTGAGTGAGTTGTGAATATTTCTTTGAATGTCACAGTTGCTGATCAGAATTTCCAGAATTGTTATTTTACATCAGACTTGTTTAAGTTTGAATCTTCAGTCCTTTCTTCATCATTTATTGTTGATGTCTAACATGGAATCATCCAGTATCATGGTACATTGAATCTATTGTAATTTTCATGTAATTTGCAGCTCTTTTTCCATATTGTAAGACTATAAACAGTAGTACTGTTCCAATCCTTTATTGCTGCAATTCTTTCTTTAATTTCACATTAGTACCCCTGGATGGTTTACCGCCAGTGTGGATAATTGGATTTGTATTACTCTTGTACCCACTCTCAAGTGGTGAATCCCCACTGATAAGTGGATGCCTGCCGCAGCAGACGAAGTGTTTTAATTGTAGTCTTTTCCCCCCACTGTTTGGTGGTAGTGTGGAAATTCTCTTATGGCTGGTTATCTGCCTATTAGTTTTCAGTTTTCAATCAATCACTCCGTCATATGTTAGCACCTCGCCCTTAGTGGGATCTTGAGTGCACATTTTTGACGTTGAGTTTGTTCCATTTTCAAGTATTGTTCATTAGTTGCTTTGCCATATGACAACACCTTTCCTTCATTGGGATTGAGTGCGCATTCTTGGCGTTGAGTTTCTTTTAAGCTTGGTTTTCAGTTTGATGCCAACGCTAATCCAGTTGGCTAGTGCTGGTTTATGTTGTGTAATTCTATCAAAAAAATTGGTTAGCATATTTCACACATCCTCCATAATTTGCAACTTGCCTATAATCCCATCATTATCATTTGCACAATTATAATTAGTAATTAATTAACCTTAATCTAGGTCTAATGCCAATTATGTCATGTACATAGGTCAATCCCCTCATCAAGACTTTTTCCATTTGGAGAAGTCATCTCCCTTTCCCTAGGAATTTTTAATTCCTATTTATTCTCTCAAAGCCTCTAGAAAGATTAAAAGAAAATTTTAATTCCTTACCCTTCTCCAAGGAATTTTTAATTCCTTTTCTCATCCCTAGTTGGATTATAAGAGGAATTTTTAATTCCTCTCTTGTCACATCCTCCCATGATTTGGGGGAGGATGAGACAAGTCATACCTTTTTCCCTTCCTAAGGTACTTGAAAGTACCTCCACCTCATTGCCATCTCACCTCCATGTCACCCTTTCCCATTTCCCTAGGATGACACATGTCATCTTCACATGCATCTCAAGGCATCTAAACCATTTATTTCTTTTCCTACTTTTAATCCTGACCCTCCATCCTTTTACCCTCCTAATGACTACCCTAAACACTTAGCCAATTTTCATTCATTCAACACACTGACATTCAAGCTCTCAAGCCTTCATGCTTTCACATCCATAGCTAATTTGTATCCAAAAATCCATCAAAAATCCACTTTGCATTCATTTTGTGACTAAAATCATGCAATATCATGGTGTTATGCTATTCGTTTGAAGATTGGAGCACACACATCAACCTATCCAAGGAACTTCTCAACAAACTATTTCTTGGCATCGTTTGAAGGTATATTTTGCAGGATTAAGTTTCATCCTTAGGCCCTAATCTGAGTGTTGGTTTGTGTTTTTAATCTTTGCTTGATTTTGTATTTTCTTGCATTTTAGTAGATTAAATTCACTTGCACATAATATCATTCCAAATGCACCTATTTTTTACTAGATTTGTGATATAAGTGAATAGGTGTCTCGATAATGATATCTTTAAACATCTTTTACATAAATTTATCTAACATAGGTACACTAGTGTATATAAATTGTAATTGTTAATGTTGAGCATTTTTTTAAAAAAGAGGGTAAAAACTTTATTGAATCATAACAACATTACAAAGTCCAAAGAAGGAAGCCACAAGGGGCCAAAACAACAAGAATTAATTCACACCCAAGAAGCACCTCATATCCTCAGCAACCCACTCCTCAAGAACAGGGGCCATATCAACAGGGAGATTGCTCCAATCATCCACAAACCAAGAATCAGTCTTTTTCGACGCCCATCTAGCCAGCCCATCAGCCACCCTATTCCACTCCCGTGGAATATGACGGAAAACAATGGACTCCAAGGTAGAGCACAGAGAAATAATCTGTTTGACAACCACAGCAAGCTGCCAATTCACATCCTCCAAATTTTGATTATTCAACATATCAATAACCACCTGAGAATCAGCTTCACAAACAATCCGTCGCCATCCAAGGGAAACCGCACGCTCAACCGCCAAGAGAATAGCGCTAGCCTCCATAAGATTATTAGTTTGCAAACCACGATACATAGAAAAAAAGAAAACCACCACTCCAAGGCTATCTCTACCAATACCACCAACCCCAGCATGCCTAGGGTTACCCCTAGAAGACCCATCGGTATTAATTTTCAACTCCCCTAGAGCAGGTGGGCACCAAAAGCCCTCACGAGCAACCCTCTCACGCCCACGCCTACGATGCACTTTACTCATAATACACTTCCCCCCTGTGGCAAGACCCAGGGAATTTACAACACCCAAGTCCCCAGGAGCAATCGGCACAGACAAGTCACACTTTGCAGTTAAAGTCTCCAGCAAAGCCCCAAGAATTCGCCTCCAAAGTTGCCCCACGAGCAATTTTTTATCCAAGAATATTCTTCTATTACGTTCCAACCAGATTTGCCAAACAATCAAACTAGGACCAATGCTCCAAGAAATTTTAAGAAAAGAGGTTGTAGCAGGAGAAGAACCCTGTCTCTTCCAAAAATCCTCCAAAGAAGAGACATGGCAACACGGTAAGCTCCAAAGATTCCACCAGTGATGCCAGATAGTCTTAACAAAAAAAAAAAAAAAAAATAGATGTGATAAGCATTCATCATGCTGACCACATAGAATGCACATGGAGGGGCCCTGGAACCCATGTTTGCAAAGATTATCCCAAGTAAGACACTTACCTTGAACCACGAGCCAAGAGAAAAAATTACACTTAGGCCAAGCAAATTTATTCCAAGCATGCTTCCACCAAGAAACCTGGGAGCTTCCAAAGACCTGTTTATCCAAACCCTGATAACCAGAGGCAACCGAAAATTTTCCTTTCAAGTCGGGTCCCCAAGCAAGCACATCAGCCCCTTGGAGAGAATTGCAGACACGACTCGATAAAATCTTAGCAAGC
>VDFB02168118.1:187535840-187581207 GCA_007258455.2 Sequoia sempervirens
AATCAACATTCAAAGATTGTCCACTCATTATATCCTACCATTATAGGTAGAGGGGTGATTATGTACAAGGTTAATCAATTTTTATGTTGTTTTAAGTAACTAGGAAGATAGTCATACACCCTTTAGACACTATCATGCATGAGTAGATGCTCCTAGTAAGTGAGTCAATCAAT
Organism: Sequoia sempervirens; assembly: GCA_007258455.2. Lineage (NCBI taxonomy): Eukaryota > Viridiplantae > Streptophyta > Pinopsida > Cupressales > Cupressaceae > Sequoia > Sequoia sempervirens. The sequence goes on from VDFB02168118.1 coordinate 187,536,014, forward strand.
TACATTCCCATGTCCTATGCACTCGATTTCCCCTTAAATTGGTTCATGACGTCCCATTCTAACCAAACAAAAAAACTATACAAATGGCGAGGGGCATTGTGAGCCCTCCTCTCCTATTTCCTACTAGTCAAGCATCTTTCAATTTACTTGAAGTGATCCTCACCTTTTTCTTTTCTCTTTCTCCACCTCCTCCAACTTTTCATTTCATGCATATGTAGGTTTACGAAAACAATTCAATTAAATGTCCATGTTATCATAAAATAAATCTTTGAAAAATACCGCAATAATGTATATAAGTAGTGATCTCCCATGCACTCTATGCATCTAATTTTATGAAACCAACATCATAGTCTAGATTGTCAAATATTCAAAACAAAAACAAAACCATTTTTTCTTTCTAGAAACTAAAACTAAAACCTTATTCCTTGATTATTAGTGTAACTGTGACATGGCACACATTTTTATAGTGAGAGCCTATTTTTTACATCACTTCATTTAGCATCACCAATAATCTGCATAAGAACATTTTTCTTGTTTAAAATGATGGATGCAATTTGCATCTTACAATAATTTCTCTTGCAACAATCTTGGAGATAAATTTTGTTGGAGTGTGGTAATCAACACAAATCAAAGTTTCTTAACAATTGTAATAGTTGTTCTAGGGGTGCATCTAACAAACCAAAATAAATAACCAAGTTTTCAATATGGTGGAAGAGAAATAATTCTTTTCCCCCCTTTTCCACATCACTAAGTAAATGTATTAAATTTGGGGAATACCTTGTTGCCTTCATCTCCCAAGCCAATCTCTCTAACTTTGCATATATATCTTTTGTCTATGGATGCAATTTATCACCTACACAAAAAACACACACCATTTTATGGCCTTCAATCCAACTACATCAAAGGATATTTTTAGTTCCTTTATCATTTATCAATCTCCTTACCATTTGAACCTCACACCACTTGCCCACTTCTATATAGATGTTTGAGATAAGAACATAAGTCACAACATTTTTAGGATCCAAATAAATAAATATTGTCATTGTAAATAATCCTAAATTTATATTCATATGTGATATGCAAAAACCAAGAAAACACATCCATAGGTTTAATTGGCATCTCAATGATAAAGTTTAGGGTGTCCTCAAAATACTCAACATAGAAAAGAAGCTCAACCATGCACACAATGATCAATTTTAGGTGTAATGCAATAAGGGTTACTCATGTGATTGAAGCATGTACAACCCTCATCCACTAACCCTGAATGGTTGCATGTACATAGAACACAAACAAAGCTTATAATGTTAGGATATGTTCTAGAGTGCTTCATTAATTCAAACATTTTGAGTGCATCCTTGCAAAATTTATTTTATGCATATTCTATAAACATCTCATTCTATAAGACCAAAATTCTTTGAGGCATTGTTAAACAACTCACGTGCCTTGTTTATGCTTCCAAATTTTCCATACATGTCTACCAGAGTATTTCCAACAGTAATATTTGACAAAACCCCCCCTTCCATTATGCTTTGATAGATGTCCATAACATGTTCCAAGGTTCCCATTTTGACATAGGCAAAGAGTGTTGATTTTACAACTACCAAATTCATTTGCTTGAAAGTTTATAAATCTTTGTCAACAAATCCATTTTGTTCATATCCTGCAATCATGACATTCCATGAGACCAAATATCTTTGAGGCACATTGTCAAATAGTTCACATGCCTTGTCTTTTCTTCCACATTTTGCATACATATCTACCAAAGCGGTTGCAACTACAACATCCGCCAAAATTCCTCTATCCTTTATGCTTTGATAGATGTCCATACCTTGTTCCAAAGCTCCCATTCAACATGTATTGTAAGGATGCTAGCAAAGGTTATAGAGTATGGCTTTACACTTGCCAACCTTGAAAGTTTCTAAAGCCTTTGAACAAGAAATCTATTTTATGGATATCCTACAATTAGGGCATTCCATGAGAACACATTTCTTTGAGGCATTATGTCAAACTATTCATGTGCCTTGTCCATGCTTCTACATTTTGCATACATGTCTATTAGGATAGTTACAACTACACCATTTGACAAAATTCCTCTATCCTTTATCCTATGATGGATGTGCACACTTGTTCCAAAGCTCCCATTTCAGAACAAGTAGGGAAGATGTTGACAAAGGTTGAGGAGTTTGGCTTTACACCTGTCAATTGCATTTGCTTGAAATTTTCTAAAGCCTTTTCAACAAACCCATTTTTTACATATCTTGCAATTAGAGCATTCCATAAGACCACATTTTTGAGGCATTCAGTCAAACAGTTCACATGCCTTGTCTTTGCTTCTACATTTTGAATACATGTCTACCAAAGCATTTCCAACTACGACATCTAACGAAATTCCTATATCTTTCACGCTTTTATGAATACTTTGTTCCAAAGTTCCCAATTTTTGCACAGGTTGGGACTACATTGGCAAATGTAAATTGACAGGGTTCAAGATTTGTTTTTTTTGCATATAGTGAAATAGTGTGATTACCTCGTGAGGACACCCATGCCTTCTTGCATTGCAATACCTATTTTTCATGAGAGGTATTCAAACACTTTACCAACATCACCAAAACTTTTGCAATATGTGAACCTTGAGAGTGAATTTGAACTATGTGTGGATGGGTGGGAGAAACAATTTAAAAAAAAACTTTATTCTATACTAAAATGTGATGAAAAATAAAATGATTAAGTGAAAATAAACAAATGTTGAGGGCCCCATATTATCATGTATCCATCAATCAACACTAGTGTGTGATTTAAGCCCAACCAAAATTTTGTTCTCCTTACATATGTACTTAATTTCTAGGTTGGTTATAGTAAGTCAAGAACAACCCTCACATGCCCCCCTCCTTCCCGTTCGTTACTCGTGTCTCATTATTGAGAAAATGCATTATATTAATAAAAGAAAAATAATTTACAAGAGTACAAATGTCCCTCAAAAAGACACATCTCAACCCAAATGATTGAAAAAGACGGTCAAACAAAAAACACCCGAACAAATATCAGCTATATTAATTTGGAGGTACTGAAAATATCAATCTTACCGATAAAAGGTTTTACATTTATTACTGAATCGCTGGGGATTTGTTCACTTATAATTCTGCTGTATCAGGAGTTTAAATCTAAAGTAAACAAAGTTGAAACCCTAAATGAAAAATTACAGTAAAAGAAATGAAGTCTACGCTCTGGCGCCTATCTCCATTGGAAAGTCAGCAGCATAATGAATGAATTTTCTTTCTTTTATTGATTTATTTTCCTGACTTTCTACAACCTTTAAAGCTCCCTGCACCCGCTGCATTTCCAAATTTCAAGTATAATTAAAGTCGAATCTGAAATTCATTCTTCAAAGTTTTGGAAATTGTTTTTAAAATTTATTGGTTCCAGAAATACATTGGATCCAAAAAATGTCGATGGCGCCTAAATGGACATCAAATTTCACATTAAAATTCTGAAACGAGATGACGGTTAAAGGGAAGTCAAAGTTCTTTTAACATATATGTTAGAGATCTGACGGTCAAATGAACGTCGAATTTCAGAAGCTATTTGGATTTTGACAGCTAAAATCACATCAAATTTAATACGAAAATATTTCAGATATGACGACCAAATAAAGGTCAATTTTTAAACAGTAAAGTTCGGATGTGACAGTCAAACGATAGCCCACCGGTTATCAAATTAAAGCTTGCAAATTTAGGTAAGTTGTGATGGCCGATTGGTCGCTGAATTTAACCAGCAGAACTTTTAGATGTGACGCTCAATTTAGATCAAATTTCACTACACAATTCCCAATGTGCTGGTCAAATGGATCTGATGATTTTGAAATTTGATGGTCAGTTAGTTGATTGCAAGCTTTTGGATTCAACTGTGTATGTTTTTGTGTCAAATTTCACTCAAATGGATATGATGATTTTGAAATGTGACGGTAAGTTAGTTGATTGCAAGCTTTTGGATTCAACTGATGATTTTGAAATGTGACGGTCAGTTAGTTGTCAAATTTTATTGAACAATGTTTTTTTTCAGTCAACCTGACGTCAAATTTAAGCTCATGAATTTCCGATGTGATGGTAGAATGGACATCAAATTAAATGAAGTGGTTGTCAGACGTGACAGCTGATTGGATGTCAAATTTCACTGCATGAATTTCCAATGCGACAATCAAATGGAAATCAAATTTAATGATTTAAATTTTAGATGCAACAATTAGTTGGCCTGGACATCAAATTTCACCGCGTGAATTTTAGATGTGATGGTCAAATACACATGAAATTTAATTGCATAGATTTGGAAAATTAAGCTTTAACGGCTAAATGAACGTCAAATTTAAATTCTAAAAATGACGATATAAATGAGGGTCAATTTTTAAAAAGTTGTCAACCTACCTTAAATTTAGATGAGTAATATCCAGTAATTTCTTAAGATAAAATAAAGTAATTATTAAATGAGTAATATCGTCTTAAACGAATGGTAAATTGAATTTTCAATATTTTGCTTCCACATTTTACATACGTTTCTACCAGAGGAAATGGTGATAGCAATGGAAGGAATGTAGCCACCTCTTCTTTATGGCACTTGACTAGGATAGAAGAGTAGGTCTATACAACATTTTAAGGCTTTGTAGATTGCTTCCATTGAGTAGAAAGCAAAAGAAATTGATGTAATTGATTTCTTTTGTTGAGATGTAATATGTTGTTTTCTAACTTCAACTTAATATAGAATGTAAGTTTTGCGAACTATGTGCAGTCTTTTTTGGAAGAACATCTTTTAGTTCTTTGTTTTCACATTTATCCAATTGAAATCCAAATATTTCACGATGTTGATTTGGATATTAGATTATGTCTCCAGTTCAATGGGCATCACTTCTCATTCTTGATCCAAAGAGGCATTTTTATCTCAAACATTTGTATTCTCATTCAAGATGTTTAAATTGTCATAACCCTAGCTGAGGCAAAGAAGTTTCCCTTTCTTTAACTATTGTTCTAAATATATTTTCACAAGTTCATCCCAAGTTAAATTAAATTTAAATTTTATATTGTCATTACATCTCAATTTGTTTGCCTCATCTTTGAAAAAATATGATATTCCTATTGGGAAAATATCTTTTATCTATGTATGTTCCCCCAAATTTCTCTATTTTCATTTCTAGGAAAGCATTAATATAAGCCACTCTTGTAATCTCGAAATAGTGTAACATATATAATCTTAATCTTTAACTACCTTCTATTGTTTTATATTTTATGATAAGTATTTTCTAATTTATATATTTTAAAAAAAATCTTTAACTTTACCATTTCAACAAAAGGAAGCAATTTACCTTCTTGAGGACAAGTAACCTCACTTCTCCATATATTCTATTATATATCCAGTCTATAGAGGCATTTTTGATATATGATGAAATTTTACTTCATGGCCTAATTTGCACACTTGACTTTGTTTCATCAATTTACTAATCTCTTAACCAACATTCTCATTATGAAGAACTATGAAATTGACACCCTTTTGAATCTATGATATTCTTGTTGTCATCAATCATAGTCAAAGCTAAGTTGGGGTGATGAACTTTCCCTTGGGGAACAACAAAGATTAGGAATGACAACTTTTTTACAATGTATTGTCACCACAAACATGGAAGAGCGGTCCTATGCAAAATTTTGTGCAATGAGTGTATCATGCATTACAATGTCTCACAAGATTGCTCTTGCAGTATTTCATGATACTGTTATTTTTGTAAATGGGGAATGAGGCTAGAGTGTTCATTATAAGAGGTGGTGGCAAGCATTTTTCTTATACAAATGGTTATTTTCTACAAGGAGTACTAATCAATAATCACAAGTATTGTCTTTGGCTTTGATATTTTTCTCTTTACTTAAATGTAGGGATGCTACACCATGCCTTCCTAAAATAAGAAATGATGAATCTGGTAATGAAATAATAAAAGTAGGGTGTCAAAGTGATGCATTGATAGTGCAAGAAGTGTTTGCACCCACAAAAGGGGTACTTGAGTTTGTTTTTTTAACTCATTTCTTCCATACTAGGTGCATTGGAGCCTTTCCCTTTTAGCATTTGGTAGGGACTCTAGTGCATTGCAATCCTTGTTATTATTATCATCCAGTTAAAATAACAGTTTGAGAGGCTTCTCATATTCATTTTATGAATGTTGTCTTGGGTGGAGTCTAAAGACCTTGGAAACCCTTTTGTGTAGTGAGTATTATAGAAAAATGATTGATTGTTGCAATATTGACGACTGCAACACTCCACAATAAAAACCTAGAAAGAGATAAAGCTTTATTTATAATACAAATTTTCTCTCTTAAATGTATATGAAAATCCATCAAACACAATTCATTCTAAATTTTAATTTCTACTGCATGAAATTAACATTTCAATAGAATAAATGATCTAAAATAATTACTCATCAAATATGTGCATCATATCTGTCGTTTAGAAAAATGAATTTATAATGTAATAATTTATGACAACTATTTATCCTTCTAAAAAAGTTAAAATTGTTAAAATTATGCTGACTAAAAATAACTCTAATTATGCTTTCTAGCAGAAAAAACCATTTCAATCCTACATTCCAATCGAATGTTTTTTATTAGGTAAAAGAGGAAAATAAGGCCACCTACTCTTACAAAGCCTAAAGGTTGATTAGTTCATAACGAAAAACACAAAATATCAACATAAAACTACTTCACTAGCAATATAGAGGCTAATAATAAAATAAAGAAATAACAACAAAACTAACCCCTAACCAGCAAGAGACCCAACCAAATCCTGAAGGCTTGAAGTTGACTCCCTCTCTTTGGATATCTTCTTGATCTCGACTCTCAACTAGTATGAATCATTTGTGTGGACCACCTTAGTAGTCTAATAAATGGATTTAATATATCATGTTTATTGATGAAAATATTGTTGAACTAGGAAGAGCAGCAGTAGAAGTGGATGTATTGGAGGAAGAAGAAGACATTTATGAGGAAACAATGAGCCCTCATGTTGATATTGACTTATCTTCTAATTTGAGGCCCAAACAATTAAGTTACACTAGAAGGGGGAAGAGAAGGATGTAGATTGTATTGGCTATTTTTGACATATGTAAAGAGTTATAGTGCTGGTATAAAATTATTATGGATAATTTTGTTGTAGTACAATGTATTGTTTGATTTTGAAACTATGAAATTAAAAATTTTCAATGTTTGAGTCATATGACATTGATTTTTGAACTGTGACAAATTGATGATTAGAATAGACTTTTATGTTCTCTAAATAGATTTTGTGAAATTATGTTTTTTCCTAAAAAGTTACTATATTATTTGTTGAATCTACCAAATCGATATTTTCAAAATATGCTATGAACACTATTTTTATATCTAACCTTTAAGGGTGCAATTTATTCTTGCCCTCTAAATCTGAGATATTTTAGTCTTGCCTTGTATAGGTATACTAAGGGCCTCAAATAACAAATTTTCTCATTCTGTATTGGACTTGTTGAGAATTAGGGTCTTTACTCTAGTTAGTTTTTTTTTTTTTTTTTTCTATTTACATCTACCGAACAATGTGTGGAATCAAGTCTTCCATTGGCAATTTTGCAGTGGTTGATGATGATGCATGCCATTGCAAAATCTTGCACACCTTTTAACTGGTCTCTCCTAGATGACTCATGTTATGCCTTATGGGTTCAAGCCAACAACACAAATGGTACAAAACTTTACCTGCATTTTAGAGATTTGACCAAATCTCACTTACAAAACTTTACCTGCATTTTAGAGATTTGACCAAATCTCCCTCACTTGCTTGAAGCTCTATTTAACCTGTGTAGTAGTTTCTAGCAGATCTGAAGCATTAATGGAGTCTTCTACATTTACTTACCCAATTCTTTATCACTAGAACATAAATGCCCATTAAACAAACTAATGCATATCTATACAAATTGACAATTGATTTATTAATTCATCACAAATATTTGACCAATACATTCTGTCCCTGATATACGCTTGGCCTTGCAATGCTCATTGTATCAGTGCGAGAAGATACTTAACAAAATAATAAAGAACCAATTTCTGATCCTCTCACTAAATAAATAGTTCTTTGAAGTAAAGAAATATTATCTAGCAAATCTATGTTTTGACATCCAAATTGCTGTATTAAACATATTTGTTAAGAATGTAAGAATTGCATCAGATTTACTTGAATACTTGACATCCCTCACTAAAGCTCAAAATTCTTTGTGAAGAAAAATAGAAGAAAGGATTCAATGAAAATGGCATATAATTTACAACAACAGGTGCTTTGACTCATTGGGCTAAACATTCAACTACAATCAATTATAGCAGAAATTTGGCATTCCCATAAAATAATTCACCCAATACATATTACACAACAATGTGAAGTCAGTTAGTGATAGAAAAATTGTTATGGTTCTTATGCCACTTCTATTTTCATAGAGATGTTGCCATGCAACAGTAAACAATCTCAAGTTCAAATAAAACACAAATAAAACACTAGTGTCTCTCATACAAACTTATGGCATAGGAAGGATACAAGAAATTTACAATTAAACCAATGGCAGATTTAAAGGACATACTCCAACTCTACTATATAATCAACAGAATGACCTAAAGCAAGATCTTGTTTGAACTCTTTGCTCCTTCAAAGGCTGCATTGCTTTCCAACATCATTCTTTGAACCTGAAAGTAATAAGAGTACTTACATGAGTAAGGAATGTGCTAATTAGCTAAAATAAACTAAAATTGGAGAAACATCTAAGGGCACAAAGCATATGAGCTAGGGAAAAAGATAAGATGAAAGTATAAAGATCTCCTTTTATAACAATCAACAGTTTTTTCATTGATCTGTTGATGCATCTAGCTCATGATTTTCCCCCTAGGCTACCTTTTATAGAATGATCCATCCCCATAATGCTATGTATAACAAAAAACACAAAAATCAAGGTATTCCCTCTTTTCTATAACTCCTAGTGCTAGGTGACAGGTACCATCCCTTTCATTGTATTTTTGTCTCATTCTATTGATGGGTGTATTTACAACAAGGTGTCATTCTAGGTGCAATTTATTTTAAATACGATATAGACTTGGTATATTTTGTTATAGGGCCAATACAGGGCATAATACTTAATAGTTACTTCATCACTTTGAGAAAGGAGGAAGCTCTGTTGTAATCTTCTGCCATATTTTGTTGTCAAGGAGATCCATCTCAGTTGGCATGAAAACAACACACAAAGTTCCATCTTAGACATATTGTACTGTTGTACCATATTTTTGACAAGTACCCACACCCTGATCTTCTGGATTTCCCTGATAGGATCTTACGTTGGCTCAGATATTTAACAATAGTTCACTTAGCCCTTTCAAGCTTCTCTTTCAAAACAACATTCTCTGTACTATCCTGAACTCAAGAAAATAAATGGTGTTCAACGTTAACTATCAACAACTTTTTTCCTGAGTATCTGAATTCCACTTTCATTCAGGAGTAGAGATTGACCCTAATTTTGATCTCCTTTTTCAGAGATGTTTCTCTCTCTGGTTCAGGTACTTGATGGCAATCCATGTAATACTGCTGAAAGCTAAGAAGTAGTTTGCATAACCAATGAACCCTAATTAAAGAACTGTACATTCTAAAGTAGGACCCTGGTGGCCTTTTATCCCACGATTGGAAAATCTGTGTTTTGTCCCCAGTTTTAAGTATGGAATCAGGAATACCTTTGAGTCTACTTGGGAAGTATTCCATATAGTTTCTATTCTTTGCAGGGACCTTTTGAGCATAACCAATCATTGTGAAGGGCATTTCAAGATCATTTCTATCAACTTTACTTGTACTAGGGACCTTGAAGTCCGTTTCAATAAAAAATGGAAGCAACAAGTTCAAAATGTACATCTGGCACATCTCTAGATGTTGGTGTCTCAGGTAATCTTCTTAGGAAATGCCCTTCATTTCTTCGCCTTCACTTCATTTATCATAACACAATGTACCTTTCTGCTGTTCAATTGGATTCCTTTTTCAGGGGATTCATTACCCCAAAATTAGAGAAGAATGAAGCCAATTCAATTTCTTCACTATTGCAGAATACCATGAGGACTAAAGGAATAGTGCTGCAACAAATGATTACTTGTTACAACCTATGCAATCACCATAGGCCATGAGAAACTAGCACACATTCTTGGTACCAGATAGAGATTCATCACTATATCTAGAGAAGTGCACTTTTTCTTGGTCAAAGCCCTTATCATGTCATCTATAGAGTTATATCTTATTGTGCATTGTTGAAGTCCTTTGGCACCTTATACACTTAGTTGAATTACTTCACCTTTGTCCAATTTCTTAATGTACATAGATTGTTTATATTTATTTTCTTGTTCAGAGGCCTTTTCTACTCGGTTGGATTGTTTATATTTATTTTCTTGTTTAGAGGCCTTTTCTACTCGGTTGGATCTTGATACTAGTCTCCACTTAATCAGAATTTCTCACCCTATTCCTTAGCAAGTTTTGAAGATTCTCATTTTTAAATTCTTGATAAATGGTACTCATTGAAACTTTTTATTCTATGCTTACAATTCCTTGATAGGTCATTCATTGTAATGAGAGTACGCACTATTAACATCTATGATATTAATGGCTTACATAGATTTGTATTAATTGATTATTTAAAAACATTTAATTTTTATGTTGATTGTTTGAGTTTACTTTAAAATACATCTCAAAGTGTCTCACATGCAAGCTAAAGTGGGAAAAAATCTAAAGGTGAAAATTGCAAGCTTATGCCTTTTTTCCTTCTATTTTGAGCCCATGACAACTAGGTTATCCTTCCCTTAGAATAAGGGATGGCATTCACATTGATATTATAAATCTTGATTATTTGTATTTAATTATATAGATGATGAATAATATATATCTCCAAGCATATTAGATAAGACTAATTAGGATGCCCATATGTGGGTAGAGACATTATTTATTTATTATTGATTCTTTGGGATAAATAGGATATTGTGTAAGAAGGCATTAGAAAGGGAGTTTGCATTCAAAATGTCCAAATTGAGAGTTATAAAGTGTCTTCCCAATTTGGTGGTTATGACACAAACATTGAATGCCCTCATGAAGTGCCTAGGATTATGATCTTTGTCAATTCTACCATTATGAAATAATATATGATATCTATGACACATAAGAATAATGTAAGATGTGTAAGAGGTGTATGAGGAGTTACATGTTATTCCATGATGCTTGACCATGACAATTGGGGCATTGGTTTTTTGCCATGGCTCATGGCTTTGGATACCACTTGATGGTTTCTTGTTTTAATTTTTTTATTGGATACACGAGATAGTGGATTGTAAGGTTCTTTTGTAGGCACTCTTATATTGTCATTTTATATTAAACAGATAAATGATTGTATTGGTTTGTATGCTTTTGAGATTAATAAAATCTTAGCTCTCTTTGGTGATGGATTTTTCTTGCAAGGATCTCTCCACATAAATTTGGTGTGTGGTTTGTATTTTTTTTTGTCTTTTTATTGGCTCATTAATTTATTGGCTTAATCACATGCTTCATCAAATTAATTTTATATTGCAATACTCTTTTGAATTTTTTATCACCCTATTATTCAACATTTGGTATTAGAGCTTCAATTCGATTAAGAAGGGAATTCCCTTCTTGCATTGTTTTAATTTATTTTTTGGTTGTAGTGGGAGTATTATTTAATTGATTTTACAGATGTAGGTGTGTTTAGAGAATCCATGACAAACACATCATGATCATAGACTAAGAAGTTCAGTGGATTCAAATTTGAGTTTTAGAAAATAATAATGGAGGATCCCCTAGAAGTGAGAGACCAACGAAGAGTTGTGAAAGCAAAGTATATGGTTGTAGATGTTTTAAATGAAGATGGACAAAGGCTAGATTGGATTGTCATATATTTTATAGCAAAACACAACTTGCTACCCATACATATCAACATCATCTTGTGTCTATATAATCTTTGATGTCTAAATCTCTACTTTTCGCCTAACATGTTTGTTTACAACTAACATGTTTGTTTACAACTAACATGTTTGTTTACAAATAACATGTTTGTGGTGATACAACGTAATCATTCTATGCAGGATTGACTTGGGTCTCTTCCTTAGGGGAAACTCTACATGGATAGAAGACTGCTTCCCCTTCACATCTTCAGTATAACACTCTCTCCCATTTTACTTTAGCTCACATTTCCTCTTCGAAACATATGCTCACTAAGGTAGGGGAAAAATATAATGCCAAAAATTACACCCCATGCAATTTCACATTCCATACGCCTTCCTCTTTAGACAAATTAAGATAAATATGCTCTCCCTCATCCTAAAACTATTTCTCACCACTTAGCACACTCTTTTCCCCAATTGCTAAGTTTGATTTTTCCACAGACCAATGCACATCGTGGATACGTCCACATGTCGTACTAGTGTCCCTCAAAAATCTACTCCTAAGTTGGTCGTTGAGATACTACACCTACCACATTTTGGAAATGCAACACCTCTACCAACCTGCAACTGCATCAAAAATTGCTTGAAGGCTGGTTGTTTGGACTAAAAACTCCCTCTCTTTTATAAAGAGTTCATTCGATCTCAATTCAATCTTACTCAAGCTTATTCCTTCTTGCTAATTTCTATATTCTACATGCTTGAACTTCTCCATTCTTACTCTCTTTCTCTTGGAAATACAAATACAACTCCTAGATTTTCTTGATTAAGCATTAGCTTTCTCCTCCTTGCCACACACACATCTCACAACAGGCTCATCTACGACTTTCAGAGGAAGCTCCATTATTGTAACATTGGTTCTTCTTCTTGGGAAGCTGCTACCATCTTGGAGATTTCTCGTTGGTCCTTTGTTGCACCAATGAGCTTCGCTTTTGGTGCTTGCACAAGGTGACTCTTCAAGAATCTTTCTTTAGCATTTTATCTTTAACTTTGATTAGCATATACTTTTTTTTCTTTTTCACATCTATTATCATTTTTATCATCTTGTCTAAGGTTGTCTATGGAGATAGAAACACCAATACATGGGTTTGATTAAGGAAAACTCCTAAATAATAACCCCAACATCTCTCTTTAGTATTGTGTGTAGGTTTAGGTGGAAGGATCTCTTGAAATTTGAACTCGAATGACCTCAAATACACCTGGTGCAATCTTGAACCTTTCCACTTTGTTTTGGATTCATTCCAATTTAATATATTTATTCCAACAATTTTAATTTTGTACGTTTACATTTTATATCTTAGTACATCCAAAAACTCACACAGAGTATTTCTATGTCTTTTTGTGATGTCTCCAGTTTTTTGTCCATACGGGACTACAATGCTGCCGCATTGTTGTCCTAGATAGAGAGCTTGTTGAGCTATCCAAAAGACCTTTATGCCAAATTATGTCAGTTTATGATGTCCAAAGGTTCTAAATAATTTATATAATTCATTAAAATTCACACTCCTATCCTAGTTCACTTGAGCCCTGTCAATTGAGGTAGAGGAAAGAAAGTTTTCCCCTTGAGATCTCCTCATCTTGAGGGTGGAAAATTTTCTCCTCTACAATGTTCTTTCATGTTGTAGAGAGGTTTTGCAAGTTTGATAGTCAAGAGATCTATTGATCGAGTCAATTTGGAATATTACATCAATAGTTAGAGTGTAGGTTAGATTAAACATTACAATAAATTAACATATAATTAATTTATAAAATAGGTTAGCTAATTGTTAGTGAATAAAAAAATTGTTAGTTTCTTGGGAGTTATTCCCGCAAGTAAGTTAGTTGGGAAATGTAAGGTTATATTAGCCAATGCAATGTAATGAAAAATATCCTAGAGAATTCAAATGAATAATATTTTATGTTTTGAATATTATTGTGTAACAATGATTTAATTTGTCTATTTTCTCTACCATTTCAATATATATGAATGTATTTAATTTATTATAATTTGGTTTGTACTTATTGCATATCTAAGTTCTCCATTTTTTTTGTATCACACCGAGGTTTACTACATATAATAGACTATTAAACATTGTACTTTGGTCAAGGTTTTTTCATCAACAAAGGTCTATATTTTTGGAAAAAATAGGTTGAACCAATTTCTCAAATAAAAACTTATGGCCTTCAAAAATTGGGCCTCCAACATCACAAAAGATTGTCTATGACACATAAGAGAGATATAAAAGGAAGTTACACTTGTTGACCAACTTATGATACATGTTATACCACATCATAAGGGATATTTTAATGGAGATAATGGAGCCAAAATGGAGTGCTTAATTTAGTGAGTGGATTATGAAAAAATTATGGTAGGTGAAAGGAATATGTTATTTTTAGCTTGTGGACTCCTCTTAGGATTTGGGTGTTGGATTTGTTAACTAGGGATTTGGGCACAATATTTTGGGTGGTTTTAACTCATGGTTTCTTGATTACTATTTGATTTATTCATTTATTGTTTCTCCTATTTATTAGGTGTTTGAGATGAATATTTACATAGTGAGTTTTTTAGGTACCGTCATACTACCATAATTACTTTAGATTTCTTGTTGTTGATACTCTATAAAGGATTAGACTCTACAAGTGTATAATAAACTTTGATTGCTAAATACTATATTGAGGTGCTTTGGAGTGTGGGACTTCTCTCTCAAAAGGGTTTTCCCCATGTAACTAATTATATAGTTATGGAATATTACTTTCATGTGTATATCCTTGTAACTACATGATTAGGCCAATTTTTATACATACAACATCTCATAAATTAGTGTAGGAAACATATTATGTACCTTTTCTTTTTTTTATTTGGTATCAATGACTGATCAAATCATATTCTAAGTGTTACCTGGACAAGTGTTTTTTGCACTAATATTGGATTGAGTAGGAGCTTGCATAAAAGATCTTGTTGTAGGAAAAATGAAAAGCACATCAAAGATAAAAAATGCAGAAGTTATCGAGCATTAACTTTAATCTTTGGAATATTGAGATGTAATATATGCTTGTGGATAGAGATATGTGGGATGTTGTATCTAGATCAAAACCTATTGCTATTTCACAAGAAGATTGGAATAAAATGGAAAAAAAGGTCTCATTAGGCTCTATTTGGTAGATTCTATATTGTTGAATAACATGAAGAATCCAATGTTGTCACTCTCTAGAAGAAGATGGTTGATATTCGTTACGATAAATCACTAGTAAATGAAATTTTCCTAAGAAAGAAGTTTTATACGCTCAAGATGGAGGATCGTGGTATGTGGTTGACCACCTAAATGTTTTCAACATGATTGTGATCTAGTTGTACTCCATTAGAGTGAAGATGGAGGAGGATGATCATTTCATGCATTTGTTATGTTCTTTAATAGATTTATGGGTCACTTGGTGATGGTGATTGGGAGTACTTCATTTAATCTCAAAATGGATGAGGTAATTGCATCATTATTTTTAAAGATGATGTGAAGAAAAAATTTGAATCTACCAAGGAGGCCCTAGTTTTTTATGGAAGACCAAAAGAGGACATTATATTTAAACTATGTAGATGATAAATAATGTA
Source organism: Sequoia sempervirens (assembly GCA_007258455.2). Taxonomy (NCBI): domain Eukaryota; kingdom Viridiplantae; phylum Streptophyta; class Pinopsida; order Cupressales; family Cupressaceae; genus Sequoia; species Sequoia sempervirens. The sequence continues at coordinate 187,551,605 of VDFB02168118.1, forward strand.
TTATCTCCAAACATGTTGTAGTGGGCTAAATAGTATGCCCATGTGTGGGCGGGGATTTTATTTATTATTATTGTTTCTCTAAGATACTTGGGATATTGTGTAAGAAGGAATTAAATAGGGAGGTTACATTGAAAATGTCAAAATTGAGAGTTACAAAGATCTTATTAATTTGCTGGTTATGGCACAAACATGAAATGCCCTCATAGAGTGCCTAGGATTGCGATCTTGGTTAGTTTGGTCATTATTACAAAATTTATGACATATATGATGTATACGATGGGTGTATAATGTACATACTATTCTAAGATGCTTGAGCATGACCATAGGGGCTTTGGATTTTTTTCATGGATCATGGTTTTGGATACCACTTTATGAATTCTTAATTTTTACTTTTCTATATATTGGAGGCACGGGATGATGATATTTAAGGTTCTTTTGTAGATACTCCTATGGTGCTAGTTTACTATGAAACCTGGATAAGTGATTGTATTAATGCATACTCTTTTGAGATTAATACAAGCTTCAACCTCTTTGGTGGTGGTTTTTTTTCTTACAAGGGTTTCTCCACATAAAGCTAGTTTCATTGTTTGTATTTGTTATATTCAATTCTTAATTGGTTAATTAATTTTATCAACTTAATCACATGCTTTATCAAATTAAATCTCTATTGTGATAATACTTTTGTTATGCCATTTACCTTATTATTCAACATAGTTATGCATCAACTAGTTCATAAGAAAGTAAATTAAGATTGAAGTTGGTAAGTGACATTATACCTACCTTGATCACATCACTATTTATCCCCAAAAATTAATCCCCATTTGTAAATCAATTATTTGGTGTTATAGTCTAGTTTTATGGGTGCAAAATTGATCCAAATCATTTTTTGCACCTACAACCATAAACCCCAAGATTTTAAAATTTTAACTTCAAATTTAAAACCTTATTGATATTAACAGTAGCCATTATGAGTGGACTAAGGTGTGAATTATTCTAAATTACATATTACATGGTGTATTTAAGGACTAGCAACAATTTCAAAAAAGACCATCTAGGAGTTAGAGAAGGATCTATTGAGCAAATCTAGAATTTTATTGTAAAGGATAAAATTATTACATTAACATTACATCATTACCCTAGAAGCATATTATATGTTTGCTTGCTATTCTTGACCTTGATTCATCATCTTTGAATCAATCCATCCCAAGGTCTAACTAAAGAGAAAACAACCCTTGCAATTTAGCAAACTCCCCAAAGGTGTTTCTAAACATTGCCAATTCTTTATAAAATTTTAGAGCACATACATAGAGATAAAAAAGTTTTTCATTAGTTTCCATACAAATCAAATCCACAAATCACAAAGTTTAGTTTCATGCATAAGTTATGATTTGCTATTTTGAAAGTGAATCAGGATGATTTGGTTGTTTGACAATTTATTAAATTTTGGTAGCATGACATATGTACTTTTGACACATATACAATAATATCTACATTGAATCTAAAACTAAATACCCTCCCATTTAATTTAATTAATTTTCACACTTGTCATATTATTTATTGAATTATTTTAAATATCAACCCAAACTCATTTATATAAACCAACATACCTATCTTAGATAAATTCATGTAAAAGATGTAAGAGATATCTATAGACACCTAAATTTGACCATTCCCATGTGGTCAAATATTTCCCTTACTTCGTCTATTTCACACCCATATTCATGTTAATTAAATAACGTCACTATTATTTAATTAATATTTATCATTTCACCAATGTCCCCTAAAGTGTTTAAAGTGTTTAATTACTTAATAAAATACTTTACCTTTCCACTTTTCTTCTCAAGATTAAATAAATACAGTAATTTATTTAATCTTGTCATTTTTCCTATGTGGATTAAAATCATTTTTTAATTCACTCCCCCTTTCTCTCTCCAAAAATCACATCCTCCATAATTCCTGATTAGCTAGCTTAATTCGTGATTAGGATATGCACATCCTTAATGAGGATTAGTGTCACATCCTCCATAATTTGCAACTTGCCTATAATCCCATCATTATCATTTGCACAATCATAATTAGTGATTAATTAACCTTAATCTAGGTCTAATGCCAATTATGACATGTACATAGGTCAATCCCCTTATCAAGACTTTTTTCCATTTGGAGAAGTCATCTTCCTTTCCCTAGGAATTTTTAATTCCTATTTATTCTCTCAAAGCCTCTAGAAAGATTAAAAGAAAATTTTAACTCCTTACCCTTCTCCAAGGAATTTTTAATTCCTTTTCTCATCCCTAGTTGGATTATAAGACGAATTAAATTGTCACATCCTCCCATGATTTGGGGGAGGATGAGACAAGTCATACCTTTTTCCCTTCCTAAGGTACTTGAAAGTACCTCCACCTCATTGCCATCTCACCTCCATGTCACCCTTTCCCATTTCCCTAGGATGACACATGTCATCCTCACATGCATCTCAAGGCATCTAAACCATTTATTTCTTTCCCTACTTTTAATCCCGACACTCCATCCTTTTACCCTCCTAATGACTACCCTAAACACTTAGCCAATTTTCATTCATTCAACACACTCACATTCAAGCTCTCAAGCCTTCATGCTCTCACATCCATAGCTAATTTGTATCCAAAAATCCATCAAGAATCCACTTTGCATTCATTTTGTGACTAAAATCATGCAATATCATGGTGTTATGCTGTTCGTTTGAAGATTGGAGCACACACATCAACCTATCCTAGGGGCAAACTTCTCAACAAACTCTTTCTTGGCATCGTTTGAAGGTATATTTTGCAGGATTAAGTTTCATCCTTAGGCCCTAATCTGAGTGTTGGTTTGTGTTTTTAATCTTTGCTTGATTTTGTATTTTCTTGCATTTTAGTAGATTAAATTCACTTGCACATAATATCATTCCAAATGCACCTATTTTTTACTATATTTGTGATATAAGTGAATAGGTGTCTCGATAATGATATCTTTAAACATCTTTTACATAAATTTATCTAACATAGGTACACTAGTGTATATAAATTGTAATTGTTAATGTTGAGCATTAATAGCCATACATTTTTTATTATTATCATTCTGATATATCTATTGACCATTTATATTTTTATTATATCTAAATGAGAATGAATTATTTATCTGTTTTATATCTTATTCATATTTGAAAAATAAACAAAATAATAATAGTCAAGAATTTTTCTTTCACAATCACCATAAATTACACCTCTCTTATAATTAATTATTATTTAATTACTTTAATTATTTAATTAGCTAAGTATTACGTAAAGTGTCTATATTTCTTTTTTATCAAGAGATAATCAAATCCACAACTTGTGTGCCACATTTTCTTTGCCAATACGTAGTAGACGACCATTTATGAGACTATTAAGTTAACTACTAATTGGGCAGCTAGATGCATGATGTATGATCCCATCCATGCCTCTGGTACATTCACGGGGCTGGATGGCCGCTTCCTTGTCTATCCAGCTGCCAAAATATATATTTGACTCTATTTATTAATTAATTGAAAAATTGTGAACATTGAACACATGGTGGGTGAGTCAAAATTTTCATTGAGTTCTCCATTTACTTTGAGTACACTTAGGTGGTATTTGACTTTGGGTTAGCACTTGAGTTAGATTCTTCCCCCATTTTCTTTCTTTCAAGCCGCCACAACTTGTTTTTCTTCACATGCATCATTAAAAAACAAACCAAAGAGTCTCCCGTGAATTTCGCCTGAAATTCTTGGTAGAAATAAAACATGAGGCAAAAGCTTCCGAGCTGTTTTTAAATAAATTTATTATTTTTAAATGCTTATATAATTAATTTGTCGTTTGTAGGAGAAAATTATTTAAATAAAAAAAATATTTTTTATTATTATTTTTATTGATTGAACTTTAATTTTTTAAAAGTTAAGTTTATAGTTTATAATTAGTAATAGATAGTTAATTGCAAGATTTAATAATTGACAAGTTATTGAATTGTATCTAATTTTTTTATTTTAATAAATTAATTGTTAATTTATGTATAATTTCAAATTAAAAATTGTAAAACATTTGTATGTATAATGTAATATAATTTTTCAACTTTCATGTTATATTTCCATCAAACAAAAAATATCTTAATAAACATAGTTTAAGTAATAGAAAAATATATATTTTTTTCTCACATAATTATTCTTCATCTTTTATTTTAATAACATAATTTTTTTCTAAAGACATCATTTTGTTAAAAAACATTTTTAATATTCTTCCTAATTTTTAACTTTATAATATCAATATCCATATTTTCACTAATATATTTAAAACGTGTAAATAAAAATTATCTTTGTATAAAATTCCTACATATACTACCTTACAAGGAGGATCCCCTTTGAAGAGAAAACGTGTTTTTAAAGGTAGTTGTACATGCTTACATTAACATAGATAAAAAAACATGTAAACATTTTAGGATGAAGATCAATTTACAAAATATAATGATTCAATTAATCACTAAGAACATGTTGCATATTTAGTAGATTTTTTGTTGTTGAAGAAAGACCTTTTAGAGTAAAGGAGGTTTATAATTGCACTCTTTTATATTTGAGAATGAAGAAGGAACGATATAGGGGTGTTTCTTCCTTTAAAAAGATAAATAAGGAACATTTAAAGAATTAGACTAAAGATTTAATTGTATTCTTTTTCATTATGATATTTTTTTAGGGTTTAATTATATAGTTTTTATGTTAACTTAATTAATTTATATATTTTATAAGTAGTGGTTTAACAAATATTATTTCCATGAATATGAATAGTTCATGTAGTAGTTCTTGTAGTTATGTGATGCTCATAGAAATGAAGAATTAAGATTTTCTAAGAGATCAACTATCCTAACACTTTTTTTAACTTAAGTGTGTTGAATCATGGAGTTTCTCTCAAGATCATATTTACTTTTCTTGCTATCCCATTCACAAAAACTTCAACAAGTGTTGTATGTTATTAATCATTCATTATAGAGACCCATTAACTCATCCAAGGACAACTAGGAGATTTTTTTTGTAATGTATCAAATTATGGTGTAATTTTAAGATTTAGTTGTATAGTTTTTAAGTCAAACTAATTGACTAGTATTTCATGAGTAGTAGTTTACATGAACCTATATCTCATGAGCATGAATAATTCACCTATATCTCATTCACCTATATCTCATGAGCATGAATAATTCACTTACATTTAGATGATGCTCACAAAAATGAAATATAAAAACTTTCTAAAAGATTACTTGTCCCAATTCTTTCTTCTTTTATATTTCAAACTTTTATAATATATAATATATAATCTTTGAAGAATAAAAGAAAGAAGAATAAAATAAATAAAATAGAAACAAATATAATTGTTTGTAATCATAACTTTGATCCATAATAACACATATATATGGATCAAAAAAACATAAATATATTAAAAAATACAACTACAAATAATATGCATATATTTGTATATATATGGACATGTGCATTCACTTCTTTGAACTTCTTGTTCACACATAAAATATGTAAAGAAATTAAATATTTTTATGACTAGGTCTTATAACTTGGGTTTATCCTCTTTGAAAAAGGTATCACACCTTTAAATATAAAATCAAATTTGTAATATTTGTTTGACTATATATAAATGTATTATATATTTTTATATTTTTAATATAAAATAGTGATGGTAAAAATTTATATTTTATATATTTATCATTATTTTTGTGTCATTTTGTATGGATGTTTTGGAGTACTTAATTTAGATAATGATTTTGACTAATTCAACACTCATTTTTTTCTAAATTTCTAGATAATCATTGTGATCTAAATTAAATTCACTCTTAATTTTTTTTCTAGCTTCCAAATTATCCATCTCCCACCCAAGTTTAGATCCATAATTAATGAGATTGTTCCAAGTTAGTTGCACAATTTACAAAAATAAACTCCAAAATTTCAAAAATTAAATTAAATTAAATTAAATTTAAAGGTGACCCACCCCTTCCATTTAACCATTATGTTATGATTCCCATGCCAAAACTTTAAAATTGTATTTCTAGGCTAAGAATAAAAGATAACATTCCTTACCTCATATGGGCATAAAAAGATCTATCTAGCACTCGTCACTTTGCATCTAGCATCTGTTAACTTCATAAATTTGGAAAAAAATGAGAATACCATTTAACATTGTATGAGATTTGCAATGAATGGATTTAGATTTAGATTTATTAGCTTTCTAAATCAATCTTCCTCTCACTACCTTTAAACACTTTGAAACCCTAGTTGCATGCTAGGTATTTTTCATTGCATAATTACCTTTTATTTAGGGTAAACCTTGTATCCACCACATGTTATTTACCAATACCATTATTTCTATCAAGTCATTATCGTAATACCCTATGGGCTTGTCACAATTAGAATACTCCTCACTAAGCAAGCTCCTCAAGGTGTTTTTTAAATATTATAATTTTATTATAATTCCAAACATCTAAGCACATCTTCATTTGTAGGTATAGGAGTGTCACAAACTGACATATCAAATTCACACATTAAAATTTAGATCCATAGACTTGAGTTAGATGTATAAGTTATGTATATCAATTCTATTACCATGGGAGTAACCCATAATGATAAATAATGAATTTTTAGGTATAAATCATTTATATTATTAGTCCTAATTTTATTACATGTTAATGAATCATCTACGACCATCTATCAAATCATCAAAATTTTAGCTAAGTATGATATATAAAACACTAGATATATTCTCCTAACATTCATCAAGTATAGTTTTCTACTTTCTCAAGTCTACAAGAACCTCTAAAACATTGTGTTTGTACCTCTAATAGATTTTATTATAGCTAGCATGTTCACTTCTTATACAAACATAAAAGAAAACTAATAAAAAAGATACAATCATGCAAAGAGAACACACAAAATAACTATTGAATTATTTACCTTGAAGAAAACTTAGGAAGGGTAAAAATCTAGTAAGAATGAGCTTCATACTTCTCATTTAACTATCCTTGATTCAATTACAAACATGATGTGTACATTTATTATACATTGAAGGGTTATGCAAAAATCTCCATAACTCCTCAACACATACACAATGTCTCTATCTGCAAGGAAATCTCCATAAGTCTTATTTCTACTCTTTGGATACTTTATATAGGATTGTATTACATCATTCCCTGATTGTTATCTATGTTGAAAAAATATTCAAACCAAAAGGTTTTCCTTTTCAATTCAAGAAAATGTGGGCTCAACACCCTCATCTAGCTAATAGAATTGTTAATTGTTGGAACATAAAATTGGAAGGATTGGCTATGTCTTAGATAATTAAGAAGTTGAATAATGTTAATATTAATGTTATAAGATGAAATTATAATTTATTTGGAAATATTTTTTAAAATAAATCTAAAGTTATGGCTAGACTAAATGATTTAAAGAAGGATATCTAACTTCTAGGAATGAGAAATAGGAGATAAGGATGAAAGAAAAAGGTCTTTTATGTGAGCTCCATTCTTTAATTTCTAAAGAAGAAGACTTTTGGAGGTAGAGATGTAGAGTATTTTGGCTAAAGGATGAGGATAAAATAGTAAGTTTTTTCATCTCACCACTTTGAAATACTCTAATTCAAATAAACTAAAATAAATTTGGGAGAATGGTAACCAAATCTCAAATGAAGCCTTAATAAGGGACAAAGCTACAAATATTTTAACCATCTCCTTTCTAATTTAGCAATTTTTTTATGCTATAGTTCATAATGTTATCTTGAAGCTTATATTCCCTTTGTTGTTGATAAGAAAGATAATATGGAACTGATTAAACGTGTTTTGAAGGAAGAATTGATTTTTTTTGCTTTCTTTTTTCAAGGAAGTAAGGCCCTTGAACCTAGCAGGTTCCCTTATTATGTCAAATATATTTAGATATTGTTGATGGTGACCTGGTGATTGCATCTAGGGTTTTCTTTAGGACTGGTTGTTTACTTAAGGATTTGAACACTAATTGTTTGGTTCTTATACCAAAAAAGGTTGGGGCTACCACCTCATATTTTAATTGAATAAACCTTACAACTCAATGTATAATATTTTTACAAAAATTGTATCTTTAATATCACAACTAATTCTCCTAACTTAACTAATCTCTCTACAATAGAGTGGTTTTGACTATAGTAGGTAGAGTATTGAATCCATCATCACATTCATGAATTTTTCCACTCTAAAGATATCAATAAAAAGTTGAGGTTTGTTATATGAAGTTATATTTGATGAAGGCTTATGACCATGTGTTTCATTGGATTTTCTCATTAAAATCTTATAAAATTTTTGATTTGGGAAAAATTTCTTGATAATTATTATGGAATGATCTCCCTTCTATATTCTTCAAAGGATCTAGAGGGATCCATCAAGGAGACCCTATTTCTCCCCTCTTGTTTATTATTTTGGTGGAAGCTTTGAGAAGAAGTCTAAATAGCATGTGGTTTTTGAGGGTAGGTTAAGAGTTGTCAAACCCACTTCTATTAGTGACCCCATTTTGCATTAGTAGTTTGTGGATGATACTATAGTGGAAATCGTAATTCAAGGAGAAATAGGGTCTCCTCTTGGTGCTATGATTTGATGCAGTTGTCATTGCTAAAATGATTATAACTTGTAGACTCTAGATTGATTCTAGTTCCAAAAATCATGATGACAACTCTTTAACCCTAAAAGATTCATGGGAGGATAGTGAGAGCGAGGGAATGCCATATTTAGAGACCAATATCTCCTTTTCTATGGAAAATAAATTGAATCTTGTGGGAGAATAAATGTGGAGGATTATTTTAAAGGTTATGGGATTGGTAAACTTCTTCCATAAAAATGAGGACCAAGAAGATGGATTGTGTAAGTGTTGTGGTTTCTTTCATATAAAGAAGGTTTCAATATAGCAAAGAGTGCAATATATAGGCATACAATAATTAGCAAGCCAATCACTATGGATCTACATGGAATCAACAAGCCAATCACTATGGATCTATATAGAATCAAATTAACTTAATTATAACAATTATTAACATCATATGGTAACAACTATTCATGGTAGAAAATAAGGACTTACTATGATGAGGAATTGCGTCAAACAGGTATAGTTAAATGTGGATTAAGGATGAGATTTAGGTATCATCAAGCTAAAACCACTCCAAAGATCACCTATGGATGGTTGGATGATAGCACATGTTATATACATGTAATGATTTGTAATGGTCTTACTATTTGTCTTCTTCTCATGGTTTAGGGATGAAGCTTGTCAAAGAAATATGACATGTTATGTACCTAGGGATCATATGATATAATAATATATTTAGGTGGATGTACATGTCGACATGTGGCAAACATCTCTTAAGGTAGTTATACTAGGTCATGTGAACAACAATTACACAATTAATTACATTAGGTAATGAGTAGACCTACATTGGGATTAGTGGTATACAAAGGAGGTGATTATCATTGCAAGGATATGGAAGAGTATGTTATGTATTTGGGATCTCTTGGAGATGTAGCATGGGGTGACCTCTTCCATAAGGAGTATTGCATGATCTATTACCCTACCTCAATGGTTTCTTCTATTTCTACATATATATTAGATATTAGGGCATCTTAGCCCACAAACATCTTGTGATGTGGTGATATCTGTTTGTTATCTTGTTTCAATTATTATATGTGTGGATTCTACCAATAAGTGATGTAATGTTGCAACAAACTTGTATATAAATTAGTAATCATTATTCAAAACTAGATCAAAGAGCTAAGATGATTAAGATCGAAGAATTTGAGATCATGAGATGTAAACATGTTGCCATGATTTAGTTTAGTTAGTGTGGTTCTTTCCTTATGGTGTGATTATATTCTCTAGTTAAATAGATCTTTACTATAGGAAAAAAGTGCTCACCTAATATATATTTGAGTAAGGGAAAAAACCTAGTAAAAGGAGTATCATTTTGCTATGATAGGGCTTAAGTATGCAACTTCCTTAACCTTTATTCAAGTCCATAAGATTAGAGTCAACATTAGTAAAGAGAGACAAAGTGTGGTAATGGATTTTGATGTGAGTAGTGGTAGTGATGCTATTGGGAAAATCATTGCAAAATATTGTTGAAGACTAATGTAAGTAGGTGAATGATTGTTTTTCAAGATGTCTTTGAATTTTGCTTTGATAATGAAGTTGATTGTTACTAATGTTTAATGCAAGTAGATGAATATTAATGATTAATTTTACAAAAGGAGAAGGTTACTTGTTCTTTTTTATATTTTTTGAGTGATATTTAATAATAACAATTAAAGTGCCTATATACACAACCTTAGACACATAATACAAAGTGTTTTTGGTGCATACACTAGTATGTAATGTGACTATATCCCAAGACTATTGACTTTAGAAAGTGAAAATTTAAATTTCCATAGGGGGAGGAAGATCATACATGTGATTGTCTACACGACATGATTGAAAGTATAATTCAATTCAAGATAGAAAAATGACTAAGAATTGAGTCAAGAAAAATCTAAACCGAAACATATTGCATGTGAGAGTGTAGAATATAAACTTGGGATTAATGAACACATTAAAAATATATTAAAACTATATATCAAAAACATCAATTAAGAAAAACACAAGACATATTCTTTACCCTTTTAGTATTTCTTTCAATTTATTTAAATCATTTATATCAACAATATATTTTCATGTTAATACTAAAAGTTTGGTGCAATTATTTCTAAAAGCCCTTTTTCATAAATTTCAAATCCCCATTATGTGACCTGTCCTCTCTTAACAGATTAGTCATGTGTTGTATTATAAACTAGTCAAGCCATTGATCAGGGCAATATCTACCCAAACATCACGATGCACATTTGATCATATTTGTTAATTAGTTGAAAATAAAAAATATGTTATATTCTATTTTTTGAGTGATTGAATGAATGTTTTTAATTACATCCAAGAGACCAGCCAGTCTATGGGATCCCCGAAATGAAACTGAAACAATCTAAAACAACAAAACAACCGCTGACCCCATCAAATACTTCTTGTTGTTTTCCAACTCTTTGCTGATTTTGTTTCTTCTTTGTATATTTTGATAAGATAACTTGTTGTTTTAGCAATCTTCTCCTCTTCAAACAAGGCTGCTAATGATTTGACTTTTAGCAAATCTGAGTATCTGTACCAGATGTCCTCGTAATCCTTACATTGCATAATGTAGTGTCTCTCTGGCCCCACTAAACTTGAAGAATAGAAATAACAAATCCTATCTGTCCACACCTCTTTGTAACTTGTATTCTGATGTCTAAATAGACAGTAATTTGTATTCTGATGTCGTTAATGAGACTAGATCCAGATGAATCCTATTAACACACTTTTTGCTTTAAGACTGGAATAGTGGGGTGAAGTGTGAACAGGAGCAGCAGTGGAAGGAAATGGGAACTCGGGTGACGTGTGAACATAATGCAATTTTCTTAGCACGCCTATCTATTTCTCCACTCCAACTACTAAAGAGTTCTATCAGACCTTTTTAGTGGAAGACTTTCGTAAAGCCTTTGCGCTGAATACGGCATGCTGACGATCTACTAAAGAGTTCTATCAGACCTTTTTAGCTTTCACAACACGTTTGTTTGATCTGTTTTATCAGATCTTTTTAGCCTCCACAACACGTTGGTTTCATGTGTTTTTTATCAGACCTTTTTAGAGGTTAAAAAGGTTGTGATGTTTTATCAGAGAATTTCGTCTCTGTACGAAGAAAAAAAACAAAACAGGTTGATACAGTGAGATAGAGTTGTAGTTTAATTGGTCAATAATTTTTTATAGATGATAAAAATTAGTTTTTGGATGATTTTGATGGATATTTATATGATTTTGATAGAATATATCTTTTTAGGTACAATATAAACTTATTATTGTAATAGACTATTTAAAAGGTATCAAGATTTCTTAGATACTTACTCAACATATTATAATCGACAATTCAAACCTACTAATAATCGACTATTTGAAAGGTATCAAGATCTCGTAGATACTTACTCAACATATTATAATCCACAATTTAAAAATAGTTAAACTTCTAATATAAATAAATATTTATTAACATAACATAACTATTCTTGAAGTACAAGATACGTCCAAAAATACAGAGAAACTTATAATTAATTCCAAAAACACTAAATTATGTTAAATAGAATTACAAATATATATAATATACATACGTATCTGGAAGACCTCGGTTGGCGTTTGGTTTGCGCCAAACCGTGGGTGGCAATTTTTTAAAGTTTGAATCGGTCAAAGCTACGAAATATGTCTCCTTAGTATTATTATTTCCAGCGGGACAACCCCGTTTTTCGCCGGTCAAACCTCATTGCTTGACTGCACGTGGCGGCTGGGTCGGACTTTTGCGCGACATGTGTTACCGCCTTTTCAAACCTTCGCGAAGCAAAACAAATGCCGCCAGCACATAGCCGACCGTACGGACAAGTTGACATTTTTTTATCTCTTTCCTAGCGTGGCAGGGCAATAACTGCCGTAGACGTAACGTTGTAATGGCCGGAACTAGACAAACGCGAAAATACCAGGAAAAAGGCGGAGCGTATGAAATTTCTATAAAGGCTTAGGGAGTGGGAAAAACCATTCAAAGCCAACGCTGGTTCGAAACTCGCCACTCCCCAGAAAATATATTCGCCACTCCAGAAGATATATTTTAATTGTGTATATGGGAGCGGAGAACAGTAACAGGCTTGCCGTGAGCAGGTCGTCGAACAAAATAACGAAGAAGACGCCCGCCATGGCCAGGCCGGCTCCAAAGCTTTATAACATACATCCATCTGGATTTCGTGACCTAGTTCAGGAGCTCACCGGCAACAGTTTCGAACCCGAGATCTTGCAGACAGCACCACCTTTGCCTTTGCCGCCTCCGGCGGCTAATTTAAACGGCCGTTTGCAGAAATTCGCGCCACCGCCGCTGAACTCAGACACTACCTCTGCTTTTCCTTCGCTGGCTTCGCCATTAAAGCTCGATTTGTTAACGCCGTCGCCTGTGCGTGGAATGTTCTCGCCTTTAACGGCGTTTACGCCGATGGAATGGACATGGTTGGAGGAGAGGTCGCCTGCGAGCCTGGAGTACAGGGAGCTGGCGGCGAGCCTTATTCAGAAGGCAGAGGAAGAACCTGTGCCGACTGCTTTTTCGCCTACAGCGTTTCGCCAGGACTCGAACGCGAGACCTCCCGTTAGTTCGAACAACGGCTGGGGTTCGCCTGTGTCGTCCTCGTATTTTCTCTACAGTCCGAGGTGTGGAAATTTGTCGCCGACTTTTGGGCTTCCCAGCCCGGGGAGCTTTGCGGGGTTCGACCTCGAGACCATTTAGGATTAAGAACAGAAAAGGTTGATAACAGGAAGCATGAAAATACAGTACATGTGTCAAGAATTTTTTAACATGTAAATTTGACATGTATTCGGGGGGGTTTGAGGCATATCAGGATGCCTTTAACTTCTTGCTAACTGTTTATATTTATATTTATATTTTTTATGTCATGAAAGCTTTGGCTGGTAAAGGGGTTAATTTATTGGGTTTTTTTTCGATGGAGGGTTTCATGTCAAACCTAGATCGTTTTTGCTTTCAAATATGGGAGCAAAGTTTAAGCCAATATTTTTTCCCATTCCATCAAAGTTTAAGTTGATATCTATTTCTATTCTGCCAAAGTTTAAGCTGATACCTCTGGTGATTTAAATCTTGGTGGATGGTGTAATCAATAAACATACAATTACCCTCACCAATTGAGCCACAATCCTTTGGTGATTTATTGTTTTTGAAGTTATTTAGAAAGAAGAATAAAATCTTTTGTTCAAAATAAGATCCATTTTACTATTTTTATAAGTTTGTTATCAATGGGGGCTTGGCTGGGTTGCGGGGATACTCCCCGGGTTAAAAAAAAAGTTTGTTATCAATGGTGATGATTTTTTTTAATATCTTAAAAATTATGATGGTTTGTTAGCGCTTTGAAACAAACATGGATCACAATTTGACCTTTTATGGAAAAGTTTATATCATAGATAAAAGATATATTAATAATTAACCATGAGCATGGCCTAAGTTTGATTGTGGATCCTTCCTATAATCAATTTTTTGATGATGGTCATTTATTTTGAAATTGTCCTTTGCATACTAGAACAATCTTATGAGAATTGTGATGGCTTACTTGAATTTCGTCCTTTCATGTAATACAGTCTTCCTAAAATTTTGATTGTATTTTACTACAAAAATTCATAGCTATAGCCATATAGTCATCACCATTTCTCTTGATTATGAAGATTCTAACATGGAATAATTTCGCCTTTATGTGGAGGAAGGGTACATGTCTAAGTTGAACATTAGCTAGTATTTAAGATATAAACTTTTTTCATTAAAAGATCTTTGATTGGATTGTCTTAATGTAATAACATATTGATAAGTGACATACTCTTGTATTTCATTTGGCTCGTGGGCCAATTCTTGTTTGTTTTTATAAGAGAATCAATTGGTTGCTAAAGTGTCAACAACAAGCTTAATTGGTCTAAATTTATATGGTTCCTATTATTACAACATGCTCCTATCACCTCCTTTTGTGGATTTGGCCAGTGCTTTCATAAAACATTTTCTTTATAATATTGAACCTATGAAACATGTTGTTTGCCTATACAATACAAGTAAGAAGAAAAAGATTTGACTAAATATGGTAAGGTGCAATTTCAAGCATTAGTTACTAACATGAGATATACCATAGAAGATGAACTTTGGTTTAATTCTACTCCTTAAAATCCATGTGGCTTTCATGCCTCATCATTCATTTATATATGTATGTGCCACTATATATAATGTGAACATGCTTTATTGGATGACTCTCTTTTATATTGGTATATTTCTAGTATATTGTCACATTAGCATAGCAAGGGAAAGGAGGATATACCTAATTATCAACATCATTAGAGATCAAACCAAATAAATTTAAGTAATTCACTACATTGAAGGAGCTTCCACATATGATATTACAAAAAAAATTAGATACAATCATATTACCTTGCCTTTTTATAAAATCAACGGATAAAGTTTTTTAGGCTTACACCATACAAGGTTAAGTACTTGTGTTTATATCATCACATGCATGGAAATTCTATAGATAGATGTATTGTATCTAAACATAAAATTCAAGATCTTGTAGACAAAGGGAAGATAAACATTGAGCATACCCATTAGCATGCCCCTCACTATATAAGGCTAATCATGTGGGATTAAATGATTAGGATTCTTCTAACATTATTGAAGAGATTAGTCTTTTTAATACAAAATAGAAGACCTATGAACAACATCTTGGTTGCTTCTTTCAAAACATACACTACACACATCCATTCGTAGAGATACACTTCATGATGACATGTATAGTCTCATGGAGGAATTGATTATAGTAATACATGTTTAGAGGATACTATAGATACATCTTGTGGGGATGAATTATTTTATTATTTATCCTCACCTATTCTCTTTAACATTTAGTGATTCTCCCGCCTTATGCCTCTATGTCGCTTCCTTGTTCCTAATTAGCATTTGGATGACACAAAAAAACCTTTTGTGGTTCATGTTGACACGAGTGAATTTAAACATGTGTGGTGGTGAACAAATGTTACTTCCTCCTATTTCTTTACATTTTAATATATCTTGTTTGTGGCTTTTTTGTTGTGCACCTATCATTGTTTCACCTTCTATGTTATGCCTTATGCTTTATTTTTCCCACCTTGGGAAATCTTTCCTATAATATTTTATGTTTCTAGCACCTATGCTCTCGTATATGTCATGTTTAGTTCCTATGCCTACCTACATTTCCTTATTAAATTTCATTACCACATACATTCTTAGTTTAACTTTTATTATTGTTCATGTTTTGTAATCCCACTTTGGGTGTTCACTTATATCTTATTTACACATGTTTTTATGATTTATGTTATACATTTGTGATGTCTTCTATATGCCATGAGCAACATTTAGTTATTCTATTCTTATCATGTCTACCAACTTATGACTCCATGTTTGTCACTTTATATTTATGATCATGGAATGCCTATACTTGCATTCTCATGCAATTGGGCTTTATGATATCTTATTATGTTTAATCTCATGATTACATATTTTACACCTTGTTATGACCTTATCTTAAAGTGCATGTGTTGTTGATATTCTTATGATCCTTATATTTTCTTTAGAGCCATCTTAATCTTAGCATCTTGCCTATATTATGGGATTTAACCATATTTACATGTATGTTTTCACACCCATTTTATAAATTTATCTATGATCAATACACTTATCTTTTGATTCAATTATCTAGATGATATGTTTTTATGATATTTATCTTTCCTTTAGGGTCATTCTTAATGATTTTCTATATATTGGGGGAAATATTATGGGTTATTCTTAGATCTTCAATTTATAATCTTACGTGATTACTATAAGATGATACATTTTTGCATGCTATATATGCTTACATCTCATTCAATTACCTTATTTTTAACATTACCATTATTGAAAAAATCAATTTTATTATCCTCGAATTCTTTGCATCCATTGGATGCAACCAATTATAGGGGGCATATATTATCACTAATGATTTTTATAGTTCTGAGATTTAAATAACATTGTGTTCTAGACATAAACTTGTCACATTATGGAAATAAGCTTTGACATCACATCACACAAACACACATACACGCATCAATGGAGATCCATGAAATCACATGCTTGCATCATGTGGAGATATATTACATGATCACATCATTAAAAGATCTAATTTTTTGGTATATCACATATAGAGATTCATTTCGTTGCATTCTTGCATTGCACAAAATATTATCATGATTGCCACATCTTGTAGGGATTGATCAGTATGCTATTTAACACAAATATTGTTTTTTCACATTTCCAACAACATGCAAATACTTATTTCATTGCCACACCACGTGGTTTTTTATCACATGGCTGTGCATCATATTGTAATGCTACCTTGTGTGGAGCATTTTGTTTCACTTTTCATATAGGAAAAAAATTGTATCCCTTCTCTCTACTTTTTTTGTAGATAGTTGAAAGAACTTGTAGATAATTAGTATTTTAATTATGAGGTAGGATCTACTTATATCACATACATAATTTTTTTATTTATTTTTTATGTTGAATCAATAGATCACTCATACCAAGGAGAATACAAGATGAGTTATTGTATCCAATTTCAAAGATGATATCCTTTATGCTCATGTTTATATATTTACTTTTCATGTTGGTTGAGATTGTCCAAGTACTTTTGAAATTTATGCTCAAGTGTTATATTCACATGCAAATCAAAGTGGGATCAAAACATAATGGTGAAATTAGTATATACTCACATTATCATGTTTCCCATTTAGTTGTATACCCAAACTCATGCTCTTGTTAGATTCACATGCACATCCCATTTAGTTTTGTACCTGTGCGTTGGTGGAATGTCCTAATGCAATAACATATCAATAGGTGGCATACTATTACACTTGGTTTGGCTTGTGACTCAAATCGTATCCATTTTTTCATCCCTATTTAGACTAATTTTCACACATTCACCATATATCTATGCTTATTTACCCTTATTTACCCAATTTATGTGCATTTACCATTTACTCATCATTATTGGACCTTCATTTGCAATTTACTTTCATACATTTTCTCCTTGCCATAAACTTAACATTTTTTTCTCTAGATTTCATTTTTAAGTGGCTCAAGATTGGCTTGGTTCAATATTGAGGGGTGCAATAATGAATCTAAAATCAAAAGATTCAAATTTAAAATTTAACTTTTTTGCCCCATTTACTAACCATTATGGGTTGACTTAACACATCTTTGTGCTACATGTTCCTATGTTGCGGTATTTAAAGACATTCAACGTGCATTTAATATAATAAGGAAAAATATGTGAGAAAAAGAGAAAATTGTTAAAGAACACTTCAGTTTCTAAAGGGATTAATAAAGAATCAAATTTCACATCAACATCATACAACCTATCTACATATCAAAGTATATTAATTTTTATGTCTCTCAACATTGTTATTCTCACCTTCCAAGGGGTTTGACCTAGGAGAGCCCATTCATCTATCGAGTTAGCAAGGTCCCCAACAAAGCCTATGTACATATAGTCACCTTGATAAATTTGGATATTCAGGGGATTTATAAGATAACACATTTTAGGCACATATTTTGTCAATTCAATCCCATGTAACGTAGATCAATTGTATTTGAGATTGTATTTGTGCAATCAAGATCAAATTTGTGACACTATAGATTGGATTTCATCATTTGATGTGCTAGCTTAGATCTTAAGATAGTGATCGCATGGTGTAAATAAATTATCTAATTGTGGAAAATTGATTCCACACAACTTTAGCACCATTTTTCCATCATCAATTTGGAAGTTAATTATCCCTATCCATAATATTTGATTTTCATGTATTTATTGCAATTATTTGTTCCACAAATAGAAACTTAATTATTTTGGATCATTTTTTTGTCAAATTTGAGAGATTTTTTCAAACATTTGGTCCAAAAGAGTGGAATAAAAAATCATTGTGCTTATGGAGGCTTTTGAGGGGTATCAAAATTTTAATAAATTGTGTGAAAAAACCAAATCTAAGATTCAAATTGGTATTTGGTCTAATTCATTACTCGAGTTATTTAAATAAAATGATGTTAATCTTCTAAATGTTATTGAAATTAAAAAGAATTATTAGAAGATGATTGAGGAAGAATTGTTCAACAATGATGTTTTCAATCTAGAAGCCATGAAGAAATTAAATAGTATTTCCTCTACACTAGCTAAATGCAACAAAAGTCTCCTTAATATTTTTAGGCAAAGAGATAAACAAGATATTGAGGAAATGTTTGATTTACCTCTCAAAATACTATCGTTCCCAAGAATAAAATAGTATCACCAACTATTCATCAATCTAGAGTATACAAGTTAAAATCATTCTAGAAACAACAAAAACTGCATAAAATCATAGCATCAAAAGGTCAAGTTTCTCATAGAGATAAATATTTTATGTCTTCTTAACGAGATCCATAAAATTTTATCCTATTAATTTTTAAATTCTATTTTTCTTGTTTTAATTTTTCAAAATATAACTTGAGTCACTATTATGACTTAAAAAAATATATAAAAATAAAATTAATACCTAAAAAAGAATGTAAAAAAGAGTACTTATGAGGTATTTATAAATTCATTTATATTGTAAAGGAATTATTGACATGGTAAACAATGTTTAGCACTAAAGAAAGACAAAAAAAATAAAATTGTGTCTTTTCAAAGAGATTAATTCAATAAATATGATAGGTCACATTTGTGTTTTCATTATGTCTATCAATTCATCTCATTAATTTCTTGTTCTTTTTTTCTATAAATTTTCATTATTGAATTTTAATTTCTTAAATTTATTTAAACAAAATGATAATATAACTCAAATGGATGTTTGTTAAGTTGTTCATTTTTTTCTCCCTTTTTCTTTCCAAAATTCTTCTTTTTAAAAAAAACTCATCATTTTTTCTATTGAAATTATTTTCTTTAACATGCAAACCCCAAAACAAATAATTTTGATTGTAAATATTGCACAAAAATTTAAATTTGTGCTCATATTTTCAATAAAGGCAACCTTGACTAGAAATAAAGGAGGGACTTCGTGACATCATATTGATGACTTGAACCTAAAGACCTTGTCTTCGACAAAATTTCCATCCAACAATAATTGACCGTATCTATTAATTAATTAAAAATAAAAAATAAAAAATCTTCTAGAAACTAGATAAACAATAATGTGATTATAAGGTTGGAATCCATGTGAGCATCTAAAATAATCTTTTGGAAAGACAAGAAAAATAACACAGTTGTACCTACTTCAAAATATAGCTATTGAATCACGTGTTTTCTGTTTGGATTCAACACTACAAATTTTCTCCACAACGTTAAAGTATTGAATGAGTTCTTAAACTTGTTAATGTAAGTAACTAGAATATGTTTTGATTACTATAAAATAATAAAATTTGAGCTCATGCATTTTGTACGGATTTTAGCTATATTAATTTAAAGCACCTTGACTGTTTCTAGTCAACATAAGAAATCCTAAATTTGTTGTTTTAAACCAAGAGTGTGGTCCTTATAATTCATTATTGAATTTAATTTTCGGTCCATATTTATTATGGAATTTTCAACCTACAAAGTTTAGTGAAACACATATATGAGGTGTTCATCTATAAGAAGCAGCACTATGAAACTCATTTTAGTCGATAATTAATAAAAAAAATCTACACGTTCTTTGGTTTAGATATACATTTATTAGCACTTGCACTTAAACGAGGTTCAATGATTATGTTGATAGAAAACTATATGTATGTTAATATGTTAGACAATACATGTTTGTGCATGGGTGTGTATGAATACTATGTGCTACAAATTCTAGTTGTACGTGACTAGATTAAATAATTAATAATAAGTGCTAAATAATGGAATGAAATAAACTTAAGACAAATCTAGATTTTTTCCTTAAAGAAATTAAGTATTATCTGTTTTTAAAATATTTGCATATAGATTTAAAAACATAAAGCAATTCAAAAGAAAAAGAAAGTTTCCATCAAATTTACGAAAAATATTGCAAATGGAAATAGAATGTTCCCATCCAACTAAAAAATCAATATTTATTTGGGTTTTATGTGATAAGTGAGATTTTGGAGGCTTTCTCCTGACATTTTGGAGGCTTTTACCATTATATGGTAGTTGGTTTACCATTAAACAGTAGCTAAAACTTGTTTTTCAACAACTCAACAATGGTTTGCAGGTGTGAGACTTGTTTCAAGCTCAAATCGCACACTGTATGTAGAAAAAGTAAAAAAAATAGTTGGATATATTTTTTTTATAAATTTAAGAGAAGAATTTAATTGCTAAAAAAAATTGGAAAAAGGAGGTCGATGGAATGCCGAAAAAAATGAGCAAACAATTTTATTTTCTCTTATTTTATTTCCACATCTAGCTAGCTTGAAAATCTAGTGCATGAAAAAATATTGATGAATATAGAGAGAGGGAGAGAATCATTTAATTATAATAACCTATTTGTAACAATTTTTTAAAAATCACAATAAAATATCAACAAGAAATCTAGAGTTGAAGTTGAGTTTTTGTTGAATTTACCCCAACAAAGGAGTTAAGTTGCCACATAGGCAAGCACATTAATAGTTTTATGCAAAACCATTTCATACGAAACCTTGCATTCAAATTTAAGCTTTTGCATACTTTAAAGTTAAAATATGTTGATTTCCAAGGTTTAGGAAAAAGGGTTTTACTTAAAATTTATTCTACCACATAGTTTTGGGCGAAATTGTTTCATTCAAAATCATTTGAAGTGAAATAATTTCACTCAAAACTATTTTTTTGGTCAAAAGTGTGACACAAGTCTATACTCTTACCCATCAGTTAATGAAAAATAGTATAAATGTGAGAACAAACACTCACATGTCATTGAGAAATTAGCAACCAAGATAGTGTTGGTGATAAGCATGTGAATGTTGAGTGAGGTTAATTAAAAATTGGATTTGTTGATTTAATTAGGTGTTCAATATAAGTATACACCACAAAAAATGCAGGACTACATATTTTCCAAGTATTTATGTAATATAATGCTAAGAACTTGCATTGTAGAGAAAAACAAATTTTCTCTTACAACATACAATTTATGATATTTATATTAGGATTCAACTTCATACTTTTTTGAGTCAAACTCATTGGTCCACATTTCATGAGTATTGGTTCCGAAAAACCCATTTTCATGAGAATGAATGGTCCACTTAGCATACATTTCATCCATGTGATGGTCATAAGGGTGAGCCACTGAGACTTCCCTAGAGATTTACCCATTTTAATACTATTTTGACTCAAATGCACTTAACCATGAAGTTCTCCAAAGATAAAGCCCACTTAGCTTGCTACCCCATTTGCTAAACCTTCAACAAGTGTTGTGCCTTATGAACCATTCATTATAGACCTCTTTCCAACTCATTTATTGATAATTAGGAAGTATTTTTTTATTGTCAAAGTAGGATAGTTATTTTAGTATTTAACTACATAGTTTTTGAGTAAATTTTTTTGACCCCTATTTCATTAGAAGTGATTTACATAAACCCATCTCTCATGAAAAAAAATTCTACTTAGCACTTGTATCTAGGTGATGTTCACATGGGTAAAGCATTAGGACTTCCCAAGAGGTCACGCATCCAAAGACTACCTTAATTGAAGCACACATAATCATGGAGTTCCCCTAAGATAAAAGCAACTTAACTTGTCACCACATTATAAAACCTTCAACAAGTGTTTTGCCTTATGAACCATTCATTATAGAGCCCCTTTTTATCTCATCCATTGATAAGAAGAAGATATTTTCTAGTGTGTCAAATTATGAAATTTATATTATGATTCATCTACATAGTTTTTGAGCCAAAATCGTTAACCCATGTTATATTAGTTATTATGCCCGTATGGTTATCTTAACTCTTAATTAATTTGTTTTGTCATTAAATTATATATTTTTTTAGATAATTAAATCATTCTAGTTTTTATATTTAAGTATCTAAGTTAGCCTAGGTGACATCCAAGACATAATTAGGGCATACATGATCTAGTGATTAATTTTTTTTGCTACATAAATAAAATATTTTATTGATAATAGAAATGATTTACATCGTTGCACTGTGACGTGAATGGAACCTAGCTGTATTCCTTGACCACCCTTGCTTATAATGCTTATAAACAAAAATACCCAGAACTGTGTTGCAGCGGAAGACATCTTCTGATTACTTTGATATCTCTTGTTTGTGGCATTTTTGTTGTGCACCTATCATTGTTTCACCTTCTATATTATGCCTCATGCTTTATTTTTTCCACCATGGGAAATATTTCCTATATTAATTTTATGTTTCTAGCACCTATGCTCTTAAGATATATGTCATGTTTATCTCCTATGTCTACCTACATTTCCTTATTAAATTTAATTACCACATACATGCTTAGTTTAACTTTTATTATTGTTCATGTTTTGTAATCTCACTTTGGGTGTTCACTTATATCTTATTTACACATGTTTTCATGATCTATGCTATACATTTGTGCTGTCTTCCATATGTCATGAGCCACAATTACATATCTTATTGTTATCATGTCTACCAACTTATGACTCCATGATTGCCACTTCATATTTATGATTATGTCATGCCTATACTTTCATTCTTATGCAATTGGGATTTATGGTCCCTTATTATGTTTAATCTTATGATTATATTATTTAGGTCCCTTGTCATGACCTTATCTTATACATGTTGATATTCTTATGATAATTATATTTTCTTTAGAATCATCTTAATCTTATCATCTTTCCAATATTGTGGGCAACCGTCTTTACTTGTATGTTTTCACACCAATTTTATATTTATCTATAATCAATACACTTATCTTTTGATTCAATTATCTACATGATATGCTTATATGACCTTTATCTTCCCTTTAGGGCCATTAGATTACTTAATGATTTGCCACATTGGGGGAAATCCTATGGGTTGATGGTTATCTTCAATTTATGATCTTACATGATTACTATAAGATGATACATTTTTGCATGCTATATAAATGCTTACATGCTTACATCTTATTCAATTACCTTATTTTTAACATTCCCATTATTGAACATATCATTTTTATTGTCCTCCAATTCCTTGCATCTAGTGGATGCAACCAATTCTAGGAGGCATATATTATCACTAATGATTTTTATGGTTGAGATTTAAATAACATCTTGTTCTAGACATAAAGTTGTCACTATATGCAAATGGAGCTTCCTCACATCACACACACACACAATCAATGAAGATCCATTACATCACATGCTTACATCATGTGGAGATATATCACATGCTCACATCATTAAAAGATCCATTTTTTTGGCATATCACCAAAAGAGATTCATTTTGTTACATTTTCGCATTGCACAAAAAATTATTATGATTGCCACAACTTGTAGGGATTGATCACTATGTTATTGAACACAAATATTTTTTTTTCACATTTTACATAGCATTCAAATATTTAGCTCATTGTCACACCATGTGGAGTTTTATCACATGGCCGCATCATATTGTAATACTACCTTGTGTGGAGTTTTTTTTTCACTTTTTGTATAAGAAAACAATTATATCCCTTCTCTCTACTTTTTTTGTAGATAGTTGAAAGAACTTGTAGATAATTATTATTTTAATTATGAGGTAAGATCTACTTATCACATATCTTTTTATTATTTTTTATGTTTCAATAGATCACTCATACCAAGGAGAGTGCAAGATGAGTTATTGTATCCTTTTTCAAAGATGGTATCCTTTATGAGTGTTTATATATTTACTTTTCATGTTGGTTGAGATTTTCCAAGTACTTTGAAATCCATGTTTGTGTTATATTCACATGAAAATCAAAGTAGGATCAAAGCATAATGGTGAAATTAACATACTCATGTCATTTCCTATTTAGTTGTGTACCCATACTCATGCTCTTGTTAGATTAACATGCACATCCCATTTAGTTTTGTGCCCACCTTAGTGGAATGTACTAATGCAATAACATATCAATAAGTGGCATACTATTGCACTTGGTTTGGCTTCCTCAAATTGTATCCATTTTTTCATCCCTATTTAGACCAATTTTCACACATTCACCATATATCCATGTTTATTTACCCTTATTTACCCAATTTATGTGCATTTACCATTTAGTCATCATTATTGGACCTTCATTTGTACATAATTCCATACATTTTCTTCCTACCTTAAACTTATCATTTTTTCTCTAGATTTCATTTTTAAGTGGCCCTCAAGATTGGCTTGGCTCAATATTGAGGGGTGCAATAATGAATATAAAATCAAAATATTCAATTTTAAATTTTAACTTTCCTACCCCATTTACTAACCATTATGTGTTGAATTAACACATCTTTGTGCTACATGTTCCTATGTCATGATATTTAAAGACATTCAATGTGAATTTAATATAATAAGAACAAATATGTGAGAAAAAGAGAAAATTGTTAGATAACACTTCAATTTCTAAAGGGATTAATAAAGAATCAAATTTCACATCACTATCATGCAATCCATCTACATAACAAAGTATATATTTTTTTTGTCACTCATCATTGGTAATCTTTCCTTCCAAGGGGTTTGACCTAGGGGATCCCATTCACCCATCAAGTTAGCAAGGCCCTGAACAAAGCCTTTGTACACTGTCACCTTGATACATTTAGAGATTAAAAGGATTTAAAAGATAACACATTTTTAGGCACTTATTTTGTCAATTCAATCCCATGTAACATAGATCAATTGTATTTAAGATTTTATTTGTGCAATCAAGATCAAATTTGTGACACTATAGATTGGATTTCATCATTTTATGTGCTAGCTTAGATCTTAAGATAGTTGTCAATAAATTATCTCAGAGTGAAAAATTGATTCCACACAACTTTATCACCATTCTTCCATCATCAATTTTCCCTATCATCATATTTAATTTCATGTATTTATTGCAATTATTTGTTTCACAAATGAAAACTCAATTATTTTCGATCAATTTTTTTATCAAATTTGAAGATAAATTTTCAAACATTTGGTCCAAAAGAGTGGAATAAAAAAGCATTATTCTTAAGGAGGCTCTTGAGGTGTATAATTTTTTTAATAAATTATGTGATCAAACCAAATCTGAGATTCAAATTGGTATTTGGTCTAATTCATTATGAGTTATTAAAATAAATGATGATGTTAAGCTTCTAAATGTTCCTGAAATTAAAAAGAATTATTAGAAGATGATTAAGGAAGAATTGTTCAACAAAGATGTTTTCAATCTAGAGGCTATGAAGAAATTAAATATTATTTCCTCTACACTAGCTAAATGCAACAAAGGTTTCCTTAAAAATTTTAGGCAAAAAGATAAACAAGATATTGATGAAATGTTTGATTTACCTCTCAAAATACTATCGTTCCCAAGAATAAAATAGTATCTCCAACTATTCATCAATCTAGAGTATACAAGTTATAATCATTCTAGCACTGACAAAAACTATATCAAATCATAACATCAAAAGGTCAAGTTTCTCATAGAGAAATATTTTGTCTTCTTAATGAGATCCATAAAAAAATTATCCTATTAACTTTTAAATTTTATTTTTCTTGTTTTAATTTTTCAAAATATAACTTGAGTCACTATTATGACATTAAAAAATAAATATAAATAGAATTATTACCTAAAAAAGAGTGTACAAAAAGTATTTATGAGGTATTTATAAGTTCATTTAAATTGTAAAGGAATTATTGACATGGTAAACAATGTTTAGCAGTAAAGAAAGACAAAAAATAGATTTTGTGCTTTTTCAAAGCGATTAATTCAATAAATACAATAGACTTTTGTGCTTTCATTATGTCTATGAATGCCCAATATTCTTATATCTATCAATTTGTCTAATTAGCTTCTTGTTCTTTTCTTTCTATAAATTTTCATTATTGAATTTTAATTTCTTAAACTTATTTAAAGAAAACGATAATATAACTCAAATGGATGTTTGTTAAGTTGTTCACTTTTTTTTCTTCCTTTTTCTTTCCAAAATTCTTCTTTTTTAAAAAAACTCATCATTTTTTTTATCAAAAATATTTTCTTCAACATGCAAATCCCAAAACAAATAATTTTGATTGTAAATATTGCACAAAATTTTAAATTTGTGTTCGTACTTTCAATAAAGGCAACCTTGACTACAAATAAAGGAGGGACTCCTTGTCATCATATTGATGACTTGAATCTAAAGACTTTGTCTTTGATAAAATTTCCACCAACAAAAAACCAATTTTTTATATGGAAATACTTGTGATCATGCAAAACATCTATGCAACCTTCAAAATACACATTTGACCGTATTTATTAATTAATTAAAAAAAATTAAAAAAAATGTTATAAAGTTGGAATCCATGAGAACATAAAGAGCATCTAAAATTTGTTGTACCTACTTCAAACTTTAGCTATTGAATCACATGTTTTCTGTTTGAATTCAACACTACAAATTTTCTCCACAACGCTAAAGTATCTAACAATGAATTCTTAAACTTGTTGATATATGTAACTAGAATATGTTTTCCTTACTATAAAATAAAATTTGAGCTCATGCATTTTGTACAGATTTTAGCTATATTAAATTAAAGCACTTTGACTGTTTCCGGTCAACATAAGAAACCCTAAATTTGTTGTTTTAAACCAAGAGTGAGGTCCTTAGAATTCATTATGTTAGCCTTCAATAATTATTTGGTTTTCTATAAATGTCCAGGTCTTGAATTTAATTATCGGTCCATATTTATCATGGAATTTTCAACCAACAAAGTTTAGTGAAACACATATATGAGGTCCTCAACAATAAGAAGAAGCACTACGAAACTCAGTTTAGTCAATAATAAATAAAAAAAATCTACACGCTCTTTTGGCTTAGATATACATTTACAAGTAACATGTAAATTAGGAATAATAAAATAAAAAAGAATTGGAATTGAATGGGCAAATAAATTACAACTGCTCTTCTAATTCCTCTCTAAGTCAAATGAGGAGGGCATGCTAGGTGAACATTACAAAGGAGAAGGTAATGAGGCCAAATTGATCCATGAGAGAATATTTACATTAGTAATAAAATTTGAGTAAAAGTTCAGGTGTCATTCTTTTATATAGGAATGGTTAACGACATTACAATTTTTTAAATTGGATCATAATTTATAATTAGCATCATTTGATTATAATAATCTATTTGTAATAAATTTTAAAATAAATTTAAATATCAACAACACAAAAAAATTCTAGACTCCAAGCTTCACAAAATGGTATTTGCATGTTTTCATGAAGAACCCTTGGTGTGAGAAATCTAGAGTTGAAGTTGAGTTTTTGTTGAATTGCCCCAACAAAAGGGTTAAGTTGCCACATACGCTGCAACAATAATACTTTCGAGCGAAATAGTTTCCTGTAAAACCATTTCATATGAAACCTTGCATTCAAATTTTGTGTACTTTGAAATTAAAAGATGTTTACTTAGTAGTTTCAAACAAAAGGGTTTCACTTGAAATTTATTATGTCACATAGTTTTGGACAAAATTGTTTCATTCAAAGTCATTTGAAGTGAAACCATTTCACTCAAAACTATTCTTTTCGTCAAAAGTGTAACACAAGATGTTGGGAATTAAGGTGTCTCAACCTTTGCAATTTCCTAGCATTAAAATATTAATTTATTAATGCTTATGTTGTATTTTCTTGCTCGTATTAATTTGCCATCTAATGTGACATGGCACAGTGAGTTGTTAGCATATTAGGAGGTGACATAGGATGTGACGTAGATGTTGTGGTCTCCAAAAGGAAATATAGGCGTCCTACTTTGGGAAGAGACTCTTTGACATGTGTCAGCATCTTTGAGGGATTCTATGACAAAGTATGACAAATTCTTATGACAATCTTATGACGCGCAAGAGCCAGATTCTATGATAGGTTGGACAAGTGTTGAAAGGCATCTTTGCATGGGAAAGTAGGCGCTCAAGTTTGACCTATGATAGGATGTAAGAGAATGTAAGATGCATCTTCTATATTTCTAAGTCAATTATGACAAATTCTCTTACAACTATAAGAGTTGTCATTTATGATAGATTCTATGACATTATAAGGCATCTGTCATACCTATTAAGGGAAAATTTGGGGTGCCCAAGTATGGAGGCATGTAAGGTGGGCTAGGAATCATGTGACAAGTGTCACAAGAGTAAAATATGTGTTTGAAAAATGTGCCACATGGATTTGGACGCCCATCTCTTGTAGCTTGTTCTAGAAGCTACCTTCATGCTTATATTCTCTATATATTGGATGTCTTAGAGTGGGTTTAGTATGTTGTATTTATAGGTATTGTTATGTTGTCAAAATTACTCCAGAATTCAACACTCGTGTATACTCCTAAAGAACTTGCATTGCAAGTGTGTTGTAATCACCATTGATTTGATAATAAATTAAGTAGGTTTTGGAGTGTGGGGTTCTTCACCTGGAAGGGTTTTCCCCACATATATCTTGTGTTGTGAGCTTATTATACTTGCATGTGTTGTTTTAGTAATATTCCTATTGTGCATCTCATATTGTAATTGAAAAATAATTAAAATTGTACATCTATCCTCTTACATCAACACTAAGAAGTGTTTCTACATACCTTGCTTCCTTTCAATTGGTATTAGAGCTTGATCACCTTTGATCCTAGTTGTTGGGTGGAGGGTTTTTTGTATTGATCTTCATTTGAGTGGGAGCCTGTGCAGTGAGTTTGAAATCTTTGTTGTAGGAGAGATGGTTGGCACATCTGGAAGAATCAAGATGGAGAAGTTTAATGGTGGTAACTTTGAGCTTTGGAAGCTCAAGATGGAAGATGGGTATGTGTAGGATCATCATGGAAAAAA
>VDFB02168118.1:187581307-187606041 GCA_007258455.2 Sequoia sempervirens
CATGCCTTCCTAAAATAAGAAATGATGAATCTGGTAATGAAATAATAAAAGTAGGGTGTCAAAGTGATGCATTGATAGTGCAAGAAGTGTTTGCACCCACAAAAGGGGTACTTGAGTTTGTTTTTTTAACTCATTTCTTCCATACTAGGTGCATTGGAGCCTTTCCCTTTTAGCATTTGGTAGGGACTCTAGTGCATTGCAATCCTTGTTATTATTATCATCCAGTTAAAATAACAGTTTGAGAGGCTTCTCATATTCATTTTATGAATGTTGTCTTGGGTGGAGTCTAAAGACCTTGGAAACCCTTTTGTGTAGTGAGTATTATAGAAAAATGATTGATTGTTGCAATATTGACGACTGCAACACTCCACAATAAAAACCTAGAAAGAGATAAAGCTTTATTTATAATACAAATTTTCTCTCTTAAATGTATATGAAAATCCATCAAACACAATTCATTCTAAATTTTAATTTCTACTGCATGAAATTAACATTTCAATAGAATAAATGATCTAAAATAATTACTCATCAAATATGTGCATCATATCTGTCGTTTAGAAAAATGAATTTATAATGTAATAATTTATGACAACTATTTATCCTTCTAAAAAAGTTAAAATTGTTAAAATTATGCTGACTAAAAATAACTCTAATTATGCTTTCTAGCAGAAAAAACCATTTCAATCCTACATTCCAATCGAATGTTTTTTATTAGGTAAAAGAGGAAAATAAGGCCACCTACTCTTACAAAGCCTAAAGGTTGATTAGTTCATAACGAAAAACACAAAATATCAACATAAAACTACTTCACTAGCAATATAGAGGCTAATAATAAAATAAAGAAATAACAACAAAACTAACCCCTAACCAGCAAGAGACCCAACCAAATCCTGAAGGCTTGAAGTTGACTCCCTCTCTTTGGATATCTTCTTGATCTCGACTCTCAACTAGTATGAATCATTTGTGTGGACCACCTTAGTAGTCTAATAAATGGATTTAATATATCATGTTTATTGATGAAAATATTGTTGAACTAGGAAGAGCAGCAGTAGAAGTGGATGTATTGGAGGAAGAAGAAGACATTTATGAGGAAACAATGAGCCCTCATGTTGATATTGACTTATCTTCTAATTTGAGGCCCAAACAATTAAGTTACACTAGAAGGGGGAAGAGAAGGATGTAGATTGTATTGGCTATTTTTGACATATGTAAAGAGTTATAGTGCTGGTATAAAATTATTATGGATAATTTTGTTGTAGTACAATGTATTGTTTGATTTTGAAACTATGAAATTAAAAATTTTCAATGTTTGAGTCATATGACATTGATTTTTGAACTGTGACAAATTGATGATTAGAATAGACTTTTATGTTCTCTAAATAGATTTTGTGAAATTATGTTTTTTCCTAAAAAGTTACTATATTATTTGTTGAATCTACCAAATCGATATTTTCAAAATATGCTATGAACACTATTTTTATATCTAACCTTTAAGGGTGCAATTTATTCTTGCCCTCTAAATCTGAGATATTTTAGTCTTGCCTTGTATAGGTATACTAAGGGCCTCAAATAACAAATTTTCTCATTCTGTATTGGACTTGTTGAGAATTAGGGTCTTTACTCTAGTTAGTTTTTTTTTTTTTTTTTTCTATTTACATCTACCGAACAATGTGTGGAATCAAGTCTTCCATTGGCAATTTTGCAGTGGTTGATGATGATGCATGCCATTGCAAAATCTTGCACACCTTTTAACTGGTCTCTCCTAGATGACTCATGTTATGCCTTATGGGTTCAAGCCAACAACACAAATGGTACAAAACTTTACCTGCATTTTAGAGATTTGACCAAATCTCACTTACAAAACTTTACCTGCATTTTAGAGATTTGACCAAATCTCCCTCACTTGCTTGAAGCTCTATTTAACCTGTGTAGTAGTTTCTAGCAGATCTGAAGCATTAATGGAGTCTTCTACATTTACTTACCCAATTCTTTATCACTAGAACATAAATGCCCATTAAACAAACTAATGCATATCTATACAAATTGACAATTGATTTATTAATTCATCACAAATATTTGACCAATACATTCTGTCCCTGATATACGCTTGGCCTTGCAATGCTCATTGTATCAGTGCGAGAAGATACTTAACAAAATAATAAAGAACCAATTTCTGATCCTCTCACTAAATAAATAGTTCTTTGAAGTAAAGAAATATTATCTAGCAAATCTATGTTTTGACATCCAAATTGCTGTATTAAACATATTTGTTAAGAATGTAAGAATTGCATCAGATTTACTTGAATACTTGACATCCCTCACTAAAGCTCAAAATTCTTTGTGAAGAAAAATAGAAGAAAGGATTCAATGAAAATGGCACATAATTTACAACAATAGATGCCTTGAATTATTGGACTAAACATTCTTGAACTACAGTCAACTACAGTCATTATAGTAGAAATTTGGCATTCCCATAAAATAATTCACCCAATACAAATTACAGAACAATGAAGTCACATTAGTGATAGAAAAATTATTGTGGTTCTTATACCACTTCCATTTTCATGAAAGATAACCTAGGGTTACAAAGAGATGCTGCCATGCAACAATTAACAGTCTCAAGTTCAAATAAAACACTAGTGTCTCTCATCTAAACTTATGGCATAGGAAGGATACAAGAAATTTACAATCAGACCAATGGCAGATTTAAAGGACATACTCCAACTCTACTATATAATCAACATAGTGACCTAAAGTAAGATCTTGTTTGAACTCTTTGCTCCTTAAAGGCTGCATTGCTTTCCAACATCATCCTTTGAACCTGAAAGTAATAAGAGTACTTACATGAGTGAGGAATGTGCTAATTAGCTAAAATAAACTAAAATTGGAGAAATATCCAAGGGCACAAAGCATATGAGCTAGGGAAAAATATAAGATGAAAGTATAGAGATCTCCTTTTATAACAATCAACAGTTTTTTCATTGATCTGTTGATGCATCTAGCTCATGACATTTCCCCCTAGGCCACCTTTTATAGAATGATCCATCCCCATAATGCTATGTATAACAAAAAACACAAAAATCAAGGTATTCCCTCTTTTTTATAACTCCTAGTGCTAGGTGACAGATACCATCCCTTTCATTGTATTTTTGTCTCATTCTATTGATGGGTGTATTTACAACAAGGTGTCATTCTAGGTGCAATTTATTTTAAATACGATATAGACTTGGTATATTTTGTTATAGGGCCAATACAGGGCATAATACTTAATAGTTACTTCATCACTTTGAGAAAGGAGGAAGCTCTGTTGTAATCTTCTGCCATATTTTGTTGTCAAGGAGATCCATCTCAGTTGGCATGAAAACAACACACAAAGTTCCATCTTAGACATATTGTACTGTTGTACCATATTTTTGACAAGTACCCACACCCTGATCTTCTGGATTTCCCTGATAGGATCTTACGTTGGCTCAGATATTTAACAATAGTTCACTTAGCCCTTTCAAGCTTCTCTTTCAAAACAACATTCTCTGTACTATCCTGAACTCAAGAAAATAAATGGTGTTCAACGTTAACTATCAACAACTTTTTTCCTGAGTATCTGAATTCCACTTTCATTCAGGAGTAGAGATTGACCCTAATTTTGATCTCCTTTTTCAGAGATGTTTCTCTCTCTGGTTCAGGTACTTGATGGCAATCCATGTAATACTGCTGAAAGCTAAGAAGTAGTTTGCATAACCAATGAACCCTAATTAAAGAACTGTACATTCTAAAGTAGGACCCTGGTGGCCTTTTATCCCACGATTGGAAAATCTGTGTTTTGTCCCCAGTTTTAAGTATGGAATCAGGAATACCTTTGAGTCTACTTGGGAAGTATTCCATATAGTTTCTATTCTTTGCAGGGACCTTTTGAGCATAACCAATCATTGTGAAGGGCATTTCAAGATCATTTCTATCAACTTTACTTGTACTAGGGACCTTGAAGTCCGTTTCAATAAAAAATGGAAGCAACAAGTTCAAAATGTACATCTGGCACATCTCTAGATGTTGGTGTCTCAGGTAATCTTCTTAGGAAATGCCCTTCATTTCTTCGCCTTCACTTCATTTATCATAACACAATGTACCTTTCTGCTGTTCAATTGGATTCCTTTTTCAGGGGATTCATTACCCCAAAATTAGAGAAGAATGAAGCCAATTCAATTTCTTCACTATTGCAGAATACCATGAGGACTAAAGGAATAGTGCTGCAACAAATGATTACTTGTTACAACCTATGCAATCACCATAGGCCATGAGAAACTAGCACACATTCTTGGTACCAGATAGAGATTCATCACTATATCTAGAGAAGTGCACTTTTTCTTGGTCAAAGCCCTTATCATGTCATCTATAGAGTTATATCTTATTGTGCATTGTTGAAGTCCTTTGGCACCTTATACACTTAGTTGAATTACTTCACCTTTGTCCAATTTCTTAATGTACATAGATTGTTTATATTTATTTTCTTGTTCAGAGGCCTTTTCTACTCGGTTGGATTGTTTATATTTATTTTCTTGTTTAGAGGCCTTTTCTACTCGGTTGGATCTTGATACTAGTCTCCACTTAATCAGAATTTCTCACCCTATTCCTTAGCAAGTTTTGAAGATTCTCATTTTTAAATTCTTGATAAATGGTACTCATTGAAACTTTTTATTCTATGCTTACAATTCCTTGATAGGTCATTCATTGTAATGAGAGTACGCACTATTAACATCTATGATATTAATGGCTTACATAGATTTGTATTAATTGATTATTTAAAAACATTTAATTTTTATGTTGATTGTTTGAGTTTACTTTAAAATACATCTCAAAGTGTCTCACATGCAAGCTAAAGTGGGAAAAAATCTAAAGGTGAAAATTGCAAGCTTATGCCTTTTTTCCTTCTATTTTGAGCCCATGACAACTAGGTTATCCTTCCCTTAGAATAAGGGATGGCATTCACATTGATATTATAAATCTTGATTATTTGTATTTAATTATATAGATGATGAATAATATATATCTCCAAGCATATTAGATAAGACTAATTAGGATGCCCATATGTGGGTAGAGACATTATTTATTTATTATTGATTCTTTGGGATAAATAGGATATTGTGTAAGAAGGCATTAGAAAGGGAGTTTGCATTCAAAATGTCCAAATTGAGAGTTATAAAGTGTCTTCCCAATTTGGTGGTTATGACACAAACATTGAATGCCCTCATGAAGTGCCTAGGATTATGATCTTTGTCAATTCTACCATTATGAAATAATATATGATATCTATGACACATAAGAATAATGTAAGATGTGTAAGAGGTGTATGAGGAGTTACATGTTATTCCATGATGCTTGACCATGACAATTGGGGCATTGGTTTTTTGCCATGGCTCATGGCTTTGGATACCACTTGATGGTTTCTTGTTTTAATTTTTTTATTGGATACACGAGATAGTGGATTGTAAGGTTCTTTTGTAGGCACTCTTATATTGTCATTTTATATTAAACAGATAAATGATTGTATTGGTTTGTATGCTTTTGAGATTAATAAAATCTTAGCTCTCTTTGGTGATGGATTTTTCTTGCAAGGATCTCTCCACATAAATTTGGTGTGTGGTTTGTATTTTTTTTTGTCTTTTTATTGGCTCATTAATTTATTGGCTTAATCACATGCTTCATCAAATTAATTTTATATTGCAATACTCTTTTGAATTTTTTATCACCCTATTATTCAACATTTGGTATTAGAGCTTCAATTCGATTAAGAAGGGAATTCCCTTCTTGCATTGTTTTAATTTATTTTTTGGTTGTAGTGGGAGTATTATTTAATTGATTTTACAGATGTAGGTGTGTTTAGAGAATCCATGACAAACACATCATGATCATAGACTAAGAAGTTCAGTGGATTCAAATTTGAGTTTTAGAAAATAATAATGGAGGATCCCCTAGAAGTGAGAGACCAACGAAGAGTTGTGAAAGCAAAGTATATGGTTGTAGATGTTTTAAATGAAGATGGACAAAGGCTAGATTGGATTGTCATATATTTTATAGCAAAACACAACTTGCTACCCATACATATCAACATCATCTTGTGTCTATATAATCTTTGATGTCTAAATCTCTACTTTTCGCCTAACATGTTTGTTTACAACTAACATGTTTGTTTACAACTAACATGTTTGTTTACAAATAACATGTTTGTGGTGATACAACGTAATCATTCTATGCAGGATTGACTTGGGTCTCTTCCTTAGGGGAAACTCTACATGGATAGAAGACTGCTTCCCCTTCACATCTTCAGTATAACACTCTCTCCCATTTTACTTTAGCTCACATTTCCTCTTCGAAACATATGCTCACTAAGGTAGGGGAAAAATATAATGCCAAAAATTACACCCCATGCAATTTCACATTCCATACGCCTTCCTCTTTAGACAAATTAAGATAAATATGCTCTCCCTCATCCTAAAACTATTTCTCACCACTTAGCACACTCTTTTCCCCAATTGCTAAGTTTGATTTTTCCACAGACCAATGCACATCGTGGATACGTCCACATGTCGTACTAGTGTCCCTCAAAAATCTACTCCTAAGTTGGTCGTTGAGATACTACACCTACCACATTTTGGAAATGCAACACCTCTACCAACCTGCAACTGCATCAAAAATTGCTTGAAGGCTGGTTGTTTGGACTAAAAACTCCCTCTCTTTTATAAAGAGTTCATTCGATCTCAATTCAATCTTACTCAAGCTTATTCCTTCTTGCTAATTTCTATATTCTACATGCTTGAACTTCTCCATTCTTACTCTCTTTCTCTTGGAAATACAAATACAACTCCTAGATTTTCTTGATTAAGCATTAGCTTTCTCCTCCTTGCCACACACACATCTCACAACAGGCTCATCTACGACTTTCAGAGGAAGCTCCATTATTGTAACATTGGTTCTTCTTCTTGGGAAGCTGCTACCATCTTGGAGATTTCTCGTTGGTCCTTTGTTGCACCAATGAGCTTCGCTTTTGGTGCTTGCACAAGGTGACTCTTCAAGAATCTTTCTTTAGCATTTTATCTTTAACTTTGATTAGCATATACTTTTTTTTCTTTTTCACATCTATTATCATTTTTATCATCTTGTCTAAGGTTGTCTATGGAGATAGAAACACCAATACATGGGTTTGATTAAGGAAAACTCCTAAATAATAACCCCAACATCTCTCTTTAGTATTGTGTGTAGGTTTAGGTGGAAGGATCTCTTGAAATTTGAACTCGAATGACCTCAAATACACCTGGTGCAATCTTGAACCTTTCCACTTTGTTTTGGATTCATTCCAATTTAATATATTTATTCCAACAATTTTAATTTTGTACGTTTACATTTTATATCTTAGTACATCCAAAAACTCACACAGAGTATTTCTATGTCTTTTTGTGATGTCTCCAGTTTTTTGTCCATACGGGACTACAATGCTGCCGCATTGTTGTCCTAGATAGAGAGCTTGTTGAGCTATCCAAAAGACCTTTATGCCAAATTATGTCAGTTTATGATGTCCAAAGGTTCTAAATAATTTATATAATTCATTAAAATTCACACTCCTATCCTAGTTCACTTGAGCCCTGTCAATTGAGGTAGAGGAAAGAAAGTTTTCCCCTTGAGATCTCCTCATCTTGAGGGTGGAAAATTTTCTCCTCTACAATGTTCTTTCATGTTGTAGAGAGGTTTTGCAAGTTTGATAGTCAAGAGATCTATTGATCGAGTCAATTTGGAATATTACATCAATAGTTAGAGTGTAGGTTAGATTAAACATTACAATAAATTAACATATAATTAATTTATAAAATAGGTTAGCTAATTGTTAGTGAATAAAAAAATTGTTAGTTTCTTGGGAGTTATTCCCGCAAGTAAGTTAGTTGGGAAATGTAAGGTTATATTAGCCAATGCAATGTAATGAAAAATATCCTAGAGAATTCAAATGAATAATATTTTATGTTTTGAATATTATTGTGTAACAATGATTTAATTTGTCTATTTTCTCTACCATTTCAATATATATGAATGTATTTAATTTATTATAATTTGGTTTGTACTTATTGCATATCTAAGTTCTCCATTTTTTTTGTATCACACCGAGGTTTACTACATATAATAGACTATTAAACATTGTACTTTGGTCAAGGTTTTTTCATCAACAAAGGTCTATATTTTTGGAAAAAATAGGTTGAACCAATTTCTCAAATAAAAACTTATGGCCTTCAAAAATTGGGCCTCCAACATCACAAAAGATTGTCTATGACACATAAGAGAGATATAAAAGGAAGTTACACTTGTTGACCAACTTATGATACATGTTATACCACATCATAAGGGATATTTTAATGGAGATAATGGAGCCAAAATGGAGTGCTTAATTTAGTGAGTGGATTATGAAAAAATTATGGTAGGTGAAAGGAATATGTTATTTTTAGCTTGTGGACTCCTCTTAGGATTTGGGTGTTGGATTTGTTAACTAGGGATTTGGGCACAATATTTTGGGTGGTTTTAACTCATGGTTTCTTGATTACTATTTGATTTATTCATTTATTGTTTCTCCTATTTATTAGGTGTTTGAGATGAATATTTACATAGTGAGTTTTTTAGGTACCGTCATACTACCATAATTACTTTAGATTTCTTGTTGTTGATACTCTATAAAGGATTAGACTCTACAAGTGTATAATAAACTTTGATTGCTAAATACTATATTGAGGTGCTTTGGAGTGTGGGACTTCTCTCTCAAAAGGGTTTTCCCCATGTAACTAATTATATAGTTATGGAATATTACTTTCATGTGTATATCCTTGTAACTACATGATTAGGCCAATTTTTATACATACAACATCTCATAAATTAGTGTAGGAAACATATTATGTACCTTTTCTTTTTTTTATTTGGTATCAATGACTGATCAAATCATATTCTAAGTGTTACCTGGACAAGTGTTTTTTGCACTAATATTGGATTGAGTAGGAGCTTGCATAAAAGATCTTGTTGTAGGAAAAATGAAAAGCACATCAAAGATAAAAAATGCAGAAGTTATCGAGCATTAACTTTAATCTTTGGAATATTGAGATGTAATATATGCTTGTGGATAGAGATATGTGGGATGTTGTATCTAGATCAAAACCTATTGCTATTTCACAAGAAGATTGGAATAAAATGGAAAAAAAGGTCTCATTAGGCTCTATTTGGTAGATTCTATATTGTTGAATAACATGAAGAATCCAATGTTGTCACTCTCTAGAAGAAGATGGTTGATATTCGTTACGATAAATCACTAGTAAATGAAATTTTCCTAAGAAAGAAGTTTTATACGCTCAAGATGGAGGATCGTGGTATGTGGTTGACCACCTAAATGTTTTCAACATGATTGTGATCTAGTTGTACTCCATTAGAGTGAAGATGGAGGAGGATGATCATTTCATGCATTTGTTATGTTCTTTAATAGATTTATGGGTCACTTGGTGATGGTGATTGGGAGTACTTCATTTAATCTCAAAATGGATGAGGTAATTGCATCATTATTTTTAAAGATGATGTGAAGAAAAAATTTGAATCTACCAAGGAGGCCCTAGTTTTTTATGGAAGACCAAAAGAGGACATTATATTTAAACTATGTAGATGATAAATAATGTATTATCTCCAAACATGTTGTAGTGGGCTAAATAGTATGCCCATGTGTGGGCGGGGATTTTATTTATTATTATTGTTTCTCTAAGATACTTGGGATATTGTGTAAGAAGGAATTAAATAGGGAGGTTACATTGAAAATGTCAAAATTGAGAGTTACAAAGATCTTATTAATTTGCTGGTTATGGCACAAACATGAAATGCCCTCATAGAGTGCCTAGGATTGCGATCTTGGTTAGTTTGGTCATTATTACAAAATTTATGACATATATGATGTATACGATGGGTGTATAATGTACATACTATTCTAAGATGCTTGAGCATGACCATAGGGGCTTTGGATTTTTTTCATGGATCATGGTTTTGGATACCACTTTATGAATTCTTAATTTTTACTTTTCTATATATTGGAGGCACGGGATGATGATATTTAAGGTTCTTTTGTAGATACTCCTATGGTGCTAGTTTACTATGAAACCTGGATAAGTGATTGTATTAATGCATACTCTTTTGAGATTAATACAAGCTTCAACCTCTTTGGTGGTGGTTTTTTTTCTTACAAGGGTTTCTCCACATAAAGCTAGTTTCATTGTTTGTATTTGTTATATTCAATTCTTAATTGGTTAATTAATTTTATCAACTTAATCACATGCTTTATCAAATTAAATCTCTATTGTGATAATACTTTTGTTATGCCATTTACCTTATTATTCAACATAGTTATGCATCAACTAGTTCATAAGAAAGTAAATTAAGATTGAAGTTGGTAAGTGACATTATACCTACCTTGATCACATCACTATTTATCCCCAAAAATTAATCCCCATTTGTAAATCAATTATTTGGTGTTATAGTCTAGTTTTATGGGTGCAAAATTGATCCAAATCATTTTTTGCACCTACAACCATAAACCCCAAGATTTTAAAATTTTAACTTCAAATTTAAAACCTTATTGATATTAACAGTAGCCATTATGAGTGGACTAAGGTGTGAATTATTCTAAATTACATATTACATGGTGTATTTAAGGACTAGCAACAATTTCAAAAAAGACCATCTAGGAGTTAGAGAAGGATCTATTGAGCAAATCTAGAATTTTATTGTAAAGGATAAAATTATTACATTAACATTACATCATTACCCTAGAAGCATATTATATGTTTGCTTGCTATTCTTGACCTTGATTCATCATCTTTGAATCAATCCATCCCAAGGTCTAACTAAAGAGAAAACAACCCTTGCAATTTAGCAAACTCCCCAAAGGTGTTTCTAAACATTGCCAATTCTTTATAAAATTTTAGAGCACATACATAGAGATAAAAAAGTTTTTCATTAGTTTCCATACAAATCAAATCCACAAATCACAAAGTTTAGTTTCATGCATAAGTTATGATTTGCTATTTTGAAAGTGAATCAGGATGATTTGGTTGTTTGACAATTTATTAAATTTTGGTAGCATGACATATGTACTTTTGACACATATACAATAATATCTACATTGAATCTAAAACTAAATACCCTCCCATTTAATTTAATTAATTTTCACACTTGTCATATTATTTATTGAATTATTTTAAATATCAACCCAAACTCATTTATATAAACCAACATACCTATCTTAGATAAATTCATGTAAAAGATGTAAGAGATATCTATAGACACCTAAATTTGACCATTCCCATGTGGTCAAATATTTCCCTTACTTCGTCTATTTCACACCCATATTCATGTTAATTAAATAACGTCACTATTATTTAATTAATATTTATCATTTCACCAATGTCCCCTAAAGTGTTTAAAGTGTTTAATTACTTAATAAAATACTTTACCTTTCCACTTTTCTTCTCAAGATTAAATAAATACAGTAATTTATTTAATCTTGTCATTTTTCCTATGTGGATTAAAATCATTTTTTAATTCACTCCCCCTTTCTCTCTCCAAAAATCACATCCTCCATAATTCCTGATTAGCTAGCTTAATTCGTGATTAGGATATGCACATCCTTAATGAGGATTAGTGTCACATCCTCCATAATTTGCAACTTGCCTATAATCCCATCATTATCATTTGCACAATCATAATTAGTGATTAATTAACCTTAATCTAGGTCTAATGCCAATTATGACATGTACATAGGTCAATCCCCTTATCAAGACTTTTTTCCATTTGGAGAAGTCATCTTCCTTTCCCTAGGAATTTTTAATTCCTATTTATTCTCTCAAAGCCTCTAGAAAGATTAAAAGAAAATTTTAACTCCTTACCCTTCTCCAAGGAATTTTTAATTCCTTTTCTCATCCCTAGTTGGATTATAAGACGAATTAAATTGTCACATCCTCCCATGATTTGGGGGAGGATGAGACAAGTCATACCTTTTTCCCTTCCTAAGGTACTTGAAAGTACCTCCACCTCATTGCCATCTCACCTCCATGTCACCCTTTCCCATTTCCCTAGGATGACACATGTCATCCTCACATGCATCTCAAGGCATCTAAACCATTTATTTCTTTCCCTACTTTTAATCCCGACACTCCATCCTTTTACCCTCCTAATGACTACCCTAAACACTTAGCCAATTTTCATTCATTCAACACACTCACATTCAAGCTCTCAAGCCTTCATGCTCTCACATCCATAGCTAATTTGTATCCAAAAATCCATCAAGAATCCACTTTGCATTCATTTTGTGACTAAAATCATGCAATATCATGGTGTTATGCTGTTCGTTTGAAGATTGGAGCACACACATCAACCTATCCTAGGGGCAAACTTCTCAACAAACTCTTTCTTGGCATCGTTTGAAGGTATATTTTGCAGGATTAAGTTTCATCCTTAGGCCCTAATCTGAGTGTTGGTTTGTGTTTTTAATCTTTGCTTGATTTTGTATTTTCTTGCATTTTAGTAGATTAAATTCACTTGCACATAATATCATTCCAAATGCACCTATTTTTTACTATATTTGTGATATAAGTGAATAGGTGTCTCGATAATGATATCTTTAAACATCTTTTACATAAATTTATCTAACATAGGTACACTAGTGTATATAAATTGTAATTGTTAATGTTGAGCATTAATAGCCATACATTTTTTATTATTATCATTCTGATATATCTATTGACCATTTATATTTTTATTATATCTAAATGAGAATGAATTATTTATCTGTTTTATATCTTATTCATATTTGAAAAATAAACAAAATAATAATAGTCAAGAATTTTTCTTTCACAATCACCATAAATTACACCTCTCTTATAATTAATTATTATTTAATTACTTTAATTATTTAATTAGCTAAGTATTACGTAAAGTGTCTATATTTCTTTTTTATCAAGAGATAATCAAATCCACAACTTGTGTGCCACATTTTCTTTGCCAATACGTAGTAGACGACCATTTATGAGACTATTAAGTTAACTACTAATTGGGCAGCTAGATGCATGATGTATGATCCCATCCATG
The DNA here is from genome assembly GCA_007258455.2 of Sequoia sempervirens. Taxonomy (NCBI): domain Eukaryota; kingdom Viridiplantae; phylum Streptophyta; class Pinopsida; order Cupressales; family Cupressaceae; genus Sequoia; species Sequoia sempervirens. Next base: position 187,594,454 of record VDFB02168118.1, read on the forward strand.
CCTCTGGTACATTCACGGGGCTGGATGGCCGCTTCCTTGTCTATCCAGCTGCCAAAATATATATTTGACTCTATTTATTAATTAATTGAAAAATTGTGAACATTGAACACATGGTGGGTGAGTCAAAATTTTCATTGAGTTCTCCATTTACTTTGAGTACACTTAGGTGGTATTTGACTTTGGGTTAGCACTTGAGTTAGATTCTTCCCCCATTTTCTTTCTTTCAAGCCGCCACAACTTGTTTTTCTTCACATGCATCATTAAAAAACAAACCAAAGAGTCTCCCGTGAATTTCGCCTGAAATTCTTGGTAGAAATAAAACATGAGGCAAAAGCTTCCGAGCTGTTTTTAAATAAATTTATTATTTTTAAATGCTTATATAATTAATTTGTCGTTTGTAGGAGAAAATTATTTAAATAAAAAAAATATTTTTTATTATTATTTTTATTGATTGAACTTTAATTTTTTAAAAGTTAAGTTTATAGTTTATAATTAGTAATAGATAGTTAATTGCAAGATTTAATAATTGACAAGTTATTGAATTGTATCTAATTTTTTTATTTTAATAAATTAATTGTTAATTTATGTATAATTTCAAATTAAAAATTGTAAAACATTTGTATGTATAATGTAATATAATTTTTCAACTTTCATGTTATATTTCCATCAAACAAAAAATATCTTAATAAACATAGTTTAAGTAATAGAAAAATATATATTTTTTTCTCACATAATTATTCTTCATCTTTTATTTTAATAACATAATTTTTTTCTAAAGACATCATTTTGTTAAAAAACATTTTTAATATTCTTCCTAATTTTTAACTTTATAATATCAATATCCATATTTTCACTAATATATTTAAAACGTGTAAATAAAAATTATCTTTGTATAAAATTCCTACATATACTACCTTACAAGGAGGATCCCCTTTGAAGAGAAAACGTGTTTTTAAAGGTAGTTGTACATGCTTACATTAACATAGATAAAAAAACATGTAAACATTTTAGGATGAAGATCAATTTACAAAATATAATGATTCAATTAATCACTAAGAACATGTTGCATATTTAGTAGATTTTTTGTTGTTGAAGAAAGACCTTTTAGAGTAAAGGAGGTTTATAATTGCACTCTTTTATATTTGAGAATGAAGAAGGAACGATATAGGGGTGTTTCTTCCTTTAAAAAGATAAATAAGGAACATTTAAAGAATTAGACTAAAGATTTAATTGTATTCTTTTTCATTATGATATTTTTTTAGGGTTTAATTATATAGTTTTTATGTTAACTTAATTAATTTATATATTTTATAAGTAGTGGTTTAACAAATATTATTTCCATGAATATGAATAGTTCATGTAGTAGTTCTTGTAGTTATGTGATGCTCATAGAAATGAAGAATTAAGATTTTCTAAGAGATCAACTATCCTAACACTTTTTTTAACTTAAGTGTGTTGAATCATGGAGTTTCTCTCAAGATCATATTTACTTTTCTTGCTATCCCATTCACAAAAACTTCAACAAGTGTTGTATGTTATTAATCATTCATTATAGAGACCCATTAACTCATCCAAGGACAACTAGGAGATTTTTTTTGTAATGTATCAAATTATGGTGTAATTTTAAGATTTAGTTGTATAGTTTTTAAGTCAAACTAATTGACTAGTATTTCATGAGTAGTAGTTTACATGAACCTATATCTCATGAGCATGAATAATTCACCTATATCTCATTCACCTATATCTCATGAGCATGAATAATTCACTTACATTTAGATGATGCTCACAAAAATGAAATATAAAAACTTTCTAAAAGATTACTTGTCCCAATTCTTTCTTCTTTTATATTTCAAACTTTTATAATATATAATATATAATCTTTGAAGAATAAAAGAAAGAAGAATAAAATAAATAAAATAGAAACAAATATAATTGTTTGTAATCATAACTTTGATCCATAATAACACATATATATGGATCAAAAAAACATAAATATATTAAAAAATACAACTACAAATAATATGCATATATTTGTATATATATGGACATGTGCATTCACTTCTTTGAACTTCTTGTTCACACATAAAATATGTAAAGAAATTAAATATTTTTATGACTAGGTCTTATAACTTGGGTTTATCCTCTTTGAAAAAGGTATCACACCTTTAAATATAAAATCAAATTTGTAATATTTGTTTGACTATATATAAATGTATTATATATTTTTATATTTTTAATATAAAATAGTGATGGTAAAAATTTATATTTTATATATTTATCATTATTTTTGTGTCATTTTGTATGGATGTTTTGGAGTACTTAATTTAGATAATGATTTTGACTAATTCAACACTCATTTTTTTCTAAATTTCTAGATAATCATTGTGATCTAAATTAAATTCACTCTTAATTTTTTTTCTAGCTTCCAAATTATCCATCTCCCACCCAAGTTTAGATCCATAATTAATGAGATTGTTCCAAGTTAGTTGCACAATTTACAAAAATAAACTCCAAAATTTCAAAAATTAAATTAAATTAAATTAAATTTAAAGGTGACCCACCCCTTCCATTTAACCATTATGTTATGATTCCCATGCCAAAACTTTAAAATTGTATTTCTAGGCTAAGAATAAAAGATAACATTCCTTACCTCATATGGGCATAAAAAGATCTATCTAGCACTCGTCACTTTGCATCTAGCATCTGTTAACTTCATAAATTTGGAAAAAAATGAGAATACCATTTAACATTGTATGAGATTTGCAATGAATGGATTTAGATTTAGATTTATTAGCTTTCTAAATCAATCTTCCTCTCACTACCTTTAAACACTTTGAAACCCTAGTTGCATGCTAGGTATTTTTCATTGCATAATTACCTTTTATTTAGGGTAAACCTTGTATCCACCACATGTTATTTACCAATACCATTATTTCTATCAAGTCATTATCGTAATACCCTATGGGCTTGTCACAATTAGAATACTCCTCACTAAGCAAGCTCCTCAAGGTGTTTTTTAAATATTATAATTTTATTATAATTCCAAACATCTAAGCACATCTTCATTTGTAGGTATAGGAGTGTCACAAACTGACATATCAAATTCACACATTAAAATTTAGATCCATAGACTTGAGTTAGATGTATAAGTTATGTATATCAATTCTATTACCATGGGAGTAACCCATAATGATAAATAATGAATTTTTAGGTATAAATCATTTATATTATTAGTCCTAATTTTATTACATGTTAATGAATCATCTACGACCATCTATCAAATCATCAAAATTTTAGCTAAGTATGATATATAAAACACTAGATATATTCTCCTAACATTCATCAAGTATAGTTTTCTACTTTCTCAAGTCTACAAGAACCTCTAAAACATTGTGTTTGTACCTCTAATAGATTTTATTATAGCTAGCATGTTCACTTCTTATACAAACATAAAAGAAAACTAATAAAAAAGATACAATCATGCAAAGAGAACACACAAAATAACTATTGAATTATTTACCTTGAAGAAAACTTAGGAAGGGTAAAAATCTAGTAAGAATGAGCTTCATACTTCTCATTTAACTATCCTTGATTCAATTACAAACATGATGTGTACATTTATTATACATTGAAGGGTTATGCAAAAATCTCCATAACTCCTCAACACATACACAATGTCTCTATCTGCAAGGAAATCTCCATAAGTCTTATTTCTACTCTTTGGATACTTTATATAGGATTGTATTACATCATTCCCTGATTGTTATCTATGTTGAAAAAATATTCAAACCAAAAGGTTTTCCTTTTCAATTCAAGAAAATGTGGGCTCAACACCCTCATCTAGCTAATAGAATTGTTAATTGTTGGAACATAAAATTGGAAGGATTGGCTATGTCTTAGATAATTAAGAAGTTGAATAATGTTAATATTAATGTTATAAGATGAAATTATAATTTATTTGGAAATATTTTTTAAAATAAATCTAAAGTTATGGCTAGACTAAATGATTTAAAGAAGGATATCTAACTTCTAGGAATGAGAAATAGGAGATAAGGATGAAAGAAAAAGGTCTTTTATGTGAGCTCCATTCTTTAATTTCTAAAGAAGAAGACTTTTGGAGGTAGAGATGTAGAGTATTTTGGCTAAAGGATGAGGATAAAATAGTAAGTTTTTTCATCTCACCACTTTGAAATACTCTAATTCAAATAAACTAAAATAAATTTGGGAGAATGGTAACCAAATCTCAAATGAAGCCTTAATAAGGGACAAAGCTACAAATATTTTAACCATCTCCTTTCTAATTTAGCAATTTTTTTATGCTATAGTTCATAATGTTATCTTGAAGCTTATATTCCCTTTGTTGTTGATAAGAAAGATAATATGGAACTGATTAAACGTGTTTTGAAGGAAGAATTGATTTTTTTTGCTTTCTTTTTTCAAGGAAGTAAGGCCCTTGAACCTAGCAGGTTCCCTTATTATGTCAAATATATTTAGATATTGTTGATGGTGACCTGGTGATTGCATCTAGGGTTTTCTTTAGGACTGGTTGTTTACTTAAGGATTTGAACACTAATTGTTTGGTTCTTATACCAAAAAAGGTTGGGGCTACCACCTCATATTTTAATTGAATAAACCTTACAACTCAATGTATAATATTTTTACAAAAATTGTATCTTTAATATCACAACTAATTCTCCTAACTTAACTAATCTCTCTACAATAGAGTGGTTTTGACTATAGTAGGTAGAGTATTGAATCCATCATCACATTCATGAATTTTTCCACTCTAAAGATATCAATAAAAAGTTGAGGTTTGTTATATGAAGTTATATTTGATGAAGGCTTATGACCATGTGTTTCATTGGATTTTCTCATTAAAATCTTATAAAATTTTTGATTTGGGAAAAATTTCTTGATAATTATTATGGAATGATCTCCCTTCTATATTCTTCAAAGGATCTAGAGGGATCCATCAAGGAGACCCTATTTCTCCCCTCTTGTTTATTATTTTGGTGGAAGCTTTGAGAAGAAGTCTAAATAGCATGTGGTTTTTGAGGGTAGGTTAAGAGTTGTCAAACCCACTTCTATTAGTGACCCCATTTTGCATTAGTAGTTTGTGGATGATACTATAGTGGAAATCGTAATTCAAGGAGAAATAGGGTCTCCTCTTGGTGCTATGATTTGATGCAGTTGTCATTGCTAAAATGATTATAACTTGTAGACTCTAGATTGATTCTAGTTCCAAAAATCATGATGACAACTCTTTAACCCTAAAAGATTCATGGGAGGATAGTGAGAGCGAGGGAATGCCATATTTAGAGACCAATATCTCCTTTTCTATGGAAAATAAATTGAATCTTGTGGGAGAATAAATGTGGAGGATTATTTTAAAGGTTATGGGATTGGTAAACTTCTTCCATAAAAATGAGGACCAAGAAGATGGATTGTGTAAGTGTTGTGGTTTCTTTCATATAAAGAAGGTTTCAATATAGCAAAGAGTGCAATATATAGGCATACAATAATTAGCAAGCCAATCACTATGGATCTACATGGAATCAACAAGCCAATCACTATGGATCTATATAGAATCAAATTAACTTAATTATAACAATTATTAACATCATATGGTAACAACTATTCATGGTAGAAAATAAGGACTTACTATGATGAGGAATTGCGTCAAACAGGTATAGTTAAATGTGGATTAAGGATGAGATTTAGGTATCATCAAGCTAAAACCACTCCAAAGATCACCTATGGATGGTTGGATGATAGCACATGTTATATACATGTAATGATTTGTAATGGTCTTACTATTTGTCTTCTTCTCATGGTTTAGGGATGAAGCTTGTCAAAGAAATATGACATGTTATGTACCTAGGGATCATATGATATAATAATATATTTAGGTGGATGTACATGTCGACATGTGGCAAACATCTCTTAAGGTAGTTATACTAGGTCATGTGAACAACAATTACACAATTAATTACATTAGGTAATGAGTAGACCTACATTGGGATTAGTGGTATACAAAGGAGGTGATTATCATTGCAAGGATATGGAAGAGTATGTTATGTATTTGGGATCTCTTGGAGATGTAGCATGGGGTGACCTCTTCCATAAGGAGTATTGCATGATCTATTACCCTACCTCAATGGTTTCTTCTATTTCTACATATATATTAGATATTAGGGCATCTTAGCCCACAAACATCTTGTGATGTGGTGATATCTGTTTGTTATCTTGTTTCAATTATTATATGTGTGGATTCTACCAATAAGTGATGTAATGTTGCAACAAACTTGTATATAAATTAGTAATCATTATTCAAAACTAGATCAAAGAGCTAAGATGATTAAGATCGAAGAATTTGAGATCATGAGATGTAAACATGTTGCCATGATTTAGTTTAGTTAGTGTGGTTCTTTCCTTATGGTGTGATTATATTCTCTAGTTAAATAGATCTTTACTATAGGAAAAAAGTGCTCACCTAATATATATTTGAGTAAGGGAAAAAACCTAGTAAAAGGAGTATCATTTTGCTATGATAGGGCTTAAGTATGCAACTTCCTTAACCTTTATTCAAGTCCATAAGATTAGAGTCAACATTAGTAAAGAGAGACAAAGTGTGGTAATGGATTTTGATGTGAGTAGTGGTAGTGATGCTATTGGGAAAATCATTGCAAAATATTGTTGAAGACTAATGTAAGTAGGTGAATGATTGTTTTTCAAGATGTCTTTGAATTTTGCTTTGATAATGAAGTTGATTGTTACTAATGTTTAATGCAAGTAGATGAATATTAATGATTAATTTTACAAAAGGAGAAGGTTACTTGTTCTTTTTTATATTTTTTGAGTGATATTTAATAATAACAATTAAAGTGCCTATATACACAACCTTAGACACATAATACAAAGTGTTTTTGGTGCATACACTAGTATGTAATGTGACTATATCCCAAGACTATTGACTTTAGAAAGTGAAAATTTAAATTTCCATAGGGGGAGGAAGATCATACATGTGATTGTCTACACGACATGATTGAAAGTATAATTCAATTCAAGATAGAAAAATGACTAAGAATTGAGTCAAGAAAAATCTAAACCAAAACATATTGCATGTGAGAGTGTAGAATATAAACTTGGGATTAATGAAAACACAAAAAATATATTAAAACTATATATCAAAAACATCAATTCAAAAAAACACAAGACATATTCTTTACCCTTTTAGTTTTTCTTTCAATTTATTTAAATCATTTATATCAACAATATATTTTCATGTTAATACTTAAAATTTGGTGCAATTATTTCTAAAAGCCCTTTTTCATAAATTTGAAATCCCCATCATGTGGTGTCCTCTCTTAACAAATTAGTCATGTGTTGTATTATAAACTAGTCAAGCCATTGATCAGGGCAATATCTACCCAAACATCACGATGCACATTTGATCATATTTGTTAATTAGTTGAAAATACAAAATACATTATATTCTATTTTTTGAGTGATTGAATGAATGAATGAATGTTTTTAATTACATCCACGAGACCAGCCAGTCTATGGGATCCCCAAAATGAAACTGAAACAATCTAAAACAACAAAACAATCGCCGACCCCATCAAATACTTCTTGTTGTTTTCCAACTCTTTGCTGATTTTGTTTCTTTTTTGTGTATTTTGATCAGGTAACTTGCTGTTTTAGCAATCTTCTCCTCTTCAAACAAGGCTGCTAATGATTTGACTTTTAGCAAATCTGAGTATCTGTACCAGATGTCCTTGTAATCCTTACATTGCATAATGTAGTGCCTCTCTGGCCCCACTAAACTTGAAGAATAGAAATAACAAATCCTATCTGTCCACACCTCTTTGTAACTTGTATTCTGATGTCTAAATAGACAGTAATTTGTATTCTGATGTCGTTAACGAGACTAGATCCAGATGAATCCTATTAACACACTTTTTGCTTTAAGACTGGAATAGTGGGGTGAAGTGTGAACAGGAGCAGCAGTGGAAGGAAATGGGAACTCGGGTGACGTGTGAACATAATGCAATTTTCTTAGCACGCCTATCTATTTCTCCACTCCAACTACATCGACTGGACCACAACCCATGAACGGGGTTTTAGTGGAAGACTTTCGTAAAGCCTTTGCGGTGAATACGGCATGCTGACGATCTACTAAAGAGTTCTATCAGACCTTTTTAGCTTTCACAACACGTTTGTTTGATCTGTTTTATCAGATCTTTTTAGCTTCCACAACACGTTGGTTTCATTTGTTTTTTATCAGAACTTTTTAGAGGTTAAAAAGGTTGTGATGTTTTATCAGAGAATTTCGTCTCTGTACGAAGAAAAAAAACAAAACAGGTTGATACAGTGAGATAGAGTTGTAGTTTAATTGGTCAATAATTTTTTATCGATGATAAAAATTAGTTTTTGGACAATTTTGATGGATACTTATATGATTTTGATAGAATAGATCTTTTTAGGTACGACAACCTGAAATTATTATTGTAATAGACTATTTAAAAGGTACCAATATTTCTTGGATACTTATTCAACACATTATAATCGACAATTCAAACCTACTAGTAATCGACTATTTGAAAGGTTATGATATTGCTATTAGGATTCAACCGTGTAGTTTCGAGTCAAACTCATTGACCCATATTTCATGAGTAGTGGTTCACAAGAACCCATCTCTCATGATATCGAATGGTCCACTTAGCACTCATTGCATCTAGGTGATGCTCACAGAGGTGAAGCACTGATCCGTCCTGGGAGGTCACCCATCCCAGTACTGCTCCAGCTCAAGTGCGGTCCACTTAGCACTCATTGCATCTAGGTGATGCTCACAGAGGTGAAGCACTGATCCGTCCCGGGAGGTCACCCATCCCAGTACTGCTCCAGCTCAAGCTCACCCATCCCAGTACTGCTCCAGCTCAAGCGCGGTCCACTTAGCACTCATTGCAACTAGGTGATGCTCACAGAGGTGAAGCACTGATCCGTCCCGGGAGGTCACCCATCCCAGTACTGCTCCAGCTCAAGCGCGGACCATTCGATATCATGAGAGATGGGTTCTTGTGAACCACTACTCATGAAACATGGGTGAATGAGTTTGACTTGAAACTACACGGTTGAATCCTGATAGCAATATCATAATTTGACACGCTGTAGAAAAATACCTCCTACTTATTTGAAAGGTATCAAGATCTCGTAGATCTTACTCAACATATTATAATCCACAATTTTAAAATAGTTAAACTTCTAATATAAAAAAATATTTATTAACATAACATAACTATTCTTGAAGTACAAGATACGTCCAAAAATACAGAGAAACTTATAATTAATTCCAAAAACACTAAATTATGTTAAATAGAATTACAAATATATATAATATACATACGCATCTGGAAGACCTCGGTTGGCGTTTGGTTTGCGCCAAACCGTGGGTGGCAATTTTTTTAAGTTTGAATCGGTCAAAGCTACGAAATATGTCTCCTTAGTATTATTATTTCCAGCGGGACAAACCCGTTTTTCGCCGGTCAAACCTCATTGCTTGACTGCACGTGGCGGCTGAGTCGGACTTTTGCGCGACATGTGTTACCGCCTTTTCAAACCTTCGCGAAGCAAAACAAATGCCGACAGATACCTGGGTCCACGTGGCCGCCAGCACATTGCCGACCGTACGGACAAGTTGACATTTTTAAATCTCTTTCCTAGCGTGGCAGGGCAATAACTGCCGTAGACGTAACGTTGTAATGGCCGGAACTAGACAAACGCGAAACTACCAGGAAAAAGGCAGAGCGTATGAAATTTCTATAAAGGGTTAGGGAGTGGGAAGAACCATTCAAAGCCAACGCTGGTTCGAATCTCGGCACTCTCCAGAAGATATATTCGCCAAGCCCAGAAGATTTTTTTAATTGTGTATATGGGAGCAGATAACAGTAACAGGCTTGCCGTGAGCAGGTCGTCGAACAAAGTAACGAAGAAGACGCCCGCCATGGCCAGGCCAGCTCCAAAGCTTTATAACATACATCCATCTGGATTTCGTGACCTAGTTCAGGAGCTCACCGGCAACAGTTTCGAACCCGAGATCTTGCAGACAGCGCCACCTTTGCCGCCTCCGGCGGCTAATTTAAACGGCCGTTTGCAGAAATTTGCGCCACCGCCGCTGAACGCAGACACTAGCTCTGCTTTTCCTTCGCTGGCTTCGCCATTAAAGCTCGATTTGTTAACGCCGTCGCCTGTGCGTGGAATGTTCTCGCCGTTAACGGCGTTTACGCCGATGGAATGGACATGGTTGGAGGAGAGGTCGCCTGCGAGCCTGGAGTACAGGGAGCTGGCGGCGAGCCTTATTCAGAAGGCAGAGGAAGAACCTGTGCCGACTGCTTTTTCGCCTACAGCGTTTCGCCAGGACTCGAACGCGAGACCTCCCGTTAGTTCGAACAACGGCTGGGGTTCGCCTGTGTCGTCCTCGTATTTTCTCTACAGTCCGAGGTGTGGAAATTTGTCGCCGACTTTTGGGCTTCCCAGCCCGGGGAGCTTTGCGGGGTTCGACCTCGAGACCATTTAGGATTAAGAACAGAAAAGGTTGATAACAGGAAGCATGAAAATACAGTACATGTGTCAAGAATTTTTTAACATGTAAATTTGACATGTATTCGGGGGGGTTTGAGGCATATCAGGATGCCTTTAACTTCTTGCTAACTGTTTATATTTATATTTATATTTTTTATGTCATGAAAGCTTTGGCTGGTAAAGGGGTTAATTTATTGGGTTTTTTTTCGATGGAGGGTTTCATGTCAAACCTAGATCGTTTTTGCTTTCAAATATGGGAGCAAAGTTTAAGCCAATATCTTTTCCCATTCCATCAAAGTTTAAGTTGATATCTATTTCTATTCTGCCAAAGTTTAAGCTGATACCTCTGGTGATTTAAATCTTGGTGGATGGTGTAATCAATAAACATACAATTACCCTCACCAATTGAGCCACAATCCTTTGGTGATTTATTGTTTTTGAAGTTATTTAGAAAGAAGAATAAAATCTTTTGTTCAAAATAAGATCCATTTTACTATTTTTATAAGTTTGTTATCAATGGGGGCTTGGCTGGGTTGCGGGGATACTCCCCGGGTTAAAAAAAAAGTTTGTTATCAATGGTGATGATTTTTTTTAATATCTTAAAAATTATGATGGTTTGTTAGCGCTTTGAAACAAACATGGATCACAATTTGACCTTTTATGGAAAAGTTTATATCATAGATAAAAGATATATTAATAATTAACCATGAGCATGGCCTAAGTTTGATTGTGGATCCTTCCTATAATCAATTTTTTGATGATGGTCATTTATTTTGAAATTGTCCTTTGCATACTAGAACAATCTTATGAGAATTGTGATGGCTTACTTGAATTTCGTCCTTTCATGTAATACAGTCTTCCTAAAATTTTGATTGTATTTTACTACAAAAATTCATAGCTATAGCCATATAGTCATCACCATTTCTCTTGATTATGAAGATTCTAACATGGAATAATTTCGCCTTTATGTGGAGGAAGGGTACATGTCTAAGTTGAACATTAGCTAG
>VDFB02168118.1:187606141-187658629 GCA_007258455.2 Sequoia sempervirens
TATGTTATGTTTTTCTGACAAAAACAACACCAATTTGTGTACATCCCTCTGTTGAACCCCTTAATCTCAACCATTTTCAAAATAAATTAGTAGTTTAGAAAGTAGACTCAGAGTACTTCGATCCTTGTTTTTGTTCCATCTCAAAATTTTGAGTGTAACTATCCTCAATTTCACATCTAAGGTCAACATTTCCTGATTTCAGAAAAAAAGTAGCCACTTAAGCCCCCTTTTTGGGAACCATTTTGGTGCACTTACCCTTTGATCAATACAAAAAAAAAGTACTCAGTGGCTCTTTGCATCAGGATCGAATCTTTCAATTATACATGGATTGTCAAACACTATACAAAAAGTAGGTGTACAACCTCTAGTCCAACTTCATTAATATAATATTCCTCACTCTCTAGCTTTTCAATTCAGCTCTTTTTTGTGGCAATTCAAAAAAAATCTTTGCCACTTCATATTTTTTTGTGCTATCACAACTCATCTAATCGATCCTTATATTGCATCCTTTGCACCCTCTTATTTTTCACAAATTTTCATCATTCTTTCCATATGAACTATATATGTTCTTATTTTGCAATAATAAGAATCATTTATACCAAAATTCTTTTTGAATTATGTAGGGTTTTAAAATTTTACTACTTGTTTCACTCAACTCAAAAAGCACAATTATGATAATATGGACCAACTTAATTTTTCTACAAAAGATTTATAAATTAGATTTATTTGTAAGAAAGAATCAAAAGGAGTGTTAACCTTTGCCTTAATTTACAATTCAATATGAAATAATTTGACAAGTTCAAATCTAACCTGAGCTCCTCTTTGATTTGAAATACACCCCTTATTCAATGAAATTGCAAGCAATATCATCATACAAATGTGTGTTATACACATTATCATATGTTAGAGGCTTAACAAAACTTATATAATGTCTTATGCTATGTTTTCCTTTTTTTTTGTCATATTAATCAATATTAGTTAAACAATTTAATTATGAATAAATATTGTGAGTGAATGAAATGTGAAACTATAAAGGACACTACAAAGCAAAGTACCTATTTCAACTTTCAACAATCACTTTCAATAGAGCATGAGCACAATAAACCAAATCAAAATAAATAATATTTGTTACCTCCACAAAGCCTCATCTTACTCCTTTGATTTAGATATGCTTCAATAGTATGATATGTGGATTGCTCTTCTACTTAGTGTAACCTTGTGATAGAAAATGGATATAGTGATAGCATGAATTTTCTTAGATAATTGTAGATTGTTTGATGGCTTGGAATGATGGTTGATTTATAACTTTCACTTGATATCGATCAACGATGGAGGAGATCAAAAGAATGGATGGATGAGATTGATTGTGAGGACATGAAGAATGTGAAAGTGACATGCCTCTTGATGAAGGGTTTGATTGACGAGTTAACTGGTTGCATGGATGAGTGAAGTGAGTAAGTATGAGTGAGCTAATGTTTTTTAGTCAACTCACTTAATTAATGGATAGAAGAATATTAAAAGATTTAAATAAATAAACTTATTTAACTTATGCACATGAGGGAAGATATTATTAGAAAATAAATAAAATATTAATTTTATTTATTTTTAGAAGAATTAAAGAGAAAAACAATTAAATGAATTTATTTAATGGTAGAGGAAATGTTAGCTAATTAAATAATTAAAATTATTTAGTTATAGCGGATAAGAAGAATTAATGCACAAATTAATTAAAAATTATTTAATTAATGTGAATGGAAGAAATTGAGTTATTAATTAAATAATTAAAAAATATTTAATTAATGTGGAGAAGAAAATTAATGGATTAATTAAATATATAAAAATTATTTAATTAATGTGAAGAGGAAAAATTAATGAAGTAATTAAATAATTAAGAATTATTTAATTAATGTGGATGAGAGAAAATGATGAATTAATTAAATAATTATTTAATTATTTAATTAATATTGACATAAGAATTGATGAGAAATGATGAAGTGAAGAGACTAAATACGTTAGTCATTTTTAGGTATCTATATTTTGCCCCTCTTTGAGACAAGGCGTTTATTGCATTCTTTCAAAGATATAATGATATGAATTTTTTTGATTGTGATGTGCCCCAATGTGCCCCATTGAATTGAGGGATGGAGGTAGGGTGCCTCCTCAAGAGATCAACTATTAAAAAATTAATTATTTAGTTGAACTCTCAATAGAAAGGATAGGTTAGGTGTAGTGGATTAGTGATGAAAATTGAAATTGAATTTGGGAAAAATGGGTGAAAAAGAGGATGGAATGAAGAAAATGGAGAAAAAATTAGGTTGTAATGGGGGGTAAGTATTAGGGTTTTGGGATGGTGATGAGTTAGTATGGAATAATAAATGAGGTGAAATGTTGGATAATGAAGAATGAGTGAATTTTGTTGATGAAATATCGAATAGTGAAATCTATAAGGAGGTAATGGGGTGGATGAGGAATATGGAATGGAAAGGAGATATGCTTTAAGTTATGCTTGAAACATGTAGAGATCAATCCTTATTTTGATGTAGCAATGGATGCTATACAACAAGGTATATAAGACCAAGGTGATATTGTATCCTTTGCATGGACTTTGACTCTTCGTATTCATACTAGGAAAACTGGAACCTTGTCGGATCTATGTGAGGAAGTAAGACTTAGAGCATGATAGCCCTAGTGCACAAAAGGTATGAAATGACCTTATATGCAAAGGATAATTATTTATGCAAGAAAGCCACCTCAACACACACAAGATAAGTATTTTCCTTGGTCATGTTACAAGAACATCCCACAAACACAACATATGAAAAAATGACCATGCCCCATTCTATACTCCTCTAAGCAAACCAAGATGTTGAAAGATTGAGGTAGTCTTAAGTAAGCATTAGAAGGAGACAAAATAATAAAAAAGAAGACCCACTAATAAAATAAATCAACAACCATCATATCACTTTCCAAAAAAGGGTATGCTAATATTGGATTATGCCTGTTATAGGAAGGGTACATCCATTAATGCATGGATTAGGATGATAGATTGAATGATTAGGCAATATATATGTAGGCAACAAGTTGATTCAATAGTGGCCTTAACTTGTGATTATCATGAAAGCTTGATGTTTTTGTGTGATGCATAGTTTTATTTTTCTTGAGTGTTAGGTCTAGGTGGCAATGGTTTATTATGGATGAGATGGTGAGGGTTTTTGTAAATGGTCATTTATTATGGTTTGTGATAGATGAATTTATGTAAGTGTGAAGTTTCCCTCTCAAGGTGGCATCAAGGATCCAATCTAATGACCAGGTTGAGGAATATTCCTCTAGTTAGGTATAGGGTCATCTATTATGAGATGGATGGACTTAATTTATTATGGTATTAAGTAGGATGGATAATGATAGACACTGATAATTATCAAGTCATGCTAGATGTACAAATGAAATGTGGTAGGTGGTAATATGTGTATGGGAGGCTTAATTTTATTATGGGTGAAATGGATAAGAACATGATAGATGGTAGATGGTGCTTGATACACATGATGCATCTAAATAGGTTTCCACCACGATACTTTCCCAAGGCACCACCAAAATGGTTTTCACCCTTGGATGGATTATTTCTCTTTAATTTTTTCAGTTGGGATACCCTTAGGGTCAGGCATATAAAATTTCTTGAGATGAATGTTGTTGATGGGATCTTTTAGAGGCTCACCTTCAAGTGTTGCAAGTTGGTTGGCTTCTAATCCATATCATTCTGTGATGAGAAAAGACCCCAACCAATTAGGCTTAAATGTACTCTTATTGTCATGGTCTTGATGATTCTTTTGATTTTCTTTTAGGACAAAGTCACCTAATTCAAATCTACGAGTCTTGATCCTTTTGTTGTAGCTATGACAAAGGTAATTTTTGTAAGCTTGTAAATGGTTTAGTGCACTAAGATACCTTTCATCTATCAACTCTAGCTCAGGTAATCTAGAAACTCGATACTCCTCATTGTCAATAAGGTGTTGCAAAGAAAACCTTAAGGAGGTTTGACCTCCATAGAAAAAAGGGCTTCATTTCCAAAGACAAGTGAATATGAAGTGACATATGTGGGTGTATGAATGATATTATGGTAGGCCCATAAGGTAGGGTTGAGTTGAATATTCTAGTCATGACTAGCTCCATTGACTATTTTCTTGAGGTTTTTCAATATGTTTTTGTTAGAAGCCTCATCTTGGCCATTACCTTGTGGGTATTAGGGGTGGAAAAAATATGTTGGATATTGAATTGATTGAAAATTCCATAGACGACTTGGTTCATGAATGGTTTACCATTTTTTGTGACAATAGAAAGGTGAACTATTGAATACACCGAATACTGAGAGGGGGGTGAATCAATATTCTGCTAACAAAATTAATTATCAACCATCTAATTATTAATCCACATCTAGATGCAATAGTGAACCAAAACATTAAAGAGATCATAACACATTGACACTGGGATTTTTATGTGGAAATCCCAAAGTGGGAAAAACCACATTGAGGATTAGCTCACAATATATTATAACCGGTTATAAGCTATTACAGAGCTCACTACCAGGACTCACTGTCCTTGAAAGGATCACAACCTGAATACAAAAAATCACTTATAGCCAAGATTCAAAAGGTGTGGCTCACTGCCAAAAATGAACTAGAGAAGTGCACCTACAAAGTGTAGGAATCAGTTTCGGTTAAGCTCTAGAAAATACAAAAATTCTGCTTCGGTTGCAAATATACAACCACTATCAGTTTCTTCACACTATTACACTTGTCACATCACTCACATATCATACTCTATCTCTATATTTCTATATCCTTTTCTGTCCATCATACACACACATATATACACCGTCATGTCTTCCTTTATCAATTAGGTCAGCCTAATTGAATGTGAACACCCAAAATTCAAAATGAATTGTGAGCCCAATTCAAAATTCCTTTTGGCACACAAAATAAAATGTGTCATCCATACATTAGGTTGGCCTGAACCTAATAAGGAACACACAAAGGACAAACAATTATTAACCTTTTCGGCCAAAATAATGCCAAAATTTTGTCACTTGGATAACTCAGGATCACACAAACTCACTGAAAGCTCATTTATACTTGTAACTGACACTCTTGAGCAACATATCAAAAAATCATAGAATTTCCTTTTGCTAAGAGGATTTCTAGACCAAAATACCAGATCAACATAGATGCACAATTTACTTACCAACCAATGTTGGCATGAATGACAAAAAACCTGGAGGGCACCTTCTTCATTTTTCCAACAATCTCCCCCTTTGTCGTTGATGGCAACATGTGTCAAAAATGAGACTTGCTTCAAAACAAAAATTGTGCTAAGCTCCCCTTAACATATGTACAAGACACAAACACAAACACATAACATAACATTATTTATACATACTCTTCTCCTCTTCTCCTCTTCTCCCCCTTTGACATCAAGGACAAAGGGACGAAAAAAGGAAAAAAACTTTAAATCAGGAATTGGGGGCACCTTGTAGCTCCTTGAGAATCGATTCCCAAGTTGGCCTTCCATCATCCCAGACTCCTTTTCCCCTGGAAATAGTTTTATGCAGAGATTCTATTTCTGCTAGGCATTCTTCTCCTTCTTCGGGAGTGGATGGAGCAATATTCATCTTCTCAAGTTTTTTTGCTTCCATCAATGCATTTGATATAGAGACATGTCTAGACATAACCAGGTCTCCAAGCTAGGCATACCGTCTCATAGCATCTTCTTTCTACCTCTGTAGGATGAAAAATTTACTTTGAAGATCTGCAATAGAAACCCACCTAACATAGTTTCTATCATCTGCAATCTTATAATCTTTGGAGGCATCAACAAGTTGAGACTCAATTGAGTCCATTAAATCCTTGATACCTTGAGTGGCTTCCGACCACTTCATGCAATAAACAAATAGCATTTGGGCTTCCTCATCACATTCCCTTACCTTTTTCAAGGTTTGCAAAGCCTTGTCATGTGCCATTGTACACTTGTCTTGTAGAAGCAACAGTATTTTCTCTAGCAAACTCAACTCCACTTCTTTTGTAGTCTATACCTTAAGGTTAGATGTGTACTCTTTGACTAAATCAACTATTAGCCTCAAATTTTCAATTGGAGCTAGAGAGTTGTCTGATGTAACACCGAGGGTTATCTCCTGTAAAGCTTTTAAAGCTTCATTTATTAACTCATTTCCCTTTTGATATGACTCTGTAACTTCTAGTGTGACAAAGCTGAGAAAAGTGCCACTTAGTTTTATTGTCACTGTGTGTAATCTTTGTCAAATCCACATAACCTGGGTGTGATGGCAATTTGACTAGTTGAGGTGGAAGCACAGGTTGAAGTATAGTTTTCCTTGAAAGAAGACCTTTAAGATTACTTCTAGATGATTCTCTAGATGGATTTGATGGTTCAGGGCCTTTGGAAATTTCTCATTCAGCTGGAATGGCTTTCTTGTCTTCTTCTTTCTTCTTTTCTTCTTCCTTTTCTTCTTCTGCTTCTTTTTCTTTTTCTTTTTCTTCTTCTTCTCTGGATGACATTCAAGAGGGCTTATCTATATTTTCTTTCTCCCTTCTATCCTCATCATCCTTATCACTATTATTCTTTTTGTCCTTACTCCCTTCACTTTCATCTTTGTTTTTCTCTTCCCTGTTTCCGGTAGATTCTTGATATTCTTCTCTCTTTTCACCAGAATGATCTTTATGATGATCATCATACCTTTTGCTGGTAGTTTATTCTATGTTAGTTAGAGGGGCAGGGGTCTCCGATGCACCAAGTGTCTCATCAACAATCTCTAAGACTAGATTATCCATTACTTCTGCAATAGTAGCATGTTCCTGTGTCTAATCAATGTGAGATGAAGAACTAGTTCTTGCCCCATAGCTCCTTGCTAATTGCCTAATCACATCCTGAGTTTCTTGCTTTACTTTTTCCACATAGTCATCTTCCTTAGTCATTAACATATTAACTCTCTGATTGACTCTAAATAATTTAGAAAATTCTTTGAACAGATTTTCAACTCCTATCTCTAAAAAAATTTAACTAATGGATTTTAAAGCTTCACTTCTCATCTTGTCTTCAACACTTAAAGCCTCTTGCCTTCTAAGTACTAACTCTTTCCACACATTTTTAGTAACTT
The DNA here is from genome assembly GCA_007258455.2 of Sequoia sempervirens. NCBI lineage: Eukaryota > Viridiplantae > Streptophyta > Pinopsida > Cupressales > Cupressaceae > Sequoia > Sequoia sempervirens. The sequence continues at coordinate 187,613,304 of VDFB02168118.1, forward strand.
TGTACTGTATGGAATCCATATTTATATTACAAATAACTATGTAATAAGTAAAAGCACTTATTATGGTTTCTTTCTCTTCATCATTAACCTTATCATATAACTCAACAGTTGGCATAAGGTCATTGTCAATCATGGGTCCTGAAAACAATAGTGTGTCTCACTTCTAGGACATGCTGATTTTTGCCTGAAATCACTTTTTTTAGAAAAAATAATGATTTTAGCCTTGTGAGGTTCCATCTAAATGGTTTTAATTGAAGAAGGATAGATAAGACCCCCTTAGATCAAACTCACTTGGATAAAACCCCTCTAGTATTAAATCATACCCACAATGGAGTCTCCTTCGCACCTATTGGCAAAAAAACATGTTTACTTTACCTTTTGAAGGATTAAATAATTTCATTTAGAAATGATCTTTTGCAATATTGTAGCCCTTGAAACGAGCTTTCCAACAAGTATAATTTTGATATGTTTTCATTTTATCTTGTATTTAATTTTCAATTTTTACTGAACATAGGTTTTTCTGTGAACATCAAGCTCTATGTTCTACACAGGTGAAAAATGGTAAACCATTGTAATTTTTTTTCAAAAAATATCCTTTCCCTAGGTATTGATGTCCTTGTTTCATTAGAAAAAGAGAAATTGGATTTTAATATATACACAACAAGTTAGGTTGTACGACACACACGCATGTCCAAATTATAGTTACAGTGACTTCAAAAATTCATTAGAAAAAAATATATGTACCAAAAAATTATGAAAAAATATCCATTCCCTAGATATTGATGTTGAGAATCTATATTCCAAAAAATAGAACTTCATCCTTTATAGAAAAAAATTTATGTTGTATGACACACACGTTACTTTTTGAAATTGTTGTTTTCCTATTTAAAACCAGTTATTAAAGGAGATGTTGAAAGATTCATGATTTATTTCAATATATATATATATATATTTAAAATCTACACACAAATTGCAACAAATCACTAGTTCGCATCATCTTCAAATTCTTAATGGTTTAGATGCTATAGGTCTCAGAAGATGAAGATTTAGTAAAAAATATTGATGTAAATGTCCATCTTGGGAAAAAAGTGAGGTTGATCACTTACCGGAGGAGGTCCAGGGATGTCCTCCATAGGATCAGATGGGCCTTCTTCATTCTTCTTTGTATGTACATGGATTCGGTAAGCATCCTCCTCTTCCTCTATCTCCTCATCAATGGAGATCTTAACTCTGGTTTTAGCTCCTTCACCGGAGATACTACCCTTTTTGTTTCTTTTCAGTTGTTTCACTTCTTCTAAGTTGAGTTTTATTTCTTCCTCAACAACATCACTCAAACTTCTTTTCCTATCAACCTTTTGTTTCACTCTTCTTCTTCCTAAAGCAACAAATGGTGCAACAACATGTATGTCCTTCTTAGATGCCTTGGTATTGGGACTGGTAGGGGAAACAACATCAACAGATGCAGGGAGACTTTGTTCTTTCCTCTTCCGTTTCTCAACATTAGCACCATTGAGGGTGGAAGAACTAGAAATAGGCACTGTTGTAGCACTGGAAGATAGTCTTCCTGATTTTTCAGGTCCATAGGGCTAATCAACAGATTTGGATTTCCTTTCATTAAGAGCCTCCTTGAACTATTCTATATTATCCTTAGTGTATGTTTGACCTTGGAAGAAGGCTCAACTTTCTTTCTTCTTTTAAATGCAGTAGCCTCCAAATGAATTTTAGTGGATTTCTCCTCATATGTACCATACCTAGGTAGAGAGTGGTCCTTAGGACTAGCCAACAAAATCTCAATGTACCTCTTTGCCATTTTTTCTTCAATCTAATATCCCAAAGGTTCAATCCATTGAATTTTGGGTTCTACAGCCTCAATGATGCATTCATCTGTAGACACAAGAAAGGTTATCTCCTTCTCATACTTCTTCACCAAACTTCTTGGAATCTTGTCTCTTTCTTACATTTCGTTCTGAAATACTACAAAGAAAGTAGTTAGGGCATTGTTTTGTGCCCTAAAATATCTGATGAGAAACTAGCCTGGTGTTATCCCATATTATGCCTTTTCTTCCCAATAACTCCTTTAGGAAATAGAGTAACAAACAAACAACTAGAGTGCCAAATTTAAAAACATGCTTCTTTGCCTTTGTCATGCTCAAGTTTTCCATAAGTTACAACCTAAGCAACTCACAAAGATCAAAATCCTTTCCATTTACCACCATTTCATAAGCAGTTTGAATTGTCGTGGCTAATACTGAATTTGCTCAATTAGTGAAATATATTTTCTTCCTAATCATGATGGAAACATACTTGATGGTAGGGTTTACAATAGACTTTGTGGTTAAAGCTCTTCCATCAAACTTAACACCTCTCAACCTTGCGACTTCATCATTTTCATTTCCTTTAGAGCTGGAATGGGTCCAATATCATAAAGACCAGTTACAACTCGAATTGCCTCCTTGTTGACAAGCCCTGATTCATTTGTCCACACAAATTTGTTATGAACCCTACTGAGGGCCATTATGACAAATTTCAGCTCACTCTTGTTGGAAAAGTTCGGAAACCAGTTCCAAGCGTTCAACTTCATTTGAACTAGGTTTTCATATTCTGCCTTGAGTAGTAGGTCATCTCCCATTAGCTCATTGTCCCACAAATCCTTCAGCTCTTGGTGATTGAATTCTTCTAGCTTCCCATGAATGTATGTTCTTAGATCTTTAGTGTGTAACACATGGATTGGAATGTGCGAGAATGCACCCATGGAGTCATTTTCATACACTTTCCATGAACATCTTCTAAATTTGGGTTGGGGTCTCTCAAAAATTTCCACAAAAGTGGAAGTGTCCATATTCCCCAAACAATCTTAAATAAGCTTAACAAAGAGTTTCTTCAACCTTAAAAACCATAGAATTCAGATAACAAAGAATACCTTTTGTTTATTTGTCAAGAACTAGGGTTTTGATGTACAATGCTCTAAATCACCTTCAATCTTACTTCAGCTTGCATCGCCTCTTCCAAATTGCACAAATTTTCTCTAACTTAGTCTCTTGCTTTATTACTTACAATTTTTTTCCTAATTCACTTTTATTTCTTTTCAACTTTAAATCTACCAAACAATTTATGAAACACACAGTAAACCAAGAAAAGTTCAACAATTCTCCTGATTTTCCTATTTTCTGCTTGAAATTTCTCCAATTCCTTCAAATTGATGACTTACATCATATATCCTTGTGTCACGACTTGACACCTCATATATCGGGGGCTTTTTATATTTTTCTGACTGCTCCCCCTGAAATCATTATTGGGTTCAGTTCTTGGAAGAGTTATCTGCACCAGCTGCATATACATGAGTATTTGATTCATCATTTTTATTAGGTTCTTCCTTTTCCTCCAAATTATTGCCATTTCTTCCTTACTTTGTTAGGATCTACTTTGTTCACATGCTTGTTCTTTTGTTTCAGATTTAGGTTTTTTCCCAATTTTGCTCCAACAAAATTTTGAGATATGTCTTGGTTTGTTGCAAGTGTAGCACACAACATATCCTTGATCAAATGGATTTGCATTCATCCTTGACCTGCACTGATTAGCCTTGTGTCCAAAGATATTGCATGTGTAATAGTAACCTTGAAAATAATGAATCCTCCTACTAGCATTAAACCTGTTCATCATCATCTAGCTTCTACATTCGGTAGCTCTATGTCCAAACTTGTTACAAACATAGCATTTTCTAGTAAAGAATCCAAAATTTTGACTCATTCTATTCTGGTTCATCCTACTTCTATATTTTGTTATTGTATGTCCGATTTTTTTGCATGAGAAACAAAATCCATTAAAATATGGGTACCTTTGAGCATTAGGTTGTCGGATAGGAATCCTTCAAGTATTTCTCCTTTGGTTCTTGATTTGATGAGTATTACCTTGAAATTTCCTTTGATTCTCCACTTTGTTGGAAACTTGTTTAGCCTTTGAGTTTTTTCCTTCAAGTCCTAGACCACCTTTATTCTTAGAAGGTTTCTAAGATGTAATCAACTCATCAAGCATTGTAGAGCTTGTTTTAAATTTTTCTTCATGAGCTTTTGGTTTTTCCAGATTAGCTCTTAGGGTTACCACTTCCTGTTCAAGCTTTGTACATTCATAAGTTTTATTCCAGATCTTAGCTTTCTGACATTCCTCAATTCATTTCTTTTCTTCTACTTGCACCTTCAGTCTGGTAATCTCCTCATTGGCCTTTTTCAACTAATCACTAACTTCTCTATGCCTTTCCTTGAACTTTTTGATCTGCTCTCTTAACTTCCCAATGCAATCATTTGCTTCCTTCAGGTTTCCTTTTAGAGTTTCCTTCTCATCTTTTCTTTTGTCCAATTCCTCAAGAGAAACATTGATTTCCTCAGGTACATAGTTTTCTTCCAAAGGAACACAATAACATTTGTTAGCCATGTATTCAAATTCTAGGACCTTCCTCAAGCTGTAAGACTTTTTCAGAGGAACCAAGCTCTGATACCAATTGTTGAGTACACCGAATATTGAGAGGAGGGGTGAATTAGTATTCTAATAAAAAAATTAATTATCAACCATCCAATTATTAATCCACATCTAGCTGCAATAGTGAACCAAAACATAAAAGAGATCATAACATATTGACACCAGGATTTAGGTTGAAAACCAAAAGTGGGAAAAACCACGGTGAGGATTATCTCACAATATATTATAACTGATTATAAGATATTATAGGGCTCACTGCCAGGACTTGTTGTCCTTGAAAGGATCACAACCTGAATACAAAAGATGGCTTATAGCCAGGATACAAAAGGTGTGGCTCACTACCAAAAATGAACTAGAGAAGTGCACCTACAAAGTGCAAGAATCAGTTTCGGTTAAGCTCTAGAAAATACCAAAATTCTACTCTGGTTGCAGATATACAATCACTATCAATTACTTCACACTATTACACTTTTCACATTGCTTGCATATCATACTCTATTTCTATATCTATATATCCTTTTTTGTCCATCATACACACACACATATACACGGTCATGTCTTCCTTTACCAATTAGGTCGGCCTAATGGAATGTGAACACCCAAAATTAAAAATGACTTGTCGGCCCAATTGAAAATTCCTTTTTGCACACATAAAAAAATGTGTCATCTATATATTAGGTCGGCCTGGACCTAATAAGGATCACACAAAGGAAAAAAAAATCTTAACCTTGTCGGCCGAAATAATACCAAACTTCTGTCACTTGGATAACTCAATCGGATCACACAAACTCGTTGAAAGATCGTTTATACTTGTAACTAACACTCCTGAGCAACATATCAAAAAATTATAGAATTTCCTTTTGTTGAGAGGATTTTCGGACCAAAGTACTAGATCAACATAGATGCACATTTTACTTAGTCAGTTACCAACCAATGTTGGCATCAATGACAAAAAACCCAGAGGGCACCTTCTTCATTCTTCCAACACAAATACCATAGCTCAAGTCATTAGTTGACTAAAACCAATTAATAGCTAATAAATCTACTTCCACATTCCTAAGAATGCTTAAGCCATGGTCAAACTTGTATTCCATGAATGCATGTGTCCCATCCATCCCACTTTTCCAAAACTACTCTTATTGAATATCCTACATTCATTTACCTAATAAAATATTAACCCTTCACATGTCTCCAAAAATGGACATTTTGGATTTCTAAAAAGATAACTTTTATTTCCGTGCAATTTATCTCTTTTCAAGACAATAATGATCATTAAAATCACTTAAATCTTGGACCTCTTCAACTGCACCAATCACAAGGTGTGAATTGGAGTCTCCTCCTTCCTCCAATCCTCTTAATAATCCTCAACCATTGATCAATAATCCCTCCAATCTATTAATAGACCCTTTTGTAGGCTATTTTTCCAAGTGTTCTTGGATGAAAATTTGGAGGTTGTTTATTTGAGCATCAACATATCTTCTCTTAAGCACAAATCCATTGGAGAAAAAACACACATAGTTTTTTGTGTAATAGGGAGTTGTGGATGAGATAACTCTTTTTTTATTTCATCTTTTATTCAATTACTTTTAGAGGTGCCATTAGGCATAGAGTATGATTTGAAATAATTGTTTAATTCCTTTTTATGTTCTACATTCTTCTTGTTCAGATAATCCATAGAGAAAAAGGCTATTAGACCCATCCACCTCTGTTAGAAAAAACTATGTGTCCCTAAAGTGAAGATCTTCACATGGGTTGCACTGCGAAATAAAATTCCAATATAGATATATTTTAGAAATTTGGTTATTGTGGCTAGCAATAAAAATGACCATGGAGATGAGAAGAAATTTATGATAGAAGTAAAATTTTTATAGATTCAGTTTTTTAAGGAATTGAAGGAACCGAAGGATGGCAAACGAAGGTGCTTGGTGGATGTGGGCTAGGGTTTCGATACCCTATTTGTGCACCTTCTATTGTTGGCACTTCCTCTGTGCAACTTTGGGGGTATCTGTTCGAGTGCTAGGGCCATGGTCAGGGGCCACAAAAATTCTTCTCTTTTCCATTTCCATTTGTGTTGCTTTCATGGCGTGCTTTCTTTGTAGGAGTATGTGTTTGTTGATTAGATTAGGATTTTTTCTTCATGTTCTCTATTTCATTTTTACCTCTTTTGTCTGGTCTTCGACTGGTTTGGAGGCATGGAGTCTCTTGCTTCTGCTACCTTTCAGTGTAGCTCTGGTTTATTATTTTTGTTCATACAAGAGTTTTGGGTTGCATGCATAGGGATTGGTTGTTTTCCTTTGCATGGATCCTCGTGGGGTTTTGAATAGGCCAAGTTTTTCATCTCCCATTCTGGATGGTGGGATGGAGTGCATGCACATAGCTAATCATGATGAGGGTTCTTCAAAGACTAGTGTGCTTAAAATGCAAAAAAGTGAATGGTTGTTTGGAGTGCTCTCAAGACAGCTTAGTTTAGGTGATTCAACCAGATTTAGTGGCTGAGGATATGGACTATTTGAGCAACCATGTTTTGATCTGCAAGTTGATGGAGATGCGGGTCTTCCTCCCATTTCTAAAATCATGGGTTCAAAGGATGTGGAATCCTGAAGGTGATTTTGACATTATGTTGGAGGCAAATAATTTTTTCATGGTTTGTTTTTCCTGATTATTAGACAAAAACATGGCTTTTGAGGGTGGCTCATACTTTTACAATTAGGTGGGTCTTTTCATTAAACCATGGCATGCAGGCTTTAACTCTATAGAGGAGCTCCCCTCTAGGGTTCCTATTTGGGTGCATCTCTCACATATGCCTTTGGAGTTTTAGAGAAGCAACATTTTGCAGATGATTACCCTTTTTCTCAGGAAGCTTGTTGGATCTTCGCAACAAACTTTGAATAAAAGAGTAATTTCTTTTACTCATGTTTATGTTGAAATTGACTTGAATAACCTACTACTAGATTCTGTAGAAATTTGTGTTTGATCTTCTTCTTGTACATGACATTTGGACTACAAGACCTTGCCTTTCTGCTGTAGGATATTCCATGAATATGAACACTTTCAGAGGAAATTCTCTAGGGTCACTCTTGCTTCTAGTGTGGGTAATGCTCCCTCTTTCACTGCTCTGAAGAAGGATAAAGGGAAAGCTCCAATGTAGAGGTGTTGGTTGATAAGAAGGGGTTTGTACCTATTTAGTCTCGTAACAAGGGCAGGGGCTTAAAGCTAACCCTTAGAGATATACAAGAGGAGACCTTCAAAAAATTTGAGGTCCTTGATGATTTGGATTAGGAGTAGGGTGTTCCCTTGGGTATGCAGGTGCTAGATGGTGGGATGGATGAGGTTCACCTAGAAAACCAAACAAACATTTATCTTATCTCCTCTCAATTGGGGGATCATGATGCTCAAATGGACACAAATCTTCCTCCCTCTGCTTTGGGGTAGGTGGAGGTGCTTGTGGTGCCAAAGGTTAAAGAAGGATCAAAACTTCTTGATTTTGGTCTTAGTGTGGAGAAGGAGGCCATTAGTAGTGGTAAAGGTATATCTTCTCCTCTTGCCTTGGGTTTGTAGCAAAAACCCCCTAAGAAGGGAGCTCCTGAGAATCCCCCCAAGGTTGGACATAAGAAGGATAATGAGAAGGGTAATTTGATTGGTGATAATTTGGTTGAGTCTAGATTGGTGATAACCATTGATTCTCATTTCTCCCAACCTCAAAGATGATTGTGCTATCTTGGAATGTAAGGGGTGTGAATAGTATCCCTAAACAAAAGGCTATTCGTGAATTGATTCGTGTTCATTCTCCTGACTTGATTTTTATTTAGGAGACTAAATTTTTTGTTGACAGTATGTTAAATTTGGCCTCTAAGATATGGTGTAGAGGTCAATGTCAGTTTGTGGGAGCACAAGGTAGCTCCAGAGGGGCCGCTTGTCTATGGGATCCATGCAGAGTTGTTCCTGTTTGGTGGCTCTCTAGCAAACAATCCATTTCTCTTGTTGTTTTCTTGCCTAGAGTCTGGTGAGGTTATCCTTTTCTCTAATCTCTATGCTCCAACTGATCTTATTGGTAATTATTTGCTTTGGTTTGATGTTATGTTTGTCTGTTCTCTTGCTCCTTTGCTTCCCTAGGTTGTTACGGACGATTTCAACACTATTCTCTCGTTGGAGGAAAATTTTGGTGGTTCAGCTCACTTGGAACCCTCTTCAGAGCTTTTGAGGGACAATATTGATTTCTTGAGCTTGATTGATATCAAGCTAGATAATGTAACATTTACATGGAATAATAGGAGAAGTAGGGAAACTGCTATTTCTAAAGGTTGGATAGGTTCTTGGTTTCTAGCTTTTGGGTTGGTGAAAGATGGTCGACTAGCTTTGAGATTTTAGATTAGAGAGGATCTGATCATTGGACAATCAGATTATCAGCTAACCTTTCTAGAGACTCTAAAAGGAAATCCTTCAGATTCCAATTGATGTGGCTTCAAGATTCGTTACTTCATGATCCTGTTCCTTTTTGGTGGCGGTCTAGGAAGCCAAATCATGGCACTGCAATGTACACCTTCACCAAGAGGCTTTAATATGTCAAATATATGTTGAAAAGGTGGAACATACATCATTTTGGTAATGTCTTTTAGGCTAAAAATTTAGCTCAAGATCACTTGGATTCCATTACTAGACAGATTGAGGACCATGTTCTTATCGAGGAAAACTGCAAGTTGGAACCAACGACTTTAAAAGAGGTGGATGAATGGGAGTTGCAGGAGGAAATTTTTTGGAAGCAAAAGTCTTGTATTGATTGGATTCAAGAAGGTGATAGAAATACTTCTTTCTTTTATAATTCTGTTAAGGAAAAAAGACAAGGTAACCTCATTTTTTCACTTAGGTCCTCGGAGGGGAATCTTCTTTCTTCCTTTGGTGCAATTTTTGAGGAATGATTTGATTCTTTTCCTCTCTATTCATATAGGACTCCCCTCTTTCCGCTGAGGACGAAACTCAAATTTTAAATTGTATCCCTTCTTTGGTTTCTAGCGAAATGAATGATTCTTTGATCAAACCTATCTCTATGAATGAGTTGGAGGATACAATGTTGTTATTGAAGAAGGGGAAGGCCTCAGGGCTAAATGGGTTCTCTGTTGAGTTTTTCCAAGAGTTTTGGGATGTTATCAAGTTGGATCTCCTTGAGGTTGTTTAGGAATCTCATAGGAAAAAGCAAATGCTAAGAGCCATGAATGCTACTTTTCTTGCCCTTATTTTGAAAAGGGAAGGAGCCAATTCTTTAGGTCTCTTTAGAGCTATAGTATTATGTAATGTTTTTTATAGAATTATTACCAAGCTAATTGCAAAAAATCTTAAGTCGTGGTTGGGCAGGTTAATTTCAGAGGAGCAGGGTGGGTTTGTTGCTAGCAAGAAGATTCTTGATGGGATTGTTATTACGACAGAAGCTATTCATTCCATGGCCTCCTCCAAAGAAAAGGAAATGGTTATCAAGCTTGAAATAGCCAAGGCTTACGATCATGTTAAATGGTATTTCCTTTCCAAAATTTTATGGGATTTGAGTTTGGTGGTGACTGGATTGAATGGGTTATGAGTTGTGCTACTTCTTCTTCCTTATCTATGCTTATCAATGGTGAGTCTTCTGAGCTTTTTGGAGCATTTAGGAGCCTTTAGCAAGGTGACCCCTTGCCCCCTATTTATTTATCCTAATCTAGTTGAAGGTTTAGGGAGGTTTATTAAATCTCTTGTGGAGCTTGGTCTTATTCAAGGTTGGAGTTGGGGTAATAACTTACCCCCCAATCCCATCTTCAGTTTGTGGATGACACTACCCTGATGGGTACGGCCAGAGTTGAAGAAGTTGTTAATTTAAGACAAAATCTAGATATTTATTTGGTAGCCTTGGGACAAAGTATCAATGAGGGTAAGTCCATCTATTTATTTAATATCCCGATGCTTATTCAGAGAAGAATTGCTCGTATTCTCAGATTTTGAATGGGCTCGCTTCCCTTTGTTTATCTTGGTATCCCTCTTGCTATCTAATCGCTTCCCAAGAAGTTTTGATAGGATGTTATAGATAAGTTTCGTAAAAATATTAATCATTGGACATGTAGGTGGCTCTGTACTGTTGGTAGGGTGACTGTTTTGAAGTCAATGATGCATGCTCTTCCTCTATACAATTGTTTTGTGCTTTATGCCCCTTCTAGTTTTATTAATGATTTTGAGAGCATTTTTCGATAGTTTCTATGGTCTGGTAGTCTCCTATGAAGGAAGTGGATCTTGGTTAAGTGGGACACAATCTACAGGCCGAAGTTGGAAGGTAGGCTTGGGATGCGTCAGGCTAATTTGATTGGGTTGGATTTAGTGGAAAAGTTGTATTGGATGTGGTGTTCTCAACAACACTAGAATTGGGCCAAAATTCTCACTTCAAAATATTTGAGGGGGGGTGGAGAGTGATGAAGTTCCTAGATTTAGTCTTATGGGGAAGGGTTCTATGATTTGGGGTACCCTTAAAAGGGGATCCAAGCTTGTTAAAAAAGGGTTGTTTTAGATCTGCAATAGGGGTTCCGAAGCTTTGTTTTGGTTTGACTCTTGGGACGGGCATCCTCCTCTCATGTCAACACACCCTCATTTGCAAACCTTTTGTAGGATGTTTCTTGATGCTATTTGGTGTAAATTGGTTGACTACAAGTCCACTCAAGTTGTAAACCAGGTTATTGTGTATAGGTGGAATGACCCACATTAGTGGCCTCTAGGGGGCTCGATCAAGAAGTGTCAGGAGCTAGCTAATATTATGGCCAAAAGAGTTTGTAATTCTCTTATGGGGAAGGATGTTCTCACCTAGGGGCCTAAACTAAAAGGGAATTTATTGGTTTCATTTGGTTACCAGGTGTTGGACAAGCAATTGTTTAGATGTACTAAAGTCCCTTGGTGGAAGCAGGTTTGGAAAAAGTTCTCCTGGCCTAAGTGTAATTTCTTCTCTTAGCTTGTGATGCAAAATAAGTGCCTCACTTGGGAGAATATTGGAGGAGGGATTTTCAGGGTCCCTCTATGTGTTTTATGTGTACTTGTAATGAAGAGTGTGCTTTACATCTTTTCTTTCAATGTTCCTTTGCTAGAATGATTTGGCATTTCTAGTGGGATGTTTGGAACTGGCCTGTAGAGATGCTCCTTCATTGGATGATTTTTGGACTGGGCTAGTGAATCCTCCAATCAAGTCCTCTTTTCTTCATGTTGCTTGGAAAATGGGTCCCAATTTGATTATTTGGAATATCTGGTTGGAACAAAACTAAAGGATTTTTCTTGATAAGAAGCTTCAGGTGTGATAACTATGGCTGAGGATCATGGGGGTTCTTCAGGAAAATGTTGCGGCTAAATGTGACTTGTCTACCCCTGTTGATCCTAATGATATGAGGGTGGTCCAGACTTTGGGACAATCTATTTGTGATCAAAGTGGTTCATGGCCTAGGCCGAGATGGATTGCTAGAAGGAAGATCTAGAGATGTGGTTATTAGAGACCCCCTCCTCTTGGGGTGTTAAAAATCAATACAAATGGTTCTTCTAGAGGCAATCCTGGGCATGCTGGTGTTAGTGGGATTGGAAGAGATAGTTCAAGGATGGTTGATTTTTTCTTCTCTATTTATAGAGGTATGAAAACCAACAATTTTATGGAGGCTTTGTCTATTCTTTTGGTGATGAAATGGGCTTGTTCCCTTGGTTGGACAAGGATAATCTATGAGTTTGATTCCCAAATTGTTATTGACATGTTGAATAAGTGACAGTTGGATGGGGTGAATTGACAACTGGCTGTGGTGGTCAAGCAAATCATTATTATGGGTGAAGCTTTGGATTTTGTCACCTTTTACCATATCCCACAGGAATGGAACAAGGTGGCTGATGGGTTGGCTAAATGGGTATCTGAACGAATGGGGACTTGGAATGTGGATGATTGGGGAAGCCTTCCGGAGGACCTTTCTTAGTTACTGAAGGATCTTGTTATGGAGGATATGAGAATTTTTTAGGGTTTATTGATGGTTTTTCTTTTACTCTTTGACCCCTGGTGGGTTTTTTGTGCTTCTATGCTTTGTACTGCTTCTCTAGATCAATAGATTTTTTACCCCCCTTTTTATTAAAAAAGAATTTGGGTTATTGTAAAACATTAAGATACGTGGTTTGGAAGTAGAATGAAGAAAATATCAATAAAATATTATTAAATTTCCAATTTTCACAAGTTGATAGTGGTTGTGTGCCATACTAGGATGTAAGAATGCTTTTTCAAATGACACTACATGTCTCTTTCAATCTTGGCCCATCTTTAAAAAATTCAATATTTTCAAATACTTGGATTACTTTCCAATAAATAATAATATGGGAAATATGGAAATAAAGAAATAGAAAAATATTATAAGATAAATAATTATTAGAGTAAACTTTTCTTAATAAATTATCTAATAAAAATGGTGTACCTCACAATCAATAAAAGGGAGATCCTTCATAATATGTGAAAATAAAATGGTTAAAAAATGGAAAGGGTTTAAAAATACACTAGTTAATAGGGATGGAAGGGTCAATTCTTCAAAAAAAGGAAGTACAATGAAAACCCTCTAAAGGTTGTTATAAGAGGAATTTTGATGGGGAGTGCAAGGGAAATCTAGGAGCTTCAGGAGTTGAATGCATCATAAGAAAAGAAGGTAAATTGATTGGGGCAACTTTTAAAAAAATCAAAGAGGGAACCAACAAAAAAGTAGAGTTCAAAGCCCTGATTTTGGAATTGCAAATGTGCAATGTTAATGGTTGTAAGAAAGTATAACTTTAAGGTAACTCCATGATAATTGTGAATGTAATAAAAAAATAAAAGTCACAAAAATAGAGAATTAACAAACTCCAACAATTTTGACCACTCATAGACTCACTAGATGAGTATATCATCCAACATATATTAGGGAAATTAATGAAGAAGTAGATATACTTGTCAATTATGCAATTGATATGATTGAAGAAAGAATGATAAAATCTGAAGTTGATTCATGGGAAAAACTTAATCTTAAACTTGAGTGATAATTAATAATGTGAGAACGATAGACTATGGTTTCAAATTTCCCAAAAAATAATTAAATCCATAACGATTTAGAGAATTGGGAGAATTTTTGGATGGAAACCTCTAAAAAACCATTAATTTTTTATTTATTTTTCATGCCAACCTTGAATATGTCTTGAAAGTGGGATATAGACCAGGCCAAATGATAGTAAGGATAATGATGATATGGATTGCCTTTAATCATTTAAGGTGAAGTGTATTCCCAAAAAAAAATCTTTTGACATTTAGAAGCTTGATGGATCTCCTCATGTGTTTTTTGGGTGGTTAGAGAAAAATGACACTTCTCAATGGCATTATAGAGAAAAAATTGAAAAGTCTTCAAAACCTAAAGTAAATTGCTCCTCTATGCACTTCAATGGGTGTTGGGGGAGGAATTCAGGGAGTCTAGTCATCGATATAGGGTTAATAAAATATTTTGTTGATGCTAATGGTAGTGATTATATTCCTTAAAGAAGCCAGGGAACTGGTAAATAAAATGACTAAAGTGTTGATCAAGAGTTAGTTCCTCAAGTGCTTGAATGAAGTTATTCTAAAAATTATTTATGGTGTTGGTTTACCTCTTTGGATAGAATATTATTGGTAAGCAATGGAATTGTCAATGGCCCATGGAGACCTCTCATTATGATGAGAATGTTGCAGAAGGAGGCAAGAAGGCTACAAAAGGTGTCTAGAGATACATAATTTTTGAAGTAGACGGTATTGATGACAACTAAAGGTATTTCTTGGCTAGGTACACTCATATTGAAATATGTAAAGATGAAGTTAATATATAATATAAATATTGTAACAAAAATTCATATAACTGGTGATGATCATTAAATAGATCATAAATACAAATATATAAAGATATAAAATAGTCAAACAATTAATAGGATAGAGATTTAACATGGGTTTTTGTAATGTTACCTTATTTTTCATATTCTTTGAAGTTTTTACCATAACCCACAATTATTAAAAATTAAAAAATATACTTTTTGTTAATCGAAACAATAATTTACTAATAAAGAAATATTTTATACCTTTTTACAATATGAAATTAACACTTATAAATCTAATAAACAAGAAAAATTTTTTATTTGATTTATATTCATAAAATTTTATGCATATCATTTCACTTTGTGTAAAACTAAACTTAAATAATAAAAATACTCTTAAATGAAAATAATTACACCGTTTCTATTTAAAAACAAAAATAATATAATATAATTATATACACTATTTATTATTTTTTGTTCATATTTCTTAACATTCCATTCTAATTACTAAATTATTGCTAAGTTTTTTTTATCTTCTTTGGAAAATTCTTGAAAATCTCTCTTACAAATTCAGGGTTTATGGTTTGATGCATATTATAATACATAATTGTGAATGCTTGATCTAGACCTACATAAACATGAGTAAACAACACAATGTTAGTCCATAAATAAGTCTAAAACAATCATTCCCCATAAGATCCATTCAAATGAAATGAACAAGAAATAGGAAAATAATTCAAATGAAAACTATCAAATCTTATTCAAAACAATCAAACCACTATCCCATGGGGGAATTGGTGCCAATTTGATGTGAAAATTGGCCATTTCCCAACTCCTATGATGCAAGATTGATGTGTGATGAAGAGTGATCCACTTTGTTGATGCTTGATGAGTGCTCCAATGGAAAAATATGCATAACCTAGCTAAGATTCAATGATAATGTATGGAATTTGCTAATAATTTGAGCATAGTAACTTTACTCAAATTGTGGATGATCAAATGAATAGATTACCCTCTTATTTATAGAATGCTAAGTTGAGGAGATGATCAAAATAGAGAAATGTAGGGCTAAGAATTAGCCAATGGCAAAGTGCCACTAGTCAACTTGTGAATGGATGGAGGATGTGCAAGTTTTGAAGATTGTGCAAAGAGGGGGGAGATTCAAATTCAAAATATGGCTTGAAGGATGAGGTGAAAGGTGAAACAAATGCACATGGCTCAAGAAAATGACATGTAAGAGATTTTGAATGCTTTGTTGGAAGGGACAAGTCCTTTTGGAGGGAGATTTCAAATTTGAGGAATATTCCATCTTTGATGCCTTTTTGAATGAAAATAGATGATTTATAAATCAATTAAATTGATTTTCATGTGCAAGTTGCAAAATCTAGAGGATTTGATGGATTAAGACTAAGATTAATCAAGATTTGATTAATTTAAAGGAGATTAGCTAATTTGACCATTTTGACTTAGATTTTAGGATTTAAATAACTCAAAATGAGAAAAGAATGATTTAGACTTAGTTAAATAAATATTTTTGATTTATTTAACCAAAGGGGGTGATGTTAGATTAAATTAGATAAATTTTTGATTTATTTAATTTAATTAGATGAAGATTTAATCAAATAATATGGATTATTTAATTAAATAAAGATAGGAAGATGAAATTTAGAGATTTAATCAAATAATATGGATTATTTAATTAAATAAAGATAGGAAGATGAAATCACCTAGCTAATTACACAGAGACAATGATTTAATTAAATCGAGGGATTTATTTAATTAAAAAGGGAATTATGATGAATTTAATCAAATAAGGCTATTCGATTAAATGGTTAGACAGAGGGATGATTCAAGATGAAGTGATGTTAGTAGATTAGGATCGAGTGCATGTACATTTTACGTAACTACATTTTGTCCCTCTTTGAAGCAATGTACTTGTTGTGTTGGTTCAAAGAATAAATTGTCTTGATTAAAATTAAAAAATTCTCTAATTTTTTCGGATGCCCCACTGTTGCCCCAGTGAAAAGAATTACGTTGGTATATTGCCCCTCGAGAGATTGAGTGAAGAGGTTTGATTTGAGGGTCGATCTCTCGACAAAGAGGTTCAAGATCAGTTCAACTCAAATATTTGATGTAGACATATTTGATGATGTAGACAATCATCAACCATGGGTATCCTCATGCCTATTTTGATATATTACACCCACTTGATCCTAATTTGTACCATGACAGTTACATTATTGATGATATAAATGAGATGATTATGATGTTTATATGTAATGGATGATATTGATGCACATGATTTGATATGATGATGCTTTTATGATTATGCGTATGGGTGATAGATGTATGGTTTATGAGATGTTTAGAATAACCAATCTATATTATGCAATGATGGGGATGAATGTATGTGGTATGATTAATGTTTTCTATATGATATGATATGCATTATGTAGTATGTTGACAGTTTGTGGATGTAAGATAGATGCAATGGTGATGATTTATGATTAATTGTCATGGTACCATGTTAGCGTGAAAATCAAGAGATAGAAGAAAATAAGAGATTCCAACAAGACATGAGATGATGATAATTACTTGCCGAGGAGTTGGGATTTTCAAAGGGACAATTACCTTATGTTTGATAACACATGTAGGCACGATGCATCAGGATATAAAGAACCATTTTCAAAGCCTTCTACATCAATGGTGCGAATTAGAGGGAATTTCATAACCTCACGGCCTCTCACACATGTCATATAGTAGTTATGTGGCATGGGGATGTTCCTTTCATCATCCACATTGTCTAATGCTGCATCAATTTCACCCAACCATGCATGTACAAAAATCATCTGGGTCAATTTTTTACCTAGTGCCTTGGAAACTCCCATGTGAAGAAGAACTGCAAGAAACATTTCTAGTATCTTTATGTTGGCTCTCGCTCTATGGTAGGCATTCATGAATTCTAGACCCAACACGTGCTTAGTGGCCTTTAGGATGAGCAAATGTGAGGATTGAAGAAGACCTTGTAGTCGTTTGTCCATGATTTCTCCACGAAAAGCCTGCATTTGTTTGTCCGTTTCCAAAGCCAATGGCATCTCCATTGCTGTCCTTTCTCCACAACTTCTGGAAACTTCTACTCTATACTATTTAGGTGCCTTTGCGAAGGAATGTGCTAGGAATGCCTTTGTAAGCTACTTGCTTAAATGTGCATGAGAACTAATGTACCGAGCGTTGCCTTCATGCATGACAAAATACAACTTTGAATGTGAAGTGTAGTCATTCCCAGAGATGAAATTAATGCAATAGATGACGTCCTTATGGGGGAGTCATTTTCACAATTTAGCTTTTTGAATTATGATTGCGGCGACATCCCATGTCTTGTCAAGAATGATGTGAGAGAGTGTCCTTACCTCCCATAGGCTTTGGGGGCCACCAAATCAAATACCGGTGCCAATTTTTTTTGATTGAGTTTCCTAGCCCTTAATCCTCTAAAGTCCTAGCTAGCCAATGCTGAGGCAACTTTTGCCAGTGCATCTACTTTGGAGTTACTTTCCTTGTATATGTGACTAACTTTGAAAGCTGCAAAACCGTCTGAAAATTCCTTGATCTACTGTAGCAAATGATTTAATTTCCAATTAGGAGTAGATCCTTTATGAATTGCATTGATAGTATTTAGAGAGTCTCCTTCCAAGTGGATCTAACTAAAATCTAGTTCTCTACCTAGCTGCAAGCCAATTGCTGCTGCTCTCAATTCTGCCTCATTTTTTGTGCATCTACCCAAAGAAACTGATCTCACTGCTAGCACCTTGCTATCAGAGTCCCGTGCTATACAACCAACCCCACCCGGGCCTAGGTTTCCTTGTGCAGTGCCATCAAAATTGATTTTTAACCACCCTAGATCAGGGGCTTGCCACCTAGTCTCCTCTCTTAATGCTTTTTTGGATTGAAGGGAGCTACTCCCACTCAGTGTGGGTGGTTTAAGACCCGGGAAGCATTTGATCAAAGTGTCATCCCAACTAGTGAAAACGTTGTGTTTAACTTCCTTACATCTAGCAACCTCATTGACCAATTCCACTATTGCTCTTTCAATTTTGTCCCATAGTCTGTCTTGTTCAATTCCTTTCCTTGAAAGATTCTTCGGTTCCTTTCCTTCCATAGTTCCCATATTACTATGGATGGGGAGATTTTCCAGATGCTATTAAACACTGCTTTGCTACTTTTTTGAGGCCACATCTTAAACCAAGTTGCAAGATCGTCTGACATTGGATAGTGAAAATTAAGCTTGGTTCTCACACGATTCCAACATTTCGATGCGTAGGGATAAGACAACAAGTGATCTGTCGTTTCCAAGTGAGCTTTGCAAAGACAACACCTTCTCGAGCCTTGTATTATGAATTTAGCCAATCTGTCCTCCGTGAGGATTTTTTTTTGGACTGCCATCCATGCAAAAACTCCTACCTTAGGAAGGCAATTGTTTCCCTAGAAAATTTTGCTTGGCCAATCCTGATGAGCTATTGCTATTTCCTTGGCCTTATATCCTAACTTCACCTTATAGGTCCCATTAGTAGATCCACACCACCTGATTTGGTCCTTCCCATTAGATGGGACAAAGAATCTTTCTTTGAGGATTTTGGAAAGAGTTTCTTTCTGGGGCTGTGGGGCATTGAGGGTTTGAAGATCATGCCAAACCCAACATGAGCTTCCTTGATTAGGGATCTTCACACCATAATTGGCAACCTTGTTACCCCATAGTCTAGTAGTTTCCTCTTTTATCTCCTCCAAGCCCTGAATGTCACCAATTGGTGCTTTCCCACCCCAAGAGTTATGCCAAAAGGAAGGACTAGTACCATGTTAGACTACCCATGTGACATGATCATATATAATGTCTCTACATTCTAGTAGGAAATTCCAGATTGCAGAGCCTTTCAGGGGGTCCAATACAATGAGGATTCTATTTGGGTCATGTAAGTCAAGATACTTCCTTTTCAATACTCTAACCAATTTCTGATTTCCTTTAGTGTGAATGTCCCAAAAAAATTTGGCACCCATGGCCTGATTCATAAGGGGTAGTTGGTGTAACCCTGCACCTCCAGCTTTCATGGGAAGGAAAATCTTATCCCATGCCAAAAGAAGAAATTTGTTTTGCTCCCTTGTACCACTCAAAAAGAACCTCCTGAAGATTTGAGTGAGAGAATCTTCAGTAGCTTTGGGGAGTTTGAGATAAGACATCAAGTATACTGGGATTGTTGATAATACAGATTTAACTAGCAAGAGTCTACCAGCTGATGAGAGCCATTTACCTTTCCAAGTGCTCAACTTGTTCTTGCAGCTTCTGTAAGGGAAATTAGAGGGCATCTCAAAGTAACCTCCAAGAACAGTAGTGCCTTCGGTAACTTCAATTTCAATTAGATTACCACAAAGACATGCACAACTATGTCCTAAAGTGGAAACAAACACAGTTCATTTCCCACATTAATCCTTTTGAGAGAAGCACATGTAAATTCAACATCATGCAATACAAATTCTAGAAGCAAAACCAACACGGATGAAAGATTAGATAGAAAACCAGAACACACATACTTACATGGGGAAAACCCTTTCAGGTTAAAAACCCCACACTCTAAAGAACAAGCCATTGTATTATTCAACAAATGAAGGTTACAATACAATTCAGGTTCATAGCCTTTTCAGAGATTACGTATTGTTCATTCTGGATACAATCTAGTAGCAAACCATCCACTTACAATATAGATCAACATGAGAGATCAACCATGGCACTCAATCCTTGATCAGGAGAGAATTCGGCAGTATGACCCTACCTCTTAACTTCCTCTGTTTCGGCCTCAAGGCCTCGGCTATCTAGCCAGCCTCTCAGCCCTCTTTGTTACAATCTTATGCTTTCTTTCTGCCTTTTTTTAGAATGTCTAATGCATAGACATCTCCATTCATTCTTCACTGTCTCTGTGAATCGGTTCGTTTCCAACTATCAGACCACAACTATCGAATCATCCAGCTCAACATCGTAGACGTTTCCACTTCCTTGCATAGAAGATACTACGTCCAGGGCACACCACATAGGAAAATCATCCAAATGGTCAAGGGTGTTCAACCTGTGTTGTCATGTCGGTGAGACACTAACCGTGTCTCCCTGATGCCAACATAGCCAACATTTGATATCACCAAGAGTCATCCCTATCGGCAAGAGGTTACATTGAGTCTAGAGAGCTATCACTAAGACTTTGTCATGTCACCAAGACCTCACACCGAAGATCACAAGGTATTCCAAAGAGTTCATCAGTCGGCAAGACTATCACTCTTCGCCTAGACATTATACTATTGTCTTTTACCAAGACATCACACCGAAGTTCCCAAGTCACATCGACCTCAACATTCTATCGGCGAGACAATCACCATTCGATGAGACTTCATATCAATGTTCAAAGATCACTCCAAGATGCCCAATAGTCGGCAAGACTTACCGCCCTTTGCTGAGAGATCATACCGAGCTCTTTATGTTATACCGATGTCACTGTCAGCAAGACTTAGGCAAAGGTCATACCGAGCCCTCAAGTCATACCGAGCACCGAACAGTCACCAAGAGTCATACCAACAACAGACTGCCTCATCGGCGAGACAATCATTCTTTGCCAAGACATCATATCGATGCCTTTAAGTCATACTGAAGGCCTACCATCGACCAGACATTCCACATTCACTAGGAGATCATATCAAGGTTCCAAAGTCATACCGAATCCTCTGACGTCCATCACATTCCTATCGGCATCCATCTAACAGTCGGCAAGACTTCCCTCTATTGCCAAGAGGTTACAGCGATGTTCACACCTATCGGCAAGAGAACCCACCATCGGTAAGACTTCTTACCAAGACTTCCAGGTTACCCCGATGTCCACTGTTTGCCAAGAGTCACCCCGACATCTGCTAGACACCAACCTGTTAGCCAAACATCTCCCAGTTGCCAAGACTTCATATCGATAGACGCAAGTCATGCCGATTACCACATCGACCAGATAGACCAAAGGTCACGCCGATATCGGCAAGACTTCCTATTGTCATCGAGACATCATTTCGACAGTCCAAGGTTACGTCGAAGGTTTCAGATATCGATCGCCAAGACATTCAGGAGGTCACAACGATAGTCAGGATCAACTAGTAGGCCGGCCAGACATCTCAACAGTCACAGCGACCATGCTTTCTCAAAGGTTTCAGTCTATGAGATTGAGGCAACAATTCCAACAATATCCCACTTGACGAAGATCACATAGGCACCCCCAAAGCAACCAAAAACTAAGATCACACTAGCTCCACCAGTTCATATCCCGCAATACTCAAGACACCCGTTCAACAAGATTTCCCATATAACAATCCACTAGACAATCTGCAACAAAGACCAGGCATCCAACTGCAACTCACTGTCCAACAAAACAACCAAAATGCAACCGATCACAGCCTTCCAGGAAACCACATAGACCTCAAACATGCTCTCATGCTCCATCAAGAATTCTGCACCAATATCCAAGATTTCCACCATTCAGGCAACAAACTCTGTCATCTTCCAACATGCCACCTAAGGAAGAAAGATACAATCCAAGGTGAATAAGAATCATTCCATTGAACATAAGCAAAAGATCCCAGTGATATCATCAAAAAGATACTGCTACCACTTCACTGTGCTCAAATGCTATACAAAAGTAATATCAACTTGAAAGCCTCAAATAGAACACAACCGTGAAGTCTTTTTCCAGAAACAAGATAAAAGAACACCAGCTAGAACAACAATCAGACTGACTGCTTCCATCCAACTGACAAACCCACACGACTAAAAATAGCACCCACAGCTCGTGCTATTCCATCCAATCTTACATACCTCAAAGGTATCAACATTAGTAAACTCATGCCACTCCAAAACCAACTTATTAATTAGAAAATACAAGCTCCAAGTGCCAACCAGTCGAAAATGACAAAACACAACAAGAACTCCCACTGCTCGAGTAATCCAAATCTAAAAGATCAAAGGCATCACAAGTATACCAATGACAACACATAGAAAATGTAACCATGTAGTACCAAGGAAATATCCACAATGATATGCACAACCTGCAACAAACTATTACAAGAAACATTTCTCTCACAACAAGTCTTCACAGTTCTCTCAAGATCTCCACATGCAACAAAAGCAAAAAGGAAATAAGAACCTCCATGTCATTACCCATGAACATGAGTGAAAACACATGACCCAAAACAAGTGATCACTATAGCTCCAACCAAACCTCAAACCAATGTAATGTGAAACCAAACATCCAGGAAATAAACCAAGACCAAAGAGAGAAACTCTACACACCATATCCCTGTAGAACATCCTCCTATATACACTTCTAATATCCAGCTGTGTCAAGAATGATCTCCTTCTCATCCCAAAAGAAAAGCCTTAACAACATCCAACTATTCAATCACCAAGATCGAACCAACTTCTAATATCATGTAATCAACATGAATGTAAGCCTCTCAAAGAAGATCAAGCTAGTTCATTCCCCATTTCAGGAAATCAGCCCATACATCATCTCCTACCAATTCTCATCAGTAAAACACATAACAAAAAAGCTCAAGGAGATAAACAAGCTATACAACTTCCACTATGAATCCTCCAGAACCATTAAACAACAATTCAAGATCCATATCATGAAAGTGAACATAAAACACATCTGAAAAATATAATGGGCCAAACACCTCTCAGATAAACTGTCGACTAGACCAAGAGTGGGAACGAGAATACTCCTTCAAGATATACAAGCCATCATGACTAATCCAAGATAAATCTCCTCATAGGTCTCTTATTGAACTCATGTTCAACTAAGATGTAGGCTTCTTGGACTTTCTACTAAAAAACTTCATCAAGAATACCAATCAACAACACTTCTCTCATAAGAGAAAAATAGCCTCACCTTATTCTTCATGTATCCATGAGTACTAGCAACCGATCATCTCATGCTAAACTTCAACTGCAACTACACTATCATGAAGTATCAATCAAATAATCAAAGCACCCAATACACAAAGAATTACTAGACCATTGTCAAAGCTCCAATCATCTGAATCAGGAACTTATTATGACACCATGATCTACATATCCCCTTAGGAGATACCATGCTTCAAGTGACTTCTCCATTGTCTCAAGTACAATGCACAATGCCAAAACTCCTGTGCACAAACAAGAGTATACCATGACATAAAGTAAATAGACTTAAAAACAACATCACCTATCAAGCACCACCAACACCTTAGCCAAATAATCCAAGTGTCCTCCATGGATCCAAGATGTTTCACATCTTCAAGTAATGTCCATGCAAATGCGAAAGAACCCTTCTGCAGCAACATGATCAAAGAGCTCTCCCAAGAAACATCTGCAACACTAAATAAGACCATTCACCACCACGTGATGAATCCACAGTCACTACTAGAGCTCCCACTAAAACATGACACCCGAGCTCTCCAAGCATCATGACTACCTACTACAGGTTCCCATAACCGACTATTCAGGTACTCAAACAATATCCATCCTCTCATCTCAAAGCAATCACACCAATGCACAAGTGACCAAAAACAAGGCTACCTAACAAGTCTGCACCAACAATGAATCAACCTCATGGATAAAGACAGCCCGCATCCAAGTTATCTCATTGTAGCCAATGGGTAGCTAATCCACCAACCGCATAACTCGTAGATCTCAAACATAAAACATGCAAACCCATCATCGTATTGGAAACTACAACACTGAGATTTCAAAGAGAATAACCATGTAAACAACATGACTCAAACACTAGATCACACCAAACCTGATTTTCCAACCATGTCCACAATGAGCACCATAATCTTGAAACCCACAAGCACCACCACAAGAATGCTGAGTGACAAATCACGTACCAACACTCCCATGCAGAGAAGGAATCACACCTTCTCAAACCATGCACAAATCATGCATGCAAAACTACAACTATCTCATCCAGCAACACCCCAAAAGTCAGGCTCTAGAAATAGCTTAACAACAACTCCACATAACCACAAGTTTTTCTTAACCGTGTAAAACATGCATCCGAGAAAGAGAGAAAGGCTATTTCAGAAGCTTGCAAATCATCTAATGATTAACTCCATAGCCTTTATGTATTTGAGGTTAACAGGAAACAATGCCTTCCAACACAAGGGAACACCACCTAGCATAAGCACTCTCTTCCATGGCTGAGAAACAAACTAGGCTTCTCCATATTATCAAGGGGTCTCTCACATAGACACCCAATATGAAAGCTTTATAACTACATAGCCACAGAGCAAGAAAATCCACCTCATACACCAAGGTTATATCGCTACCAACCAGGAGACACAAATCACATCAAAGCAACATGATCAACTCCCTTTTCCATCTTGACCATCCTTCAAGCTGCATGTTGTCTCAAAATACCACAAGGCTTCCACTCATGAAAGGATCAATATATTAGTCCATTCCTCCAAATTTCTTCCAACCCATCAAGCTAAGAAATCTTCACAGGAGAAATATTTAGAACCAACAACCAGAAGAAGGCTTTGATACCACTTGTAAGGGAAATTAGAGGGCATCTTAGAGTAACCTCCAAGAACAATAGTGCCTTCGGTAACTTCAATTTTGATTAGATTACCACAAAGACACGTACAACTATGTCCGAAAGCAGAAATAAACACAATTCATTTCCCACATTAATCCTTCTGAGAGAAGAACATGTAAATTCAACATCATGCTATATAAATTATAGAAGCAGAACCAACACAGAAGAAAGATAAGATAGAAAACCAAAACACACAAACTTACGTGGGGAAAACCCTTTCGGGTAAAAAACCCCACACTCCAAAGATCGAGCCATTGTATTATTCAACAAATGAAGGTTACAATACAATTCAAGCTCATAGCCTTTTCAGAGATTACATCTTGTTCATTCTGGATACAATCTGGTAGCAAACCGACCACTTACAATACAGATCAACATGAGAGATCAACCATGGCACTCAATCCTTGATCAGGAGAGAATTCGGCAGTATGACCCTGCCTCTTAACTTCCTTTGTTTCAGCCTCAAGGCCTCGGCTATCTAGCTAGCCTCTCAACCCTCTTTGTTACACTCTCCTGCTTTCTTTCTACTTTTTTTTAGAACATATAATGCATACACATCTCCATTCGTTCTTCACTATCTCTATGAATCGGTTCATTTCCAACTGTTGGATCAAAACTATCGAATCATCCAGCTCATCATCGTAGATGTTTCCACTTCCTTGCATAGAAGATACTACGTCTAGGTCACACCACGTAGGACAATCATCCAAACGGTCAAGGGTGTTCAACCTGTGTTGTCATGTCGGTGAGACACTAATCGTGTCTCCCCGATGCCAACACAGCTAGCATTCGATATTGCCAAGAGTCATCCCTATCGACAAGAGGTTACATCGAGTCTAGAGAGATATCACTAAGACTTCGTCATGTTGCCAAGACCTCACACCAAAGATCACAAGGTATTCCAAAGAGTTCGTCAGTTGGCAAGACTATTTCTCTTCGCCCAGACATTATACCGAAGTCCCAAATTCATATAGATGTGAGCTTTTCCATCAGCAAGACTATCGTCTTTCGCTAAGACATCGCACCAAAGTTCCCAAGTCACATCGACCTCAGCATTCTCATCGGTGAGACAATCGCCATTCGATGAGACTTCGTATTGATGTTTAAAGATCACTCTGAGATGCCCAACAGTTGGCAAGACTTACCGCCCTTCGCTGAGAGATCATACCAAGCTCTTTATGTTATACCGATGTCACTATCAGCAAGACTTAGGCAAAGGTCATACTGAGCCCTCAAGTCATACCGAGCACCGAACAGTCGCCAGGAGTCATACCGACAACAGACTGCCTCATTGGCGAGACAATCATTCTTTGCCAAGACATCATATTGATGCCTTTAAGTCACACTGAAGACCTACCGTCGACCAAAAATTCCACATTCACCAGGAGATCATACCGAGGTTCCAAAGTCATACCGAAACCTCTGATGTCCATCACATTCCTATCAGAATCCATCTAACAGTTGGCAAGACTTCCCTCTATCACCAAGAGGTTACAACGATGTTCACACCTATCGGCGAGAGAACCCACCATCGGTAAGACTTCTTACTGAGACTTCCAAGTTACCTCGATGTCCACTATTCGCCAAGAGTCACCCTGACATCCACTAGACACCAACCTGTCGGCCAGACATCTCCCAGTTGCTAAGACTTCATATCGATAGACGCAAGTCATGCCAATTACCACATCGGCCAGACAGACCAAAGGTCATGTTGATATCGGCAAGACTTCCTATTGTCGCCGAGACATCATTCTGATAGTCCAAGGTTACGCTAAAGGTTTCAGATGCTGATCGCCAAGACATTCAGGAGGTCACAGTGATAGTCAGGATCAACTAGTAGGTTGACCAGACATCTCAACAGTCACAGCGACCATGCTTTCTCAAAGGTTTCAGCCTGTGAGATTGAGGCAACAATTCCAACAGCTTCTAATTAAATTTCCCCAATAATAGTTTTTGTTAATGCTTGCGAACAATGGGATTCCCAGATAGCGACTTGGTAGGGAGGCAACTTTCAAATTTAGGATCCTTGCAATATCTCTTTGTAAACTTGGCTATGTATTGTAAAAGAAAATCTCCAATTATCCCAGTTGATGTTTTGACCTGATGCTTTACAATAGGTATCCAAGAAATTTTTGATCATTCTTGCTTCCCTTCGACTTGCTTCACCCATTAGTACTCTGTCGTTTGCAAATTGTAAGTGAGTTGAGGGTTCCATACCATTTGCAACATGAATTCCTTTCCATTTACCTTCCTCTCTGATTCTTTTGATCCCCCTCCCCAGTAATTCTACCATGATTATGAACAATAATGGGGATAATGGGTCTCCCTGTCTAAGTCCCTTGGAGGAGGAGAAGAAACCATTTGTTGTACCATTAACTAGGACTGAGAATTTCGGAGTTGAAATGCAGCTGCTAACCCAATTTATCTAGTTTGGGCTAAAACCAAATTTGCTTAATACTTCTAGAAGGAAGCCCCTATCTACCATATCATATGCTTTGAGAATGTCTAACTTTAGGAGCATGCATGCCTCCTTGTTTTTCCTAGCCATGTGGATTGTTTCATGGGCTATAATTATTCCTTCTACTATGGATCGGCCTGGAGCAAAGCCACTTTGTTCTTTAGAAATAACTTCCTGTAGCACATTCTTGATTTTGTTAGCAATTATCTTTGTTACCACTTTGTACACAGTGTCGCATAGGGCAATAGACCTGAAATCACTCATAGATTGAGGGACTTTATTTTTAGGAACTAGTGCTAGGAAGGTGTGGTTTATCGCCCCTACCATAGCCATTTTCTTTATGTATTCTTCAATAGCTGCACCAAGGTCTTCTCCAACTATATCCCAAAAGTTTTGGAAGAAGCTGACAGGGAAGCCATCTGGACCTGGGGCCTTGTCTGGATTCATTTGAAAAATTTCCTCTTTGACTTCTACTAGGGATACTTTTTGATAGAGAAGTTTGTTTTGGGTCTCTAAGATGATGGATGAAATTGCGCTCAGTAAATAGTCCTTGTCACTTCTATTAATGAGGGTTTCCTTGTTTAATAGGGATTCAAAGAAAGTGATAGCCTCTTTGTTGACTTCTTTATTTGATTGAGTTGTATCACCATTGGATTTTTTGATTTCTAGGATCCTCTTGTTGTTGTTATTTGCTATTGTTGATTTGTGAATTTGTTTGTGTTTTTGTCCCCTTCTTTTAGCCAAACTTCCCTTGATTTTTGATGCCAGTAGCATTCCTCCTATTTGAAAATTTCAACCAGTTCTTCTTTTAGACCTTTTTCATTCTCAAATTCTACAACATCCATGCCCCTGTCTATGACATGATCATTGAGAGTGCGGATTTCTTGTTCTATTCTTGCTTTCTCCTAGAAGATGTTTTTGAAGTGGCTTCTGTTCCATTCTTTTAGCTTCACTTTTATATAACTCAGTTTTTTGCTTAATTTGAAAAGATTTGTTTCTTTGCTGAGCTTCACTTCATTCCACCAAATCTTAATTAAAGCTGGTAGTCGGTTATCTCTTAGCCACATATATGCAAATTTGAATGGGCAACCTTTAGGAGCTTCAACGGGGCCAAAAGTGAGTTGGACTGGGAA
Source organism: Sequoia sempervirens (assembly GCA_007258455.2). Lineage (NCBI taxonomy): Eukaryota > Viridiplantae > Streptophyta > Pinopsida > Cupressales > Cupressaceae > Sequoia > Sequoia sempervirens. Next base: position 187,641,845 of record VDFB02168118.1, read on the forward strand.
GTGATTTGAACCAGTGAAGGGAAGGATTTGTGCTTCATGTGATCCCTCCAGATCCCCCCAGACGTCCCATAAGAGGAATCTATCAAGCCTTTCTGCAATGTTAGTGAAACCTTTTCTCCTATTGGACCAGGTATATATTCCATTCCTTGTTTGAATATCCAAGAGGATATTTTAATCCAAGAACTCTTGAAAGTCTCTTTGAACAGCCGAAGATCTCCCTGACCCCCCTTGTTTTTCTTGTTGTTTAGAGTGACATTGAAGTCCCCTGCTATAACCCCTTTCTCTAACCTTTTTCTTTCTACTATTCTAGAAATACTGTCCCATAGTCTCTTTTTACCTTCAGTGGAAATTGGGCCATAGACATTAATGCAAAATAATGAAAGGTTTCTTCTGATGCCTTTAAATCTGATTGTTTTCCAATTCTTAGCTTTTTCCTCTACTACCCCTACCATTGAGAGTGGGTTCCATATAACCCCCAGACCTCCAAACACCACTTATGCCTCCAGGAGTTGTCCATTCCATTGTTTCCATCTGTCCAACCTTCTTCTACCTTCCTCCTTATTCCACTTTGTTTCTTGCAAGAGCACCACATCTACATTTGATTGGTCAATTTGGTGCTTGACCATGCACCAATTGTCAGGGGCGTTAACGCCCCTGACATTCCAGGTAATAACCCTCATACTGCCAAGGGAAGGATACTCTCCTTCCCTATTATCAATTTCTTTTGCCCTAGGGAGTTACCAGCCAACACAAGCTTGGTCTTGTTTGACTTTCTTCCCCTGCTTGACTTTCTCTTAATGTTAGGGCCTTTAAGCTTTGATTCTGACTGTTGCAACTATCTAACTTCCAATAATTATCCTTCCTCTGCATCCTCCTAGAGCTCACCTGTCCCATCTGAGAGTTACTCACTTTCCTCTCCATTTGATTGTTGACCCTCGTCTTCTACTTCAGTCTGTGGGGCATCTGAATTTTCTAGCAAGCTTTGGGAGATCATTTGTGGTGGGGGTACAGGAGGGAGAAGGGACTGATCACTATTAACACCACTAACAGATAATTCCTTCAATTAATTTTGAATCGCTTTCTAGAGAAGTTGAGTGTCGTCCATGAGGGCAATGAGGGCTTGTTCAACTTGGATATTTTATTTATGGGGAATTCCAACTTCCTTAGCTAGGGAAAGTAGGTGATCCACTGGAAGGGCATCGTTTTCTTCTCTAGTTGACTCGACTATCTCCATATTTTTCTTGCCCTCATCATTAGTATGCAGTGGGGGCACATCCGCTGAAACTTCTTGAATGATATTGAATGCATTGTCTGTTGTTGGATTTTTTGAGGTGCTCTCCTATAGTGACTTCCTAAAGAGGCAGTTTTTTGTTCCTGAACCCTCCCAAACTTCGATTTCTTGCTGCCAACTTCCAAATTTTGTTAATATCTCAAGTGTTTTATATATCCCAACCCCTACATCTATTTCAACCAACACATAGGGTTCTGATCCAGCTATTTTGTTGATGAAGTCTTCATCCACTCTAATACATACTCCTAGGGCATCACCCAATCTTGTCATAGCATCAAAATTCCAGAATTCTGATGGTAGATCTACTAGCTTAATCCAGGTCAGGATTTGGGTCAATTGGTGATTCCATGGGTCAAAACTAGCTTGCTAGTTTGTGCAGTAAAACTCATGTCCATTCATAAACAAAAGGTCCCCTTCTAGGATTTCCAATTTCATATTTAAATCTATACATTCTATCAAAAAGAAGGAATTCGGAAGGGGGGTAACACTTACCCGGTCTGGATATTTTTTCATCCACCAGGCTTTGATCTCCTCATTCAAGTTGGTTGAGCCAATCCATTTCGCAAAAATGGCATGATCTGATAGCCTCGCCACCCTTTTTTCTATCAGTTCTGCTGGTAGTTGAAAATTTTTATGACCTCTAGGCTGCATTTTCATGCACTGAAATGTTCGAGATTGGGAATCTTTATGATTCAGTTTCCTTCAGAGTAGATCGCGATATCTCTTATTCATTCTTCTGCCAAATTCAAACTCCTCTCCAATAGGTTGAGTTGTCTTCACAAAGGCATTCTGATCAGAATTGAGCAGGCCTTTCTTCTGCCATACTTTGTTGGTGCAATTCTAAGGGTTTCCTACTTTGGACTTCCACTTGGTGGCTAGTTTTTTGCTTTTTGGATCCCCTTCTCGGAACCACCCACGCCTACTCCTATACTTTGATCTTTCTAATGAGTTACAGTTGACGCCCGGGGGAATTTGCATTTGCTCTGATGGTCTGTCATGCCCACTCCCTGGTCGAAGGGTTCCATATGTACTCTTCCAAGATTAGTTCTGCTTGTATTGGGGATGGCATTTGTCCACCTAGTCTCCATTTTTGAAAACCCACTGAGGAGAATGTCTTGGATTCTGTTGATCTGCTGCGCCACCATCCTTTCTGAGGGGCTTGACTCCTTCCACCAGTTCATAATCGCCCCATTGAATATGCAACTCGTCTATATATTTTCGCACATCCCCGCTTGCTCGGGCCATAGCTCCGCTACATTTATTTCAGTTTTATTATTTGGTATTGTAATTTTTAATTTAAAATAAAATAATAGTTTTATTTTCTAAAATAATTTATATTAAAAATAATTATTAATATAAAATATGATTTTTAATGTACTATTTTATCAAGGTTTCAATAAGGATTTTTTTATTTCTCTTATTTAATTTATTTGTATAATTTTAATAAGCTCGATGGTGAAAGCTTAAAATTCCTTTTTAATATAGGAACAATTTTAACTTATTAGACATTTTATATAGACACTCATTTATATTATTTAATATCATATAATTCTTTTTAGATATATAAAATGGTCTCAAAGGGGACCAACCCCAAATACATTAATAAAATGTGGCATTCTAGACAAGCAAAAATAACAAAAAAATACATATACGGCCTATGAACATGCAAAATAGCATATTAGACATTGTCGTTAACCTTTATCACTTTAACCTCTTGTAATTCATCACCTTCCTCACTATCATGGGCTATTGGAAAAGCCATAACCACCACCTACTTTGCAAGGTTTCTGACCCCTGCTATCTCCTATAGTAGGGTAATATTGCCTTCAACCACCCACATTCTTGCCTCCTGGTCCTCACCCATGCTTGAAATGATGAATGGTATCCAAGGGCCATTGAATTGTTGTGTTAGCAAGAGCCAAACACCTTTTGAGGGCCTCAAACCTAGGCTCAACACCACCATAACCAACTAAAACTCCAGAGCTTCCCTCCATCTCGCAACGACGCATTAAGAGCCAAATGACCCTAATTTCCTCCCACAGTTGAAGGAGCCATGCAAGGAACATTGAAGAGGCATTGGTATTAAATCTGTATCAATATGCTGATAACATAAACGTAGCACCAACGGTATTCTTGATAACACCCATTGCCTCCTCATCAATGAATTTGAAGAACTTCTTAAGGAACACGTCATATACCACACCCATAAATGCCATTTTCCACTCCTTTGCCCCTAAGAAAATGGTAGTCTCCATTGATACCTTCAAGAAAATTTGATGATACAAGGAGTTGTCAAGTTTTTTAGAAGATCCTACCACCACCATCTTCACCAGTTATGCTGAAAAAGACATTCAAATTTACTCCACCCCCCTCCGCATCACTCCAACAACCTTCACTTGTGTGGGTGTGATAAAAGGGAGCATTAGCGTATTGTCGTGCTCCTCTTCAACTTTAATTGCTTCCTTTGACAGGTTATTAGCTTCAAAATTTCCCTCTTGGTAGATATGTGAAACAACAACAAAAAATGAATGATGGTGATGAGGAGTTCACCACAAAGAACTATTTCCCTAATTTCATTCAAAATGTAAGCTATAAAATACAAATGAAGAACACTAATTAAATCTGACAGAAACAGTAATCAAAAGGAAGATCTGGAAAGGGGAAAAAGATGTGTACCTTTCACCATAAGTCACCTTTTGAAGCTCACCGAGGACTCATTGGCCCTATGGCGAGTGGGTCTTGGCTAGGGTTCCTGAAAAATGCTTTTTGGGTTCTCTTCTATTGTGTCTACACTCCCAGATTCCTAATTTTTACTATTGCATAGTTGGAAATAAATTTTGTAGAGGAGTTTATGTGATATGACAACTTTTCTTGCAACTTTGACAACTTTGCAATATTCTTCAATTTTTCTCTTCAAAGGATCTCTCACCTAAAATTTGCAATCACACATCAAAGAGAGAAAAATGTTGTTTTGTTAGGGAATGGGGGTTTGCCTTGGTCAAACCCTGTTATGGTAATTAAACCTTGAAATGAAATAGAAAATCATGAAGGAATGATGAATGAACAATATGTAACAACTCACCAAACCTTATATGAACCTTGGAATACAAATCTACAAACTAGAATGAAGTGGCCTTAATAGATGTAAATCTTGATCATGAAACTTGATTAAAGATAATGTCCTTGAATACTTGCATAGATCTTGAACACTACATCACCATATTAGCTCAAATAACATGCATGATGTAAGAAATCTTTGACATGATGATAGGAATCTTGATTGCTGCAATAGTCCTCAAAAAACATGTCTTTGAATGCCTTGAAATTGCTCTTGAATGCTCTAATAATGCTCTTGTGAAAGTACTCTTGAGATAACTTGAACTTTCTAGGTGAAACATAGTGAAATGGCCTCATATTTATACATATCTTAACATTAATTCCCAAAAATTCAAATATCACAAGCCGACATATGAATATACATTTGAAATCATTGAAAAACCTCTAAAAAGATAATTTAAATTTAGGTCCTAGGTGCAAGTGAGGACCTATTCACCCTATGGCGAATGGGTCCTAGGCCACTTTCCTAGGACACACATTACCCAATGTTAAGCCTTATGTTATGGAATTTATGAATGTCGGGTGTTATCCCTCAAAATTTGTAATTAATTAGGCTTGGATTTGAATTAAAGAGGCCAATTAAGGCATAATTAACCTCAATTAATTAATCAAGCCCTAGATTAGTGTGAAAGTGGAAAGGTACACCTTACAACAACAACAAAAAGGCACAATTAAGTCCATTTTAATTAAAAGGGCCCTAAACTTAATGTGAATATGTAAAACATACTACAACACTAAAGTAAGGCATCATTAAGCTCATTTATTTATTAATTTCCCAATTTAAGTGTGAAAAAGGGATAAATTTTTTACACTACATTTTCCCCCACTTTAGTGTGAGGATGAGTGCAAGCACAAACTCACACTAAAGTAGACATTCAAGACACTTATGCATGCAACAATGACAAAGATACACAATCATACACCATCAAAGACCAGGAAGATTAGGACTAGACTATCTGATCAACGCAAAACACATCTAAGCTATCAGTTTGACACATGCTCACTTTGGGGTAGTGGAACCTCAGGCTGTCCACTAGGTGAGTATCCCAAAAGGGTGGAAAATGAGAGAATCATATTAGGCTCCCATACCATATCAAATCTATCCTATAGAAAACTTCAATAAGGTACCACAAGGAAAGGCAAGGCTCCATAGGAAAGCAAGGTGTGTTATGCTAGATGGCCTTGAATTTAGAGTTCAAGCTTCATAGGGCTTAACAAGCTATGTTATGCTAGAAACCTATGAACAAGGCAAGGCTCCACATGCAAGAAAAGGTGTGTTATGCTTGGTGGCCCTGAATTTAGAGTTCGAGCTTCATAAGGCTAACACGTTACGTTATGCTAACACTTATGAACAATAATGCTAGTAAAAGTTTTTTTGTACAAAGGGATTTTGCTTAGTTCATGTAAGGTCTTCTTCATAGGGAGCATCTTGCCTAAAGTATCCAAGAGAGGACAAGTCAAGAGTAAAATATTCACAACTTAGGGAATGCAGTGTGTCACATCACCACTAAGAGGAAAGTCATATGCTAAGAAATATCTCACTCTTGGAGGCCATCAAACTCAATGACACCACCAAGAAAAGGATGCATCACAAGAATAAAGAAAATTGCACCATGAAACATGCGAAATGTTGAAAGATATTATCAATGTATGCCCCCACTTTAAAGTGGTTTCTAACACCATTGTTGTGAGAAATTGCTTTAAAGTAGCCAATGTTTAATCCTAAGACATGATAGCTTATTCAGAAAGCCCTATGCCAAGTTATATGTTTTTGAAATGAAGCTACCTCATGAAAAAGGAAGGAGGGGTTGCCCCCAAAATACATAAGGTATCTATGGATTTGGGGTTAGTATATCTTTGCTACAATGTCGTCATAGAGCTCAGAAACATCATCATTCCAAAAATACTCATAGAACTAGAAGAATGACATAAACAAAGAAAAATCCTTTTGGGTTAACATGGAAGAGACCTAAATTTATTGACGCCTTGCGTCATCCCCAAAAGGAGAACACAAGACAAGAAAAAAGATAGAATGTTTACAACATATAGAAGAATGTAGGTACAAATAGAGGAATGCACATGAAGAGAGAGATACATCAAATAGAATAGTATAGGGGATCACATTATGCACATGCAATCACATAAAGAAACATGAAAAAGAAAACAATGCAAAATCCTAGTAAGGCACATGCAAATCAACCTATAGCAGGTTGTTCACATCCTAATCTTGTTCGATATATGCAGAAGGCGAACAACTAGCCAAAGGGACAACATCAAGTTCCGAACTAGGACACACACCAAGTTCAACAATCTTTTTAGGATAATTTTCATTTAAGCTCATAGAAGAGGAGAACAATGAATTCAACTCATTATGCACTTGTTCATCAATCTTTGCAATGTCAATATCATCATCTAAATTAATCACAATGAGAGGTCTAATGACAATATCCATAGAAGTTTTTTCATTTTTATGTTGTGACAAGGGTGAAGAGACATCATTCCTTGTGGGAGATAAGTTTGGATTTTGATTTTCTATGTTGCTCTTTTCTTCTTTAGTTTGTAACATATGAGAAATAGCACGACGTCTACGCCTACGCTCTCTAGCATTTCAATTTCTTCTCAATTTGTGATTGTGTAGGAGCGGGTTTCAACCATAGGTTTCTTTTCTTCCCTTAAGGGAGGAACGAAAGGAACCATAGGAGGTTGTTCAACCACTTTCTCTTTAGCTTTGTAAACTTGTTTGACTCTAGGAGGCACAATGAGATTTTTTTGATTGTCTCATAGTCTCTTATATGAAATGGTAGGAGGATTTTTCATAGGTTGCTCTTGGATATTTGGAAGGGCTTTTGGTTCAATCATAGTTTTGTCAAGGATAGGTGGCTCAATCATGGGTTGAGGTGTATTTCTAAGGGATCATTCTACAATACGCTTTTCCTTAAACTTTTGATATGATTTGAAAAAGAAGTCTTCACGGGTTCTAATAGGTTCAATAGGCTTGGGCCAAAAGAAATCCAATGAAAAGTCTCCTCGGGAAGACACAAGATTAAAGCCACTATGGTGCACAGTAAAGATCTCATTGCCAAAGGGAAACTTTAAACATTTATGCACAATCGACGGGATGACACTCATGGAGCGAAGCTATGGATAGCCTAACTTCACACAAAATTTATCCGATGATGGGATGATGGTGAATGAGACATATGATGTTTTCAGACCAACTCTTAGAGGGAGATTTATTGAGCCAATCGAAGGGAAAGCAAACCATTATGCGTTTTGATCCATTCTTTCAATATTTCATATTTATCTTGATAGAGTTCATGCAAAAATAGGAATTCTTCAATGATCACATTCTCTACATAGACGAGTTCAATCAATATCCCATTGGTAGGCTTGTCATTGATTCTTCCAGCTATGTAAAGAGGACCATCGGGTGCATGTTTGATTATGTCTTTTGTGAGAAATAAATATCGAGGGGCATTTTGGTTTGGCCCGTATGAGGTTTAGCTTCAATAAATACTACTATTTCAACCGCTTCATCTGTATTTTCATCTTTTGTGTTTTCATCATCTGGTTCAACATTCATCACATTATTCTTTGTTTCACAAGCTTTGACAAATGAAATAGTGTGTTTCATTAAGGGATTGGTAAATATTTGTACGTTTTGATTAGGAGGAGCTACATACTTTTTACCTTGATTGTTCACACCTCCAATTTGAAGTTGATTAGAATCAATGAGGTCTTGCACAAGATGTTTAAGATGCTTACAATATTTTGTATCATGCCCATTTTGTTGGTGGTAATGGAAATAAGCGTTTGATCTATAATTTGAGGGTAATGGTTTATTAGGATCAGGAGCTCTAATAAGGAAATCATATTCTTGTTCACAAGCTACATCATGATATTATGAAGGGTGTTGGGTAGAGGGGTAAATTGTCTATTCCTATCCCCAAAGGAAAAAGGATTTGTCGTCTTTATAGTATCCACTTGGTTATCAACTTGTTGATTTGGTTGAGGAGAATTAAGTTGTAAAAATCCCCTATTTTGTTTCTTGAAAGGTTGATAACTATTTTGAGGTACGAATGTAGACTTTTCAGGATGAATAGGTGGATTTTTCACATCACGACTACTAACCGAATTTTGGTAATCAGAAAGGGTTGTGCATAACTATGTGAATGAAAATCTCATCATTTCAATCTTTGTTTTAATTTTTTCTTAAAAGTTGGAAATAAACATTCTTTGAAGGTCATAATCAAGAATCTTAATGTTTACTTGTGAATAAAGAATTTCATATCACGCTATGAAATTAGTGACTTTCTCACCATCCTTTTATTTACATTTCATCAGGTCAGCTAAAGTCATCTTGGGACCCATATGAATTTGGAAGTGGTTGTAAAAGGAATTAATAAGTTCATTGAATGAATGAATTGAATTATTTGGTAAGGAGAAAAACCACTCTAAAGCAATATCTTTCAAGGATCTAGGGAAAATCTTAGCCAAGAGCTTATCTTCAAAAATAAAATCATTACATAGGGTTGTGTAAGCAGAAACATGGCTAACAAGATCTCCTTTCCCACCATATTTCTCAAATGTAGGAACCTCTATACCTTGTGGCATTTGTTTTCTCAATATCTCCAAGGATAACAAATTGTTTTTGATGTATTGCAACTATTGTCCATTGTTGTTTTGATTTAGGGTGGCGATTTGTTGTTGAAGGGATACCATGTTTTGCAAAAGTGTGTTAATGATGGGATCATTGTTGGTGTTATGAGATGAAGGGGAATAAGGTGGAGTGGTGTATGTTTGCGAAGGGAAAGTGAATTATAGGTTTATAAGGGGAGATGGTTGAGGAGATATGATATTTGAATTGACAAAGCTAGAAGGATTCCCAATGGAATACCTAAGGAAGTGTTGACATTGCTAGTAGGTTGGATGGTTGTGGTAACATGAGTACTAGTTAAATGCAAAATAGACACCCTAAATGAGACATAATTCAATGCAAAGAGATACAAATGAATACAAGATATAAATCTAGGGTGAAAGAGGACTCCAAAATCAGAAAATGCAAGGATCAAACTTAGGTTCAACAAAATGAAACAATGGAAAAAATGGATGATGGTGATGAGGAGTTCACCACAAAGACCTATTTCCCTAATTTCATTCAAAATGTAAGCTATACAATACAAATGAATAAAAGTAATCAAATCTGATAGAAGTAGTAATCAAAAGGGACATCTGAAAAGGGGAAAATGATGTGTACCTTTCACCAAAAGTCACCTTTTGAAGCTCACTAAGGACTCATTCGCCCTATGGCGAATGGGTCTTGGCTAGGGTTCCTGAAAAATGCTTTCTGGGTTTTCTTCTGTTGTGTCTACACTCCCAGATTCTCAATTTTCACTATTGGACAACCAAAAATAAATTCTATAGAGGAGTTTCCATGATATGATAGTTTTTCTTTTGACAACTTTTCAACTTTCTTCAATTTTTCTCTTCAAAGGATCTTTCACCTAAAATCTGCAATCACACATCAAAGAGAGAAAAATGTTGTTTTGTTAGGGAATGGGGGTTTTCCTTGGTCAAACCTCACTTTGTTAATTAAACCTTGAAATGAAATAGAAAAGCATGAAGGAATGATGAATGAACAACAATATGTAACAACTCACCAAACCTTATATGAACCTTGGAATACAAATCTACGAACTAGCATGAAGTGGCCTTAATAGATGTAAATCTTGATCATGGAACTTGATTAGAGATAACGTCCTTGAATAATTGCATAGATATTGAACACTACATCACCATATTAGCTCAAACAACATGCATGATGCAAGAAGTCTTTGACATGATGATAGGAATCTTGATTGTTGCAATAATATTCAATAAATTTGTCTTTGAATGCCTTGAAATTGCTCTTGAATGGTCTAATAACGCTCTTGTGAAAGTACTCTTGAGATAACTTGAACTTGCTAGGTGAAACATAGTGAAATGACCTCATATTTATACATATCTTAACATTGATTCCCAAAATTCAAATATCACAAGCCGACATCTGAATATACATTTGAAATCATTGAAAAACTACCAAAAACATAATTTGAATTTAGGTCCTAGGTGTAAGTGAGGACCCATTCACCCTATGGTGAATGGGTCCTAGGCCACTTTCCTAGGACACACATTACCCAATGTTAAACCTTATGTTATGAAATTTATGAATGTCAGGTCTTATCCCCCATAATTTGCAATTAATTAGGCTTGGATTTGAATTAAAGAGGCCAATTAAGGCATAATTAACCTCAATTAATTAATGAATCCCTAGATTACTGTGAAAGTATAAAGGTACACCTTGCAACACCAAAAACAAGGCACAATTAAGTCCATTTTAATTAAAAGGGACCTAAACTTAATGTGAACATGTAAAACATATTACAACACTAAATTAAGGCATCATTAAGCTCATTTATTTATTAGTTATTCATTCCCAAATTAAATTTGAAAAAGGGATACTTTTTCCTACACTACAATATGATTTAATTTGAAATCCTCCACATCATCCAATTCTAACAAAATTTGATTTAGTCATCTGAGAAACTTCCAATTGGGAGTCGATCTTCTCTTAATAGCTTTGATTGTGATCATGGACTCTCATTCCAAATGAATCTTTCTTAAACCTAATTGCTTACACTATTTTATTCCCAACCAAGCCACTTGGAACTCAGCTTGATTATTTATCTTATCTACCAATCTTTTTTCCCATTTTGCTATTCTTCTACCTATATGGTCTCTTAAGATACATCCAACCCCTGAAGGCCCCAGATTGCCTTGTGCTGCACCATAAAAGTTTACTTTGACCCATCCTTCATTCGACAAGTACCACTTCACATCCACCCTCGGATTAGATCAGAGATCATCCTTTTGAGCCCCATAAATGAGGGAATTTTATCATATAGTTATAATAGACCTAACATTGAAACATTTTTTTGATAGATAAGATGTGGGTTCTATAGGGGAACACTCCCAATTATCAAATACAATTACAAATAGGCCTTAAAGACAAGATAAACCTAAAAAATGATACAAATGCTTCATTGAAATATATCACCATAACTAGACTAGGAAACTACCCAAATGTTAGCCAATCACCATAACTAGGATAAGAAACTACCCAAATATTAGCCAACATACCTCATGATCACAATATTATTTTTCTTTTGAGATCTTAGGAACATTTGAAATGAAGCCTTCTTCCTAGAAAAATAATTCCAATAAGAGATAATAATGCAAACATCATATTCTGAGGCATCAGAAAAAAACTAAAAAAGAGGGAAAACAAGTGAGAGGGGACAAAGGCACACCATCCAATGAAGGATAACAATTCAAAGGAAGGGAGATAGGTACAATAGATGAATCATGAAACATATGGTAGAAATAATTCCAACAAGACACAATAGTCCAAACACTCTATTTCAAGGCATCCTCTCCTAAATATAAAACAATTGAAAAAGAGGACCTATGAATAATAGGAGGGCAAAAAGGAACAATATCCAATGAAGGAATTCAACTAGAAGGAAGGGAGGTAGGTGCAATAGGTGAAGCATGCAACACATAGTAGAGAAAAGATACTAAATATTTTGCATACAAAAATAATAGGGATCTAGAGAGGACATGTGCTCTGAAACAACATAAACTTGTCACACATAAAATAATTATAAATAACAACAAGAGATATTATTGCGATAAGAGAAACCTTCAAATGGTTGTGCTCTACAAATAGAGAAGAAAAAATAGTAAGAGGTATTGAATAGCTTCCTCAAAAGGCTACATTGAGGGTAACAAAGAGGGCACCTAAAGAATCCCAACTTCAAAGTGTTATTCTTTATAACTAGAGAATAAACAATATTATAATGGGGATTGAATAGCTTCCTAATAAGACTAAATTGAGAGTGATTTTACTTTGAGATAAATTTCTATTGGAAAACCCCTTGATAAATCATTATTTATTATATGATTCAAGAAAAAGGTAGCATGAGAACTTTCATCAATCATTGAAGAGGTAGACATAAAAGTACCTAAATAATCTCCAATATCCTCCAAATTGGAGTCAATATAGAATTGTAAAAGGATTGGTTAGGAAATTTGGCCCAAAATAGAAACACTAAAAATGGTTCTATAAGTAGGTTGGGGACAAGATACCCAGACTTCATTAATATAACAATAATTCTCCAAAAATCAAAACTCATTCTCAATAATAGTCTCCTTATCCTTTGAGGACACACACAATGACGAAAAGGCCTTGAGCACTAAGATAAATGTCTACAATCTTTAGAAGAGGCTTATAGTTCCCAAAATCCTAAACATGAAGATCATATATATACTAGGTAATAACTAGTTAAATTTATACATCAAAACCTTGTCTACATAATGATTCTTCCTTGAAAATGACTAGAAAATCTTCTTAGAGAATAAAAACATGACATTAGCATACCTCTTTCCTAGTAATACAAGGTAAACACCCTTATAAAAAATAATTAAACCTACCACAAAAACCTTACTAGTGTCATGAAGGATTGTTGATACACCATATAAACACCTTTAATTAAGCTAATGACCTTCACAAGTGAATAAATGCACAAAACTACTTTTGACAATGTTTGAGTAGTTGAAGTAGATGACAATCCTCTTAACATCATCAACATAAACCAAAGAAGAGTCTACAAGAGCAACCAAACTCAAATGACTAATAACCATAAAAAACATCACTTTTATTTGATCATAACTGATATTAAAATTTTTATTACTTTATGAAAGAAATTAAAATCAAAATTTAAAAACAAGTACCATATAATAATCAATACTTATCTTTAATTCACTATATTTATGATTAGAATTTATTTATAAAAGTAACATTAGTTACAAAAAAATTACTAATTATAGTTTTTCATAGAAAATAAGAAATATAAGTTATAGTTTATTTGATATTTAATGTAGTAATGTTGTTTATTTAAGAATATGAAGAGGAATTAGAGTTTTGACTTTTGTTCATGTCTCTTTTATCTTTAAGTTTTGTGTTATCGACTTGTTTGGCTTTGTGTTGCCATTTATATAGCTATGATCTTATACATCTCTATTAATGTCTTGTATTGTTTGTGATAGTGTCTTTAGCAACACTAAAACTTGTACTGGGGATCAAAGTTTGGTATCTAGATAGGATGATGTTGCATGTGTCTTTGAAGACTTACCGTTAAGAATCTTGAATAACAAAACCTCTTTGATGAGGTTCAAGTCGTAATTTTGAATAATAAAACCTATTCAATGATGGTGAAGTCATACAAAGATTTGAGGAAAGTAAAAAATTGAATTATTTGGAAAAAGTATAAAGTAAATACCAGTGCATGGACTGGGAAAAGGATATTAATGAAACTTTTCTAAATGATAATGACTATAAAATGTGTTGTCCATATATTGCTAAGCACTTTTATGTGTTACTATCTTTGCTTGTTATTCATTCAATTATTTTATTTATAAATCATTATATAATTATTTGGATGTAGAAAAATACAGATATACAAATTGAAGTGTAAAAAAATAAATTAAAATAGAAAAAATCAACTTTTAATCATTAAATATTCAATTATACATAATTCTATAGATCCACAAATAAAAAATCATAAAAATATTAATAATAGATATTATATTTTTGATTGAAAATTTAAGCAAATCATTTACTATAATGGAGAGCCCTTTACCAAAAGATAAATTTAATTCCTAGTCAGCCAAAACCATTAAAGAGTTATAGTGAGAACACCCTTGGAAAGCACTTAAATCTAATTAATATCTACGCATGGGATGTAATCACCCCTTGAGTTGTGTCCACGTGTACTCTACACTTTCGAGAAACGTCACTGTCAGCCACGTCATCACACTGCCTAATTCCACCTCACTTTCCACCGCTATGGCGTGCAAAAAAGAATACTTCATAATTTGTCTTTTTAAAACATTATTAACTGCACTATTTTATTTTAATTCCTGCAATAATTTTTAATAACAATGCTTTTAAATTGATTATCTTTAACTACATGGAGTTTGTTGAATTGATATTAAGTCACCAAATAAGATGTTAAATTTGATGGCTGTATTCTATATTTATACTTTTTAATTAAAGATACCATCTATTATTTAAAATGTATTATATGTGTAGTGGAAAAAGTGTATATTTTATATTTTGTTTTTATTGGATGTCATTTATTTATGATTTTAACATTCAATTTGATTCTTTCATCACACTCATTGAAATAAAATCCAAACCTTTCACTTTGTCATGTTATATTTTTCAATTCAAAAGATTGCTAACCTAGTTTCCATGAGATTTTCCTTCTTGGATTAGACGCACACCTACGACTATGTCTTCTAGATTAGATCGCAAGTGTAAGATTGTCCCTTGGAATAAATAGTGGACTTCCCAAAATGTTCCAACTTACATGTCTAGGGTTGTGTATTTAAGGACATCATGATTAGTCACAATTTAGTCTTAGTTGGCATTAGACATATAAATTAACAAATCAATATCTATCACTTCTTAATTTATTTTTATTTTGAACTTTGTTGTTGTTGAAGAATCATTAGACAATCAATTATCAATCATAGTTTGCATCAAACTTCTTGTATTAGCCTTCTTTTGCATTAGACACAATAGTCAGCTAATTGACATTATTGCCCTCTTTTATCTTTTTTTTTTTATACTATCAAATCAAATCAGGGGCCTAACTATCATTAAGGAAGTTTCTTACTTCCCTATGGACATAATAGACTCCTAGCAATGCTCTTTAGCACCACAAATTTTTGGACACAAATATACATCTCAGAACACATTCTTTGTAGGTAATAGGACAAATTCTATAATGGACAAAATCATGCCAGATGAAAAGTTTTTAGGGACTCATCCTAGGTAGAATCTAATCAAAGGCCACAAAAATCTTGAGATCCACCCATCACAAGCTTGTGATCATTGATCTAACTGGAAAATAGGTTTTTGAATTCCTTGTCATGACACAATAATCAATATCAAGATCACATAGAATTGCAAGTAAACCCTAATTCACGTTCGTTATTTGAGCACATTTATGTCTTAGTATTACTCAACAAAACTAGTCTCAATTAATCAAACCTACTCTTAAATTAATTTAGGGTTTAATAATTATATTAGGCTTACTCAAGTATTGTAGGGTGCATTTTATTTCTCTGCATCACGGTGAACCTAAAATTCCATGCCCATCATTTCAAGTAAATCTTTTGAGTTTAAGATCTAGTTCTAATTTATATTTTTTTACATATTTGATTGCATTTGAAGTATTTATTATCTTGCTTAGGATTTTAGTGGTTTAGTGATTTGCATACTATCCAATTATCTCTTTGGGTGATTTTGATTGCTAAATCTTAGTCATGGATCCTCACCAACTCTTGTCTTTGCAATCTATTTATGCATGTATCAAGGATTTCAATATGCTTACAATTTTCTACATCTAACACCCTTTGATCCTTGATGACATCATATCCTTCTACCATAAAGAAGGTGGTGCGTGTTTTGTGGATGACTTATTTTATTGTGTATATAACTTTTCATCCTTCATGGAACTTTCATTATTTTCCTTCTCTTTTGGATGCATTCACTTCACTTGTGCATGAGCTTCATGGTGGTTATACTCTTCCTATGATTGGTGTTATTTTCACAATCTTAAGGATGATAGTGACAACCAACATTTATATTGATACATATAGGGATAATGATTTTTTTGATGAGGTTGTTACACCTAAAGTTGATGATATCCTTCTTGCCATCATGATAGTAATTCCTCTACACCCTTGCATATTATTATGCATGCATCTAGTGATTTGTTGTTTCTTGATGATTTATCGAACTAAGAGCTTATTAATCCTTGCTTACTTCATGAAGACACTTTGCCTTCTTCCTCAAATTATGTTTCAAGGATTAAAGATGATCATTTTTGACAAGTAACTTATGATAACACTATACTTTTTGGGAATGTTTTAGTGTCTCATGATAGATTAGCCCATGCCCTCTATAATGTTATATTATTAGAGAACCAATGAGATTTATTATTCTAGAGGGAATAAACATGTTTATTTATGCATTAAATCATTCTTATTCTTATGTTATGTTCACATACATGATGGTACCTTCTTAATGTATGTATTTTGAGAAAAATTGATTAATGAGGCTTTACATTGGTTTGATATATTTCATACTTCTTATAGTGCATGTATTACTCTTGCATGTAATTTTATTGAATACTTTACTCCTCACCCTAGAGTGATTGCATTATAATTCTAATATCTCAACTTATAGTGGCCATTCCTTATAAGGT
>VDFB02168118.1:187658729-187717736 GCA_007258455.2 Sequoia sempervirens
TCATTGAATGAATGAATTGAATTATTTGGTAAGGAGAAAAACCACTCTAAAGAAATATCTTTCAAGGATCTAGGGAAAAGCTTAGCCAAGAGCTTATCTTCAAAAATAAAATCATTACATAGGGTTGTGTAAGCGGAAACATGGCTAACAAGATCTCATTTCCCACCATATTTCTCAAATGTAGGAACCTCTATACCTTGTGGCATTTGTGTTCTCAATATCTCCAAGGATAACGGATTGTTTTTGATGTATTGCAACTGTTGTCCATTGTTGTTTTGATTTAGGGTGGCGATTTGTTGTTGAAGGGATAACATGTTTTGCAAAAGTGTGTTAATGATGGGATCATTGTTGGTGTTATGAGATGAAGGGGAATAAGGTGGAGTGGTGTATGTTTGCGAAGGGAAAGTGAATTATAGGTTTATAAGGGGAGATGGTTGAGGAGATATGATATTTGAATTGACAAAGCTAGAAGGATTCCCAATGGAATACCTAAGGAAGTGTTGACATTGCTAGTAGGTTGGATGGTTGTGGTAACATGAGTACTAGTTAAATGCAAAATAGACACCCTAAATGAGACATAATTCAATGCAAAGAGATACAAATGAATACAAGATATAAATCTAGGGTGAAAGAGGACTCCAAAATCAGAAAATGCAAGGATCAAACTTAGGTTCAACAAAATGAAACAATGGAAAAAATGGATGATGGTGATGAGGAGTTCACCACAAAGACCTATTTCCCTAATTTCATTCAAAATGTAAGCTATACAATACAAATGAAGAAAAGTAATCAAATCTAATAGAAGCAGTAATCAAAAGGGACATCTGGAAAGGGGAAAAGGATGTGTACCTTTCACCAAAAGTCACCTTTTGAAGCTCACTGAGGACTCATTCACCCTATGGCGAATGGGTCTTGGCTAGGGTTCCTGAAAAATGCTTTCTGGGTTTTCTTCTGTTGTGTCTACACTCCCAGATTCTCAATTTTCACTATTGGACAACCAAAAATAAATTCTATAGAGGAGTTTCCATGATATGACAGTTTTTCTTTTGACAACTTTTCAACTTTCTTCAATTTTTCTCTTCAAAGGATCTTTCACCTAAAATTTGCAATCACACATCAAAGAGAAAAAAATGTTGTTTTATTAGGGAATGGGGGTTTTCCTTGGTCAAACCTCATTTTTTTAATTAAACCTTGAAATGAAATAGAAAATCATGAAGGAATGATGAATGAACAACAATATGTAACAACTCACCAAACCTTATATGAACCTTGGAATACAAATCTACGAACTAGCATGAAGTGGCCTTAATAGATGTAAATCTTGATCATGGAACTTGATTAGAGATAACATCCTTGAATACTTGCATAGATATTGAAAACTACATCACCATATTAGCTCAAACAACATGCATGATGCAAGAAGTCTTTGACATGATGATAGGAATCTTGATTGTTGCAATAATCTTCAATAAATTTGTCTTTGAATGCCTTGAAATTGCTCTTGAATGCTCTAATAATGCTCTTGTGAAAGTACTCTTGAGATAACTTGAACTTGCTAAGTGAAACATAGTGAAATGACCTCATATTTATACATATCTTAACATTGATTCCCAAAATTCAAATATCACAAGCCGACATCTGAATATACATTTGAAATCATTGAAAAAATGCCAAAAACATAATTTGAATTTAGGTCCTAGGTGCAAGTGAGGACCCATTCACCCTATGGTGAATGGGTCCTAGGCCACTTTCCTAGGACACACATTACCCAATGTTAAACCTTATGTAATGAAATTTATGAATGTCGGGTCTTATCCCCCATAATTTGCAATTAATTAGGCTTGGATTTGAATTAAAGAGGCCAATTAAGGCATAATTAACCTCAATTAATTAATGAATCCCTAGATTACTGTGAAAGTATAAAGGTACGCCTTGCAACACCAAAAAAAAGGCACAATTAAGTCCATTTTAATTAAAAGGGACCTAAACTTAATGTGAACATGTAAAACATATTACAACACTAAATTAAGGCATCATTAAGCTCATTTATTTATTAGTTATTCATTCCCAAATTAAATTTGAAAAAGGGATACTTTTTCCTACACTACAATATGATTTAATTTGAAATCCTCCACATCATCCAATTCTAACAAAATTTGATTTAGTCATCTGAGAAACTTCCAATTGGGAGTCGATCTTCTCTTAATAGCTTTGATTGTGATCATGGACTCTCATTCCAAATGAATCTTTCTTAAACCTAATTGCTTACACTATTTTATTCCCAACCAAGCCACTTGGAACTCAGCTTGATTATTTATCTTATCTACCAATCTTTTTTCCCATTTTGCTATTCTTCTACCTATATGGTCTCTTAAGATACATCCAACCCCTGAAGGCCCCAGATTGCCTTGTGCTGCACCATAAAAGTTTACTTTGACCCATCCTTCATTCGACAAGTACCACTTCACATCCACCCTCGGATTAGATCAGAGATCATCCTTTTGAGCCCCATAAATGAGGGAATTTTATCATATAGTTATAATAGACCTAACATTGAAACATTTTTTTGATAGATAAGATGTGGGTTCTATAGGGGAACACTCCCAATTATCAAATACAATTACAAATAGGCCTTAAAGACAAGATAAACCTAAAAAATGATACAAATGCTTCATTGAAATATATCACCATAACTAGACTAGGAAACTACCCAAATGTTAGCCAATCACCATAACTAGGATAAGAAACTACCCAAATATTAGCCAACATACCTCATGATCACAATATTATTTTTCTTTTGAGATCTTAGGAACATTTGAAATGAAGCCTTCTTCCTAGAAAAATAATTCCAATAAGAGATAATAATGCAAACATCATATTCTGAGGCATCAGAAAAAAACTAAAAAAGAGGGAAAACAAGTGAGAGGGGACAAAGGCACACCATCCAATGAAGGATAACAATTCAAAGGAAGGGAGATAGGTACAATAGATGAATCATGAAACATATGGTAGAAATAATTCCAACAAGACACAATAGTCCAAACACTCTATTTCAAGGCATCCTCTCCTAAATATAAAACAATTGAAAAAGAGGACCTATGAATAATAGGAGGGCAAAAAGGAACAATATCCAATGAAGGAATTCAACTAGAAGGAAGGGAGGTAGGTGCAATAGGTGAAGCATGCAACACATAGTAGAGAAAAGATACTAAATATTTTGCATACAAAAATAATAGGGATCTAGAGAGGACATGTGCTCTGAAACAACATAAACTTGTCACACATAAAATAATTATAAATAACAACAAGAGATATTATTGCGATAAGAGAAACCTTCAAATGGTTGTGCTCTACAAATAGAGAAGAAAAAATAGTAAGAGGTATTGAATAGCTTCCTCAAAAGGCTACATTGAGGGTAACAAAGAGGGCACCTAAAGAATCCCAACTTCAAAGTGTTATTCTTTATAACTAGAGAATAAACAATATTATAATGGGGATTGAATAGCTTCCTAATAAGACTAAATTGAGAGTGATTTTACTTTGAGATAAATTTCTATTGGCAAACCCCTTGATAAATCATTATTTATTATATGATTCAAGAAAAAGGTAGCATGAGAACTTTCATCAATCATTGAAGAGGTAGACATAAAAGTACCTAAATAATCTCCAATATCCTCCAAATTGGAGTCAATATAGAATTGTAAAAGGATTGGTTAGGAAATTTGGCCCAAAATAGAAACACTAAAAATGGTTCTATAAGTAGGTTGGGGACAAGATACCCAGACTTCATTAATATAACAATAATTCTCCAAAAATCAAAACTCATTCTCAATAATAGTCTCCTTATCCTTTGAGGACACACACAATGACGAAAAGGCCTTGAGCACTAAGATAAATGTCTACAATCTTTAGAAGAGGCTTATAGTTCCCAAAATCCTAAACATGAAGATCATATATATACTAGGTAATAACTAGTTAAATTTATACATCAAAACCTTGTCTACATAATGATTCTTCCTTGAAAATGACTAGAAAATCTTCTTAGAGAATAAAAACATGACATTAGCATACCTCTTTCCTAGTAATACAAGGTAAACACCCTTATAAAAAATAATTAAACCTACCACAAAAACCTTACTAGTGTCATGAAGGATTGTTGATACACCATATAAACACCTTTAATTAAGCTAATGACCTTCACAAGTGAATAAATGCACAAAACTACTTTTGACAATGTTTGAGTAGTTGAAGTAGATGACAATCCTCTTAACATCATCAACATAAACCAAAGAAGAGTCTACAAGAGCAACCAAACTCAAATGACTAATAACCATAAAAAAACATCACTTTTATTTGATCATAACTGATATTAAAATTTTTATTACTTTATGAAAGAAATTAAAATCAAAATTTAAAAACAAGTACCATATAATAATCAATACTTATCTTTAATTCACTATATTTATGATTAGAATTTATTTATAAAAGTAACATTAGTTACAAAAAAATTACTAATTATAGTTTTTCATAGAAAATAAGAAATATAAGTTATAGTTTATTTGATATTTAATGTAGTAATGTTGTTTATTTAAGAATATGAAGAGGAATTAGAGTTTTGACTTTTGTTCATGTCTCTTTTATCTTTAAGTTTTGTGTTATCGACTTGTTTGGCTTTGTGTTGCCATTTATATAGCTATGATCTTATACATCTCTATTAATGTCTTGTATTGTTTGTGATAGTGTCTTTAGCAACACTAAAACTTGTACTGGGGATCAAAGTTTGGTATCTAGATAGGATGATGTTGCATGTGTCTTTGAAGACTTACCGTTAAGAATCTTGAATAACAAAACCTCTTTGATGAGGTTCAAGTCGTAATTTTGAATAATAAAACCTATTCAATGATGGTGAAGTCATACAAAGATTTGAGGAAAGTAAAAAATTGAATTATTTGGAAAAAGTATAAAGTAAATACCAGTGCATGGACTGGGAAAAGGATATTAATGAAACTTTTCTAAATGATAATGACTATAAAATGTGTTGTCCATATATTGCTAAGCACTTTTATGTGTTACTATCTTTGCTTGTTATTCATTCAATTATTTTATTTATAAATCATTATATAATTATTTGGATGTAGAAAAATACAGATATACAAATTGAAGTGTAAAAAAATAAATTAAAATAGAAAAAATCAACTTTTAATCATTAAATATTCAATTATACATAATTCTATAGATCCACAAATAAAAAATCATAAAAATATTAATAATAGATATTATATTTTTGATTGAAAATTTAAGCAAATCATTTACTATAATGGAGAGCCCTTTACCAAAAGATAAATTTAATTCCTAGTCAGCCAAAACCATTAAAGAGTTATAGTGAGAACACCCTTGGAAAGCACTTAAATCTAATTAATATCTACGCATGGGATGTAATCACCCCTTGAGTTGTGTCCACGTGTACTCTACACTTTCGAGAAACGTCACTGTCAGCCACGTCATCACACTGCCTAATTCCACCTCACTTTCCACCGCTATGGCGTGCAAAAAAGAATACTTCATAATTTGTCTTTTTAAAACATTATTAACTGCACTATTTTATTTTAATTCCTGCAATAATTTTTAATAACAATGCTTTTAAATTGATTATCTTTAACTACATGGAGTTTGTTGAATTGATATTAAGTCACCAAATAAGATGTTAAATTTGATGGCTGTATTCTATATTTATACTTTTTAATTAAAGATACCATCTATTATTTAAAATGTATTATATGTGTAGTGGAAAAAGTGTATATTTTATATTTTGTTTTTATTGGATGTCATTTATTTATGATTTTAACATTCAATTTGATTCTTTCATCACACTCATTGAAATAAAATCCAAACCTTTCACTTTGTCATGTTATATTTTTCAATTCAAAAGATTGCTAACCTAGTTTCCATGAGATTTTCCTTCTTGGATTAGACGCACACCTACGACTATGTCTTCTAGATTAGATCGCAAGTGTAAGATTGTCCCTTGGAATAAATAGTGGACTTCCCAAAATGTTCCAACTTACATGTCTAGGGTTGTGTATTTAAGGACATCATGATTAGTCACAATTTAGTCTTAGTTGGCATTAGACATATAAATTAACAAATCAATATCTATCACTTCTTAATTTATTTTTATTTTGAACTTTGTTGTTGTTGAAGAATCATTAGACAATCAATTATCAATCATAGTTTGCATCAAACTTCTTGTATTAGCCTTCTTTTGCATTAGACACAATAGTCAGCTAATTGACATTATTGCCCTCTTTTATCTTTTTTTTTTTATACTATCAAATCAAATCAGGGGCCTAACTATCATTAAGGAAGTTTCTTACTTCCCTATGGACATAATAGACTCCTAGCAATGCTCTTTAGCACCACAAATTTTTGGACACAAATATACATCTCAGAACACATTCTTTGTAGGTAATAGGACAAATTCTATAATGGACAAAATCATGCCAGATGAAAAGTTTTTAGGGACTCATCCTAGGTAGAATCTAATCAAAGGCCACAAAAATCTTGAGATCCACCCATCACAAGCTTGTGATCATTGATCTAACTGGAAAATAGGTTTTTGAATTCCTTGTCATGACACAATAATCAATATCAAGATCACATAGAATTGCAAGTAAACCCTAATTCACGTTCGTTATTTGAGCACATTTATGTCTTAGTATTACTCAACAAAACTAGTCTCAATTAATCAAACCTACTCTTAAATTAATTTAGGGTTTAATAATTATATTAGGCTTACTCAAGTATTGTAGGGTGCATTTTATTTCTCTGCATCACGGTGAACCTAAAATTCCATGCCCATCATTTCAAGTAAATCTTTTGAGTTTAAGATCTAGTTCTAATTTATATTTTTTTACATATTTGATTGCATTTGAAGTATTTATTATCTTGCTTAGGATTTTAGTGGTTTAGTGATTTGCATACTATCCAATTATCTCTTTGGGTGATTTTGATTGCTAAATCTTAGTCATGGATCCTCACCAACTCTTGTCTTTGCAATCTATTTATGCATGTATCAAGGATTTCAATATGCTTACAATTTTCTACATCTAACACCCTTTGATCCTTGATGACATCATATCCTTCTACCATAAAGAAGGTGGTGCATGTTTTGTGGATGTCTTATTTTATTGTGTATATAACTTTTCATCCTTCATGGAACTTTCATTATTTTCCTTCTCTTTTGGATGCATTCACTTCACTTGTGCATGAGCTTCATGGTGGTTATACTCTTCCTATGATTGGTGTTATTTTCACAATCTTAAGGATGATAGTGACAACCAACATTTATATTGATACATATAGGGATAATGATTTTTTTGATGAGGTTGTTACACCTAAAGTTGATGATATCCTTCTTGCCATCATGATAGTAATTCCTCTACACCCTTGCATATTATTATGCATGCATCTAGTGATTTGTTGTTTCTTGATGATTTATCGAACTAAGAGCTTATTAATCCTTGCTTACTTCATGAAGACACTTTGCCTTCTTCCTCAAATTATGTTTCAAGGATTAAAGATGATCATTTTTGACAAGTAACTTATGATAACACTATACTTTTTGGGAATGTTTTAGTGTCTCATGATAGATTAGCCCATGCCCTCTATAATGTTATATTATTAGAGAACCAATGAGATTTATTATTCTAGAGGGAATAAACATGTTTATTTATGCATTAAATCATTCTTATTCTTATGTTATGTTCACATACATGATGGTACCTTCTTAATGTATGTATTTTGAGAAAAATTGATTAATGAGGCTTTACATTGGTTTGATATATTTCATACTTCTTATAGTGCATGTATTACTCTTGCATGTAATTTTATTGAATACTTTACTCCTCACCCTAGAGTGATTGCATTATAATTCTAATATCTCAACTTATAGTGGCCATTCCTTATAAGGTCTTGTGGGATAATCCATTCTATCTAATGTCATAACATTTTTAAATGTCCATAATAAGTGACCTAAGGAATATTATATATCATCTTATTATGTATCATACTTTGGAGACCATAGTATGCATGATTAATATTTTATCCTATATACATAATCTACTATCCAATATAAGCATACAAAAAGTGTTAAGACTAATAATGTTTTTCATAGTCAACCACTATATTATTAAAACCAAAGGAATAGTTCTATTGGCACCCCATTTTGATGTATAACTTTCCTCTTTATTCTACTCCCATGTTGTGCATTTTACCCTATTTATGCAATACTGATAACCAATCCAAGACATCTCTTAATGGGTATCCTTTGGTTAAAGTGTGCATATGTGTTGTTCTCCCTCATCCCCCATGTGCTTGTTATGTATTAGAAGTTTCCAATATCTAAGAAACTTCTAAGTGGGGAATTTTTGGGTCATTTCTCTAAGTTTGGATAGGTTGTTAGACTTTCAAACTTTTGGAGTTTCCTTTCCTAAAATCTCTTTCACTCAATCCACACTCTTTCCCTTATCCTTATCGGGGTTTCAAAATTCCCCTTACATGGATACCCTTTTCATGATCCTGCTAATCTTTAAAACCCTGACTCCTGTCCCTTTGCAATAAGTATCTTTTTAGAGTCAAAGTTTAAGCTTTACCTCTACCCTAGTACTTGTTTCTAGATATCCCCAATCCCCAAAATTTGACATTTTCCCCTATGCACCTTTTCGAAGTTACGATTTTACCATCCCTTTACCTTAGTACTTCCTACTTTGCATCTTTGATTCTTGACCCCTGATAGGTTCATTCATATTTCTTATCAGATTTGGAGATGTGGGTATAAATTTAATATTGTACTTTTTATTTGCAAGAGAAATGAGGGTAACATAGTCTAGAGATCTATACCCCAGTACTCCTTGAGTAGTCTGTTTATACCCCAGAGGATACAATAAGAGAAATAAGCATGTGCGGTAGGAATCTATAAGGCATGCATGATATACAATATCATAATAGAAAAATAAATTGCTCATATATCTACAACACACGTGTTTCCCTTATAACTCCTTTCTATATATATTATATTATGTCAGGTACAAAAGAGTAGGTCTAGTCTCTACTCTGGTAGTATGTTATCTTTACCTTATCATTACATTCTATTACATCACATCACTCTCCTATCTCTCTGTCTATTACACATGTCATATATACATATGTTCCGTTGAAGGGAAATGCCTTTTTCTAGCGGCTTAATGTCTTTACCTGGTATCGTGGTCTTCTTTCGGTATCTTGCAATATGTTCTGTTTTTGCCCTTGGTCTGCTAACATAATCCCCCCTTTTATAATGATGTCTTTTCCTCAAGATATGTTGCTCAATCAAGGGAGGATATTTTGATATTCAATTTTTAGTCTAGCCAATGTGGTGGTCCAATATTCTTGTGCCTGGAGGAGTGTGCTTATTTATGCTTGGATTTGCACCAATGTATGCTCTGCCTCTTTGAGAGTGGTTGGGATGGTGATGTTGTGGGTTATCTTCTTTTCTTCCTTCAAAATTATTTGGAGGAATCTCAGTTCATTATTGAATTCTCCCTTTGTTTTTGTAGTTGTTCCTTGACCAACTCTCATTGGCTATGGAGCTGTTGGAGATGGATGTGTAGATTCTTTGTATTTCCGCTTGTCGCTCCAGTCAAGTCTTGTAGGGGCTTGTAGCTCATTTGTGCTAGTTGATCCTTCTTTTGTGTGATTTGGTTTCAGAGGCTCCATGTCGTATTGAGCCACTGTAAGAAAAAGTGATATATTACTCTAATGACCTTGATGCTATCCTCGATCTATTTGATTTGTAGCTCCAGTTGAGTTCTATGTGGTAGCACATCTCTTGATGAATTGTTGGGTGTTCTACTTAGTAAATTCATCCTAGGAATCCTTCCTTATATTATCCCTTTGGGATGCCAGGTCCATCTGTATGTCAATAACTAATTGTTGAAGTTGGTGAGACAAGGGGAGGGATTGATCCTTGGAAAAAAGTAGAAAATATTTTTGGAGCACATCTATGGACTCTTTCAAGTGTTCTGTTTGTTGCACATGTTCTTGAATAAGTTCTTCTTTGGCAGTGATATGAAAAATGTCCCCTAATTATATTTTTCTGAATGGGTGACATTTCAGATATATTCACTTGAGATCCCACCAGTGGTACTTGGAGAAATTATGGTGGTGGTGCTGGTTAGATCTATTGTTGTTGAGCTAGAAATTTTTTGATGGTGGAGATAGTATTGTTGAACACACCCATTTACTAAGAGGGGGGAGTGAATTAGTATCTTCAAAAAATTAAACCCTTCCAAATCATAAACCCTTTAGCAGTATACAAATTCAAACCCTTAGCAAGATCAACAACTCATTCATAGATCAAAAACACTTAATCTAATAAAAAAGAATGAAAGATAAGGAAATGATCATGCATACACAAGATAATGCTAGATTTACATGGAAACCCCAAGAAGGGAAAAACCACTAAGAGAAATCTCTCAATATAGAAGCTCATTGCTTACAAAATTATAATTTTAACACTCACTGCCTATGGACTTGTGGACTAAGGCACACAATATTAGGGAAAAATACAATGGACTTGCTGTACTGAGGTGCACAACCCTAGGGAGAGATACAAATTACAAGGACCTGATGAGATTCACTAGCTTAGAGAAAGATACATGAAGATTTGGGAATTATAACATTTGTCAACAATACACTCTATTGACTAAGATGTTAAAGCTCATTTCCCTTTTCTTTTCACGACCTTTTATGCGATGTGCCTTTATTCTTATAAAGAATAATCTAGGAACTGACTACAAATCAAACTTGGTGAATATCTAGTTGATTAAAAAATTATTAGAAAATTGCTATGGAACTTGAGTCTATGAGAGTGTCTTTATTTGGATCAAGAAATATCTGATATCATTACAAAAATAATGCTCATACCAAATCAAGTAGCACTTGCATTGATAGTAACTTAAGTTAATATAAGAGATGATTTTCGTTTTACTAGAAGTTCAAACTCTTCATGGTAGTAGTCATGTTGGAAAATAGAGTAAGCTTGATTATGTGGTTAGGGGTAGTCCATTTGTTGTGGTGTTGTCGCAAAGGTGGGGAATGGTTTTGAAATCATGCAACTTATTTTCGAGTTAGCGACCAACTCCAGAGTCACCAAGAGTTATTAATTACCTCTAGAGTTGGCTACAATCCTTTGGCTCTGGAGAGGTCTGAGAACTCCATCCATGGATCTGGTAGTAGTTAGCCATAAAAAAATGTGCATATATGTAGAGAAGAGAAGAGACATTTAACATTCAAGAAACATAACACGTGAAAGTAAACATTTCATATTACATGATCCATTTAGTCCTTACATTAGTTAATTATTTTTATCAACACTAAATATAGCATGTTTTTCATTATAGGGATAAAATATGTCTTGAAATGAGAAATTAAAACAATATATCTTCAGACCTATCAATGTGTTGATGGTGATATATGTATGATTATCAAACTACAACATAAATTTGTGATGAAGAGTGTTCTTGGATGGATTCTTGGTGATGGTGGCACAGGGATTTGATTTTTTTTTGTGAAAACCTTCTTCCACACAGGTCCATGATCTCATAGGATCATATTTTGTTTGGAATATATTTCATGACTATTTCCTCTATCTTTCCACATGGGGGTAACTTCCCCCTTTCTTTCTTTGTCTTAAAAAAAAGAAAACTATCTATTGTTGAGGCATCTGGGTCCACGTGGTGCTACTTGGGGGTCTTGATGAACCCCCTCCCATTTCCTTTAAAGAGGTGATCAAGAGTGATGATGCTTCATCCTATGGTCATGAGAATGTTGTGAGGCTTTTGTTGCATGTAACTATGGAGGTTAAAATGGATCAAAATTTAGAAACTTGAACTAGATCGAATAGATATTTGGACCATAGCAATGATTGACCTATTATGGTAATTAACCTAAATGTAATTGTAGAGGTTGTGTTGTACTTGTCTAAGCATTATTTGATATGTAAATTCCTAGGTATTATGGTTTCTTTGCCTCATTTGGAAACTTGGGCTCAAAGGAATTGGCAACTTGAGGGAGATATGGATATTATTCTTGTAGCGAATGGTTGTTTCTGTGGTTTTTTCAAGAATGGTAGTGTGGATGAATCCACTTTTTGAAGTTTTTATCAAAGGCATTTTATTGTGGGCGACATTTGAAGGTCGGGCAGGTTTTATAATATTTGTGGTTTTTTTGTTGAGTTTTCCTTTTCAAGTTTCGACTAAGTAATGCTTCCCAAAAAGGTGCCACATGGTGGTCCCACACTCATTCTTCATAAAGAAGTCCTTACAGCCTTTAGAATTAGCGCCAATGAGCCATGTGGTGGATTTGTGCATCATTTATAAAATTAAAAGTAGCTCCAAGCAACTCTTCTCACCATGGTTTTTCCCATTTTGGGTTTCCACATATATCTGGTGTTCCATGTGTTATTGTGTGCATATGTGTGATGTTTTGGAGTTTATGTTTGGAGAAGTGACTAATGATAATTAATGTTGAATTAAATTTTTTTGGCATATATTGATTCACCCCCCCTCTTAGTATATTGTGTCCCCTTCAGAGGTGACAACATCCAACAGTGGGGGAGAGTGATGATGGCAGACCTAGCCCATCAGTTGGTATGGGTGAGTAGGGAGGTGCAATATTACAGAGACTTATATGTTAGCGTATTCCCAATAGAGGAGAGGTGATTGAGCTTCTCAGAGGTTGAGAGCTCTAGGAGGAGTGGGCATCGATCACTATGGTGGGAATCCAAGAGGAGCAGGTCAATGGGACCCTCAAGATGAGGTGGAGAAGGATCAACAACATTAGGGAGAGTGCCACCATTCCCCACATACTCAGATACATGGAGTAGTGGTTAGATATTATGGATACCAGGTGGTAGTTTTGGATTGATACATAGGTTTTGGGGATTTTTGACAATCCCTTTTGTACAAGCGGCTATACTATTGTATTTATTTGATTATGACATTGATTCATGATGTGCTATATCTTTATGGAAATGTGATGTAATTTATTATAATTTATGGATATTGATGTATGATGGATGTTAGTGTTATTCATGGATATGTATATGATTTATGGATGGATGTCGATTTCTTTGATGGTTATGGATGCATATGGATTATGTTATGGATGGTCAATGTATATGATGTGATGTGATTGTATGTATATGTGATTAGATTATATTTATGTATGTTATGAGGCAGGGTGGATATTCATGTATGTTTATATGAATCCTAATGATATTGTGATGAGTTATTTGAGTTATTATACCTACCGATGACATGTAATGATGATGTATGCAGTTGATTTATGGATGTATATGATAAATGTGTAATGCATGTGAATGGATTAATATGTGATGCAACTAAATCTAATGGATGAACCTAATTACATAATGATACTACATGATGGACTGAAATGATTAAACAATGTAATGTACCTCAAATGGGAAAAGATGTTAAGAATAATGAATCCTAAACAACTTCATGCAACCTAAATGATAATGAAAATGATACAATATGCTTAGAATAACAAATTATAAACAACTGAATGCAATGAATATGATAATAAAAATGATAAAATATGCTTAGAATAACAAATTCTAAACAACTTCATATAATGAATATGATAATTAAAATGATAAAAGATTATTAGAAATTCTAAACAACTTCATGCAATGAATATGCTTATGAAAATGATAAAAGATGCTTAGAATTAAAAATTCTAAACAACTTAATACAATGAATATGATAATAAAAATGATTAAAGATGGGTAGATGATAGGTGGAAACTATTGTGTATCAACCAAGTATAAGACAAACCCAACGAGAAAAGCGAAAGGGGAACACATTTGCACATTCAAAATATAAGGATTAGGAAGAGGTTGTTGGTAATGAATAGGAAAGATAGGTTGATAGGGATGGTAGATGGTAGGATGGGAGCCGGAATTGAGCAATTTAATACTATATATTAGACTTCCATGTAGTGAACACTTAATTTTATTTAGCATGGGACACTATGCGCCAAGGTATAAGGAACCAAGGTGGCATCATATCACGTGCATAGGATTGACACAACAAACAAATTGGTTAGTCGAACATCCTACAAAGTCACAAAGGGCTTTGGTGGGGCTGATGTTAGAAAACAATAAACATAAAATGATTCCCTCGTGTAACAAAAGATCAAGATATATCCTAGTGGATACAACGTGAGGCAACCAGGAAAATATAGCGAAAAAAAAGCCAAGACATGCCCCTATTTCTACCAATTAAAGCACACCATGATATGATGGAT
This sequence comes from Sequoia sempervirens, assembly GCA_007258455.2. Taxonomy (NCBI): domain Eukaryota; kingdom Viridiplantae; phylum Streptophyta; class Pinopsida; order Cupressales; family Cupressaceae; genus Sequoia; species Sequoia sempervirens. Next base: position 187,673,097 of record VDFB02168118.1, read on the forward strand.
CATGGTGACCTCAAGTAGGTAGAGTAGGAGGCTTAAAAAAGATAAAAAAATATTTGAATGCACCCAAAGAAATAAAAAATACCTCAAATACCATTTTCCATAAGGACTATAAGTGGATTGAAATGGTCTAATGTGAGGAATGATATATCCTACAAAGAGAAAATATGGATGAGATAGAACCTAGGATTCCTATGACAAGGGGCAGTCAAGATACCTAAAACTAAAAGGGGATAATAGATTTTATTGAAGTACCAACTCAATAGAGGGTCTTGGTGACATAACAAACATAAGGAGGAGGCCTAGCAACATGTATGTACAATAATGGGCCTCGACGATAACACAAGACTAACACTATGTATACTATATACAACTGATGACAACTAGCAAAAGACTAATTGAAGAAGAAATTTTGAGTATCAGGAGTGTATTAGGATCCATAAGATGCACTTCAGAATAAGTGAATGAAGCTCAAGAATTGGGATAGTAAATATGAATTATCGAATGCTCAACCAATATAACCATAAGGTGGATGGAGGGAATTAGGATAGATAACCATAAGGTGGATGTAGGTGGATTGGGATAGTGTGTAGGGGATGTGAGTGGTAAGAGGATGTATGCAAGCCCATGAAAAAGAGGAGATGAGGTAGATAATTATTATGCCCCATACAAATGATGGTTGCAACTATGTTTTCACAAAATGTACTTGTCTAAGGCGTCACCAAGGGTGGTTTTCACCATAGGACAATTTATTTTTCTTTACTATTTTCTATATTTTATTTTATTATTCTTTTTTGACAATTTTTTATATTTTTGGATTTTTCTAATTTTTGAATGATAGGATAGCTCAGTTGATTTAGGAATAGAACCTCTTGAGGTGGATGATGTTGATAGGTTAATCAAAAGGTTCACCATTGGGAGTAGCCAACTGATATTCCCCAAAACCATACTTTGTGGTAATGACATAAGGACCCAACCAATTAGCTTCAAACTTTCCTTTCTTCTCTCGATCTTGTTGGGTCTGCTAATTCTCCTTAAGAACAAGATCACCAAGTTGGAATTGGTGAGGTCTTATTTTCTTGTTATAGATTCTTCATAACTTGTTCTAATAAGCTTGAAGATGGTTGTAGGCATTGAGATGTTCATCCAAAATCTCTAACTGACTCAAACATGCAACCCAATATTCCTCATCATTGATGATATTCTTCAATGAGATGTGTAAGGATGGGAGCTCAACTTCTATCAAAAAGATAGTTTTGGCACCATAGACTAATGAATACAGAGTGACACTGATAGGGGTATAGGTTCTTGAGTGGTAATCCCAAAGGGAAGAATTTAGGTTGAGATGCTAGTCACAAATAATGTCATTGAAAATTTCTTAAGGATTTTAATTAGGGTTTTATTAATTTCCTTCACTTGTCCATTACCTTAGGGATAATATGGAGTGGACCAACAATGTTAGATGTAGAATTTTTCATAGTTTTTTTTGCACATGTTGGTTTTTAAGGGTTTATCGTTGTCGGTAATGATTTTGGAGGGGATATAATATCAATAGATAGTATGGAAATTTAAAGGCCCGTGATGAGGGTGAGTGGGATGGCTTCCAACCATTTAGTGAAATACTCGATGGTGGCAGTGATGATGGTGTGCCATTGGATGAAGGGGGATGTATCTTGTTGACTAAATAAAGATCCCATTATGAGAAGAGCCATGGTGAGGTAACAGGTTGCAATTCTTGTGATAATGGATTTATAAAATCGACATGTTGCTGACAGGGAACATACTCACATGCATCATGTTCCATAGTAGGCTAATAATAGCCTGTTTGAAGAAGCTTCTTTGTATGGACCATTGCACTTGTGTGAGCCCCATAAATACCACTATGTAATTCGTTTAATACCACATTGGCTTCTGAAGTGTTTAAAAATCACAATAAGGAGCCATCATGTCCCCTATAATATGAGGCATCTCCAAAGATGGTGTAATGGAATGAATGTTGGATGAAGGATCGATGTTGTTGGTGAGTGAGATTAGGTGGTAATTTTTTTTTATGGAGGAATGTGTAGATGATGTGATACCAGCGAGATTGGGACCAACAATTTCACACACCATTTCCATATTCATGAGATCATAGGCATATATTAAATTTTTTCAACTAAGAATTCACATTCATGGCTATCATGGGGCATGTACAATAGGGACCCAATAGTAGCCATTGTATCCACTACTTTATTTTGAAGATAAGGGACTTGCTCAAACTAAATGTAGCCAAAATATTTCAAGTGAAATCATCGACCGTGCATTTATAAAGAAGCAATTTATCATCCTTAGTCTAAAATTCATTATTGACCTACTTAATAATGAGTTGAGAATCACCATGACATGTAATTGACTAATATTCTATTGAATTGTTATCTTCAAAACAGTAATGAGAGTCTCATATTTTGAAATATTATTCATATATGGGAAGGATAATTTGAATGGCTTAGGGATAAAATCACCTTGAAGGGTGACAAAGAGAATACCTACACCTGATCCATGTTGAGTAAGTGAACCATCAAAATATAATTTCCATGGAGCCTGCTCAATGATGGTGAAAATAGACTCATCTGGAAATTTTATTATCAATAGATAGGCATCCACTAGAGGAGCGTCTTCTAGTTGATCGATAATAACTTGAACTTTGATTGATTTTCTATCAACATACTTGATGAGTTCAAATAATGACTCATTTTTCATAGGGTTTATCATATATTTATTGTTGTTACTATGGGACTTTAACACCTAGTTACTAATACTCTCTATGTTATTTCCCTAAACTTATGAACTTATCCTTGTAACTTTTGATGATTAACCTGCTATGTGATATGTCTATATTAATTTTACATGTGATTGAATGAATGTTAATATAAGGTGATTATGGATATACAATTGTCCTGTGCACGCTAATGTCATAATGCAGGTTCACATTAAGATGCAAATATAAATGAGCCTTGCAAGGTGGAAGAAGTTCATGCCAGTTGGTTGGTTGCTAATGGAGTCAAATTCATGGACATTAAAGAGGTCAATGGAGGGAAAACTTCCAGCTCATGTGGAAGTTATAACTTACCTTTAAATGATCATGTTTATTAGTTGAGTAGATTTAGAAGGTGTTGCTATGCTGGATCCTCGTTGAGGCGAGTCTGGTTTGACTAAATCTAGCGCATGCATAACCTCCTTCCTCTTTTTCATTCTTTCAATAAATGGCATCCTCCTAGTTTGTTGGAGTTGATTGCCTAGTTAGTTAGGGTTAGTTAGAAGCTTTCCTTCTATAAATAATGATTAGATGTCCCTCTTCACAAGGTTGGATGTTTCGATATTGTACTTGCATTTTTTAGTTTTAAGGAATACAGTCATGTTGCTATTATGATGTACCAATGTTTTCAATGAATAAAATGATACTTTGATTTGCTGCATTTGAGTTAGCCTAGGGAAGACTCATTCAAGGGGGGCCACTTGGTGAGAATTTCATCCATTTAGTTTAGTAGTTACTTTTCTATTTAGTAGTTAGTTACAGTCTTAGCAGTTGTTTGTTCCTGCAGCCATTGGAACTATGTTCTGTGTTTATTCCTACAACCAAGGTAGACAGAGTAACCTCCTATATGTTTGTTGATATTTTTTTTTTTGTCATTCATTTCAATTCAACTTATTTGTTGATTCATGCTCAGTACTTATGCTGATTCCTTTCAAGCATTTTATTTTTAGTATTGTTTCCTTTCTAGTTATAGGATAAGGATGACTACAGTAGAGTCCTAGTGCATAGACAGTGCTGACCCATTTCAAGTTCACATCCCTGGGTTGATAATGAAATGAACCTTCATGATGAGCAAGATAACTCCTTAGTGCAAATATCTAATCTCTAAGTTACAACTTTAAGGGCTTAGTTGTTGAACCATTAGAGGAGACCAATTTTTTTGGCGCTGTTGCTAGGGATGGTGTCAAACTAGGAAGTTATTTGGAGTCATTTCCAGTTTCTTTCTTGCTTTAGTATCTCTGAAGTTTGTTCTTAGCATACCCTTTATTTGAATAAAGTAATGATATGCTATTCTTTCACCAATTCTTTGTGTGAGTTGGCTAATACTGAGTTAATGCTGCATGCATAAAGGCAAGAGAAGAGATGCTCATGGGAGATTCCTTCCTAATGACCCTAATCCTGATAACCAACTAGTTGAGTTTTAAATTTTTCCAAGAGATGAAGAAGAAGAGGAGGAAAATCCTTTTGCTGATGTATTTCCCAATTGACCAATTCTGAAACTTCCTCTGAAGAGAAAGCTGCCCAAAACCTGATTGAGAATCCATTTGCTTTGGCACTCCATCAAGCAATTATGGCTGGTCAAAATCCAAATAGACCTAACCAACCATCTTTTCCATTTCCTATCACCCACCAGAATGAAGTTGATAACCTCAAGAACATCCCTGCTTTAGTTCTTCCTAAATTCTATGGGCTTGTAACAGAGGACCCTGACACTTTCTTGTTTGAATTTGATATCCTCTATAGAAGCTATGATTACATTACTGATGCTCATAGGCTTAAATTTTTTCCTACTACCTTAAAGGAAGCTGCATTAAGGTGGTTTATGAGCTTAGGTAGGAATACTGTAGAGACTTGGGATGATATGAAAACAAAGTTTCTTGAGAAGTATGAAGAATACTGTAGGGGCAGTGATATGAGAGGAGATGATATCTTCTAGATGCAGAAGGAGGATGAAAGTTTGGAGGACACTATTTCAAGGTTCTTGTTTTTTCTGCAGAAATCCCCACATCATGCACTCAATGAAGAGTCTCAAAAGTTGCTCTTCCTTAGGGGGATTAATGAAAATTGTATTGATGCTCTAGACTTGATAGGAGGAGGAGATATCATCCAAGTTCCCTAGGATGATATTAAGAAGACATGTTAGAATTACTATAGGGCAGCTATGAAGAAAGGAAAAGGTTACCAATCTTCTATGAGTAAATCCTCCACTAATGGAGTTTCAAGGATGGAAATCACTCATTTGCTGGCAGATTTCAAGAAAAGAAGAAACATGAGGAGACAAAAGCAATGTTAGTAGAATATTGTCCTCATTGTAGGAAAAAGAAGAAGGACTGCATATGCAAAATGGTAGCCAACATTGACAACAAGTAAATTCTACCAGAATTCAGGCCAATTCAGGGTGATGATGATCAAGTTTTCTATAGTGCAGAAAGAAGACCATGGGCTCCAAGATAAGGTATGCCACCATATACATTATCTTTTAGTGGACCTTATTTGAATTCTTATACATCTGGTAATCAATGGAAACCCACATGCCCATCAAACTTTGGAAGTTATCCACCTCAGTCTTGGAACAACCCTCCAAATATTTGGCCCAATTACCAAAACTCTCCACCTTAGTTGCAGCAATTCTAGGGGAATTGGTAACAACCTCTAGGAAACTGGCAATAGACATCCTAATGGAGGGGAGGACAACAATAGCCAAACCAGGAAACTAGTTACATGCAACCCCCTCCACAGCCTCAACAGCCTGCCATAATGCCTCCTCCTCCTAACTCAAACTCTAGCACACCTATACCTACTCAGTTACCAACTCAACTCACATCTAACCCAAATAACAAACCACAGCAGCAGCCAGTCTACTATGTAGTTCCTAATCAATTTCCTGCATATGTTGTGAGTGTGAGTGATATTCATTTATGTTTAGGAACCACTTTGTCATCTCCTTCCACTCCTATCATAACAGAGATTCCTGTGGAAGAAGAGGATCGTAAGAAATTATCTAATATCCCTATTCAGTCAAATGTGCCCAAGAATTTTGAACCAGTTCAACAATATGATCAAGACCCACAATTTCCTCAAAGTTTAGAAGTTGTTAAACAAAAGGAAGAGAAGGAAGAAACAACTTTTGATATTCTAGATCAGTTAAAACACATATGTGTCAAGATACCTTTGTTCCAGGACATAAAATATGTTCCCATATATAGTAAGGCAATCAAGGAAGCATGTCTCAAAAATCCAGGGAGGAAAAGGACCCCACTACCATTCATGTGGTGGGGCAGTTGGTAGATATCATGCTTGGGAAAGTCATTGTTCCTAAATATACTGACCTAGGTAGCCTATAGTTGGAGTCATTATAAATGGAATCCAAGGAAAGAATGCACTAATAGACTTGGGAGAAGCTATCAATATGATGACTAAGGATATCCTACAACAACTGAATGTTACAAGTATGAGACCTACTCCTACTATCCTGCAACTTGTTGACAGTTCCAGTGTCAAACCAGATGGTATAGTAGAAGACCTTGTTGTTACTCTAGACTCTTGGGAATATCCAACATATTTCATGATCCTTTCCCCTAAAGCTACATTAGGATGGTATCCCATTATTCTGGGTAGGCCATGGTTAGCTACAACAAATGCTTACATTGGATGTCGGTTAGGGGACATGAATATTTATGATGGAAGAAGCACTAAAAATCTTGTCCTCTATCCTCCTGCTCAACCATCCCATGATATGGACAACCCCATCTAGCCACATGTTGGAGAAGAGGCCGAGGAGGTCAATGCAGTGGCACAACTCATGATGATAGGCATAAGTCCTTTCATGCAACTTCAGGAAGAGGATGAAATATTATCTCATATAATTCATAACCATTGTGAAGTGCATGAAGAACCATCCACCCATGAATCTAGTTCTACATGTCCATTGCAGATACTTCTGTTAGCTTCTCCCGCACTTGGATTTCCTATAGCAACATATATGCTTCATATATTGTTACTACATGAACTAAAAATGCGAAGAATTAGTGAAACAACCATGATTGAGTTGACCACACAAGTACAAGTTTTAGAGGGTAAAAATTTGAATATTAATAACAAGCTTAGTCAAGAGTAGCAGTTTCCCTTGACAAACCTATTGAAGTTACATCAGCATGCATTTGCATGGGATTACCATGACATGAAAGGATTAGATCCCAAACTCTATACTCACAGGATCTACGTTAGAGATGACTGCACACTAGTAAGGCAACCACAAAGGAGGATCAACCCTTCATTGAGGGAGATTGTGAAAGGAGAATTATTGAAGTTATTGGATGCAAAATTTATCCACCCTATCTTAGACAGCCAATGGGTGTCCCCTTTGGTAATTGTGCCTAAAAATGGAGGTAAATGGAGAGTTTTTGTTGACTATAGAGAACTAAACTCTGCCACTAAAAAGGATCATTTTCCCCTTCCTTTTATAGACGAAGTATTGGATTCACTTGTTGGTAAGTAGTATTTTTCCTTCCTAGATGGATTCAGTGGTTATAATCAGATACAGATTGCACCTAAAGCTCAGGAAAAGAAAACTTTCACTTGTCCTTAGGGGACTAATGCCTATTATGTACTCCCATTTGGTCTATGTAATGCACCTGCAACCTTCCAAAGAGTAGTTATTAGTATATTCTCAAATATTTCACATGATGGTATGGAGATCTACATGGATGATTTCACTACTTATGGTACCAATTTTGTAGAAGCATTAGAAAACCTAAGAAATGTTTTGCAGAGTTGTGAGGACCATAATCTGTCCTTGAATAGTTAGAAATGCTTTATGATGATGCAAGAAGGAGTAGTCCTTGGTCATTATATCTCTCAGAAAGGAATTCAAGTGGACCCAACCAAAATTGAGGTAATTACCAATCTTTCTATTCCTGTCAAGCAAAAAGATGTTAGAAGTTTCCTGGGACATGCAGGATACTATAGGTGCTTCATTAAAGATTTCAGTAAGATGGCAACACCACTTTACAATCTTCTAACTAAAGATGTTGAGTTCTAGTGGACAGAGGATTGTGATAAAGAATTCTCTAATTTAAAAATAACATTAACCCATGCTCCTGTGCTCAAAGGCCCTAATTGGGGACTCCCTTTCCATATTCACACAAATGCATTTGATTATGCTATAGGGGCTGTCTTAGGATAAAAAGAGGGAGCAATAGAGAATGTAATCTACTTTGTTAGCAAGAACCTACAAGGGGTTGAGTTTAACTACATAGTGACAAAGAAGGAGATGTTGGAAGTCATTTATGCTCTCAACAAGTTTAGGCATTATATCACAGGATATCAGATCTTTGACCATACAAACCATGCAGCCATAAGATACCTTATGAACAAGCCATTGATCACCACTATAGACAAACCGGATAAGGAAAATGTTGTGGCGAATTTTCTTTCCAGATTGACTACATCAGAGGACACTCAAGCCATTTATGACTCATTTCCTGATGGACATTTTTTCTCCATCAACGCACACACACCTTGGTATTCAGATATAGCCAATTATCTGGTTACAGGGAGAGTTCCCCCTCATTTTTCTCCAAAAGAGCGAAGGGTTCTTATTGAGAAAAAAAATCCATTCTCATGGATTGTAGGTTGTTTATTCTATACTAGACTAGATCATGTGATGAGAAGATGTGTAAGAGATGATGAAACCTATGATATACTACATGCATGCCATAATGAACCCTGTGGGGGAATTTTGCAGCTAAGAGAACAGCCATGAAGATTCTCAATATAGGATATTACTAGCCTACACTTCATAAGGATGGAGGAAAGTACACTAGGAAGTGTGATATATGTCAAAGGATAGGCTGACCAACTAAATCAGATGAGATGCCTCTATACCCTCAAGTAGTTATCACACCATTTAATAAATGGGGGCTTGATTTTGTAGGTCCAATTGATCCATTATCAAATGACAAATCTTACATCTTGGTTTGTACTAATTATGTGACTAAGTGGGTTGAGGTCAAAGCCATGAAACATGCTAGGGACAATAAAGTTGTAGAATTCCTCTATGAAGAAATATTCACATGCTATGGAGTTCCTAGAGAGATAGTCACAGATCAAGGGGATCAATTCACATCCACTCTTATCACAACATTGGTGAATGAGTATAATGTCAGGCATAAGAAATCTACACCCTATCACCCTCAAGCCAATGGCTAGTCTAAGGTAACAAATAGGGAAATAGAATCTATTCTAACCAAAACAGTGGCAATCCACAGAAAAGATTGGGAAAATAGGTTGACAGAAGTTGTCTGGGCCTATAGAACCACTTGGAAAACTACCACCAGCTTTACTCCCTTTGAACTATTATATGGAAAAATAGTAATGATGCCTATTGAGTTTGAACACAAAACTCTTAGAACAACACTAGACCTTGGAATGGATAATCTGAGGCATAGAAGGACATGGTTGTGCAACTAAATGCCTTAGATGAGATGAGGAAATCAACTCTCCACCATGTTGAGATGGTGTAGATTCAGAGAGTTAGATGGCATGATAAATACATCAAAGAAAAGAAGTTCCAGCCAGGTGACTGGGCACTTCTTTATGATTCTAGGTATAAAGACAATGAAGGAAAACTTCAAACCCGATGGTTGGGACCATATGAGATTGCAAAGGTCTTCCCCAATTGTGTTGTTCAACTTACAACAATTGATCCTGTCAGGTTCAAGCTCCTGGTCAATGGTCATCGTCTCAGGTTATACCATAAACCAACCTCAAAACAAGAGTTCATGTAGCAATTTATTGAATACCAAAACTCTGAAGTTCCTGCAGCCAAAGGAAGTGGACCTAGTGTCCATCCTTCTGAATAGTCAAAGGTATGCATGCAATCATAATAAAGATTTCCACTTTTTGTGGGAATTAACTTCTCCATCAATAAACCTACCCACTCATTCATCTCCATCCCTTATCTCTCTTCCATCACTCCACCACCACTTCATCATCATTCCACCATCACTTCATTTAATAGCTCAACCATACTTTTCTAGTGACTGGTACTTCCTTCCACATTCTTTGCAAAAGACACTCCAACTTTTCAAGTACACGCATGTATCTTAATTACCTTACATGCATTTGTTTAATTATTGTGCTTTAATATTGATATTTCACATAGCAACTCCTGTTTGTATGCCTTGTTACATCATAATTCCATCCTAGCCTATGTGGACACATGCTTTTATTTAGGTTGGGGGGGAGTGTGAACCCACGTGCCATACATTTCATTAATCATATTTCATGTGCCCGTTGTGTGAACCCCAATCCTAGTACCTGCAAAACACAATGAATAGACACATTAAGTTAGATATTGCAAGCATGAACAAGGATTCCCCATGAAATCCATTTACAAACTTCAAATTAGGAAAGAAAACAATGAAGAACACAATGAAATAAGAAAATATAGATTCAATCCTAATTAGAATAGCAAACACATGATCCCATGGGGGAATTGGTTCCAATTTGATGTGAAAATTGGCCCTTTCCCAATTTCTAAGATGCAAGCTTGATATGTTGATGATGATTGATCCACTTTGTTGATGAAGGATGAGAGCTCCAAGCCAAAAATCTGCAAAAACCTAGCTAAGAACTCAATGGTGATGGATGAAAATGGCTAAATATTTTAGCATAATAACTTTGCATAATTTGTGGATGATCAAATGAGGATATGAACTCTTTATTTATAGAATGCCAAGATGGATGAATGTCCAAATTTGAGCAATGTGGGACTAACATTCATCCAATGGCATGATGCCACTTGTCAATCTATGAATGGATGGAGGATGTGCAAGATTTGGGGATTGTGCCAATAAATGCATATTTTTGAATTTCAAATTTGTTGAAATGATTTGTAAGAGGGAAGGGAAAATGCAATAAATGCCACTTGGCTCAAGGAAAAGGACATGTAAGATGGAGTTATTGCCTTGTTGGATGTACATGTTGACTTGGAATTTTTGAATTCAAATTTGGAGAATATTCCAAAAGATGCCTTGTGAGGAAAATAGAGATTTAATAAATGAATTAAATCTATTTTAATGTGCAACTTGCAAAATCTAGAGGATGGGACATGATTTAAAATTAAATTAATCAAGGGTTAATTAATTTAATAGGAGATTAGATGATGTGACCTATTTGACTCAAATTTATGGATTTATTTAAATGAAATAAGAGAGGAATATGATAAGAGAATAATTAAATAAGGATTTTGATTTATTTAATTAAAAGAGATGGTGTTAGATTAAATCAAATACGGTTTTAATTTATTTAATTTAATGGATAGACTTTAGAGATTTAATCAAATAAAATTAATTATTTAATTAAATAGGGATAATTAGATCAGATGGATTGATTTAATTAACAGAAGAGAGTGACTTAATTAGATAAAATTATTTATTTAATTAAGGGAAGGAAATTGATGAATTTAATTAGATAAGGAGATTTGATTAAATGGTTAGACCGAGGGATGATTCAGGATGAAACGATGTTAGTAGTCAGGATCATATGCACAATGTCAATTGGTATATTTTACGTGTCTACACCCACATGGCAACAAATTTGAAATGATATAGTTGAAGTGACGTCCTGCATGCATGATATGACACTAAGCCGCCGCCATTTTCTTTGATGATACCCCTCCTTTATGTCTTATTTACTACCTTAGTCAAAATCATAATGCCACTAAAAAGGTAAATTGAGAAGTCATACAACATTGGCGTTAGTACTGGTGAAGAGTTGCGGGAAGTAGAAGAGAAATTGGGTTTTTAGAAGAAGGATTGTAGGAAAAAAGTCTTTGCAGAGGTGTTTTCCAAATCGTGAGTGGAGGCAATGGGAGGTCAGTTAATCAGAAATGAACCAATAGTTCACCAGGTAATCCTACAGGATGCACTCTGTCAGACTGAATTTAGAAATTGTGGATGGCTAGATTACTTTCTGAAGCTAAGTAGTTTCAATAACGAAATTGCCTTAGAATTTGCACAAAAAATTTCTAATGGTGAGGAAATGGTGAAAGGGCTAAAAGTTATAGCCACTGAAGAAAGGATTGCTGAAGTGTCAGGTTTTCCTGCTGAAGGATAACCTTACCCTGCTTCTAGGGATGCTAGATTAGCTAGAGCAGAATTCATTGAGCCTAGTGATCCTCCACTTGTTATAGAAAAACGAGGAACACGAAGAACTTCTTTGCAAGAAAAATGGAAACAAGTTGATGTCTACATTATTAAATACATCACCTGCAAGGGTCGCCAATCTCGTCTTCATTTTGTACATTTCAAGCTTTTGAATCACATGAGACATGGCAGGAGGATGAATGTGCCAAATGTCTTGTACAATCATCTTGCAATCGTGGTTGCTGAGATGCAGAAAGGTAGGGAAAATTTTGTTTCCCATCACTGTTTGATTAAATTGCTGGTAGAAAAATATTTGCAAGAAGTGTCTAGTGTGTCATGGGATGAATTTTTGAAAATTAAGAAATTCAAATTAGAAAATATGGGTCCTAGAGATCAACCCCTAACTCGTAGGGTTAGTGGGGATGAGGGGGTTATTAAAATCACTCTTGGAGCTTCAAATTTTGGGGAAAACCCTAGCACAAACCCTCTTGCAGCAAAACCTGCAGTAGAAATTAGATCCTCTGAATCAGAGCATACAGATGAAGATAGCTCATCTTTGGACCCCAATGATGACGTTCCCCCTAAAACTATAGTTTGCACTAGGGTTTCCATTCGAAAGGAGGAAGAAAAAATGAGAAAAGCATAAATTAGAAAAGGGAAGGCTAAGAAGCAAAAACCAGGAAAGGTAAAACCTAGCCCTAGGAAGCGAAAAATTGAAGAAACAGAGCATCTTGCAGCCGTTGAGAAAAATGAAATTCCTTCAAATAAATCAAAACTAACCAGGTCTGCTACTGGTGTGCCTCCAAAAATGAACCATAGACTTAGAGGGAAACCTGGGATGAGGGCAGAAGCTCCTAAGGAGCAGGTAAATATAGAATTGGTAGTTCCTAAGGACCAGGAAAATATAGGATTGGCAGAACTTGTTGTTGTTGGAGAGCAAGTTGAAAACCAGGAACCAGTGTAAATAGAGAAAATGGAACACCAAGAACCAGTGCAAATAGGGCAAGTTGGAAATCATGAACCGGTGCAAGGGAAGATCCTAGTAGGAAAGCACAAACCTCCTACTTTTTCATGGGTATCAGTAGCCCTGGATTTATGAAAAGAAATGTAGGAAAAAGAAGAAGAATGGAATAAATAAAAACTCAAGCTACAGGAAGAGATCAATAATAAAAATAAAGAAATTGAGCATAAGAATGCAAAGATTACTGCATTAAAGGATAAGGTATACAATGTGGTGGCTCTAGTACCACAAACTATGGCATGTAGAACTCCCCCACGAGTATATGCATTGCATTTAAAGGAGTGTCATCTTTCTTTTAAGTTGTCAAGGGTCATTTCAGGTCTAAGCCCTTCCATTGAAACCCCATAGGATTTTTTCCAAGCTTACCAATCCTCCCCTCCTGAAGTTAAAAATCTGTTGTGTGAATTGTATTTGCATAACTGTGTTGTTCCCAATGACCATGAATGGAATCCATTGCTATACATTGGGGATATTTACTTGAGGGAATTAATGTCATGGATTCAAAATGAAATCAGTTGGGGGAAATAATTCAAAATATATAGAGAAAGAGAACTACATACCCCCTTATCTCTAAGAGCCAAATCAAGCAATCCTGTAGATATCTACTATACATGGCACAAACTTCTTTATAATACAAAGTACAAAAAGAGGATCATGCCTTCTAGGGAGGAAGCATACCTAGAATATGAGTAGGTAGCTACTACTACAGGAAAGACAGTGTTGGGATACATATCACATAGATGGAATGATTTTCTAGATCAGTTAAAATAGGTTGAACCCCATTCCCTACAAAATTATTATGCAACTTGCAAACCAAGTGTTAGGTATATACATCTTGGGAGGATGAAGCAACACTATTGGCTCTTGTTGATATTTTAGCTACCCATTATGTTGTGGCTAGTACTAGACTATAGAACCTATTAGTATAATTTAGATACATAGAGGCCATGGTGGGGCAGATTGGAAAGCAAGCATGGGTTCTACTGGGATCCAAATTCAGATACTGCAGAGACTGATCAAGGGAAGACAACAATTGGTGATTTCAAGGCTTTGGTTAGACAAAGGAATTGAGTTTTTTTTGCTAGAGGACCAACAAATCATTAGGTTGGGGGGAGATGATGAGTCCAAATAATGACTCATTTTTGATAGGGTTTATCATATATTTGTTGTTGTTACTATGGTACTTTAACACCTGGTTACTAATACTCTCTATGTTAGTTCCCTAAACTTATGAACTTTGGGCATGAACTTATCCCTGTAACTTTTGATGATTAACTTGCTATGTAATATATCTATATTAATTTTACATGTGATTGAATGAAAGTTATTCTAAGGTGATTATGGATATATAATGGTCCTGTGTACGCTAATGTCATAATGCAGGTTCACATTAAGATCCAGATATAAATGAGGCTTGCAAGGTGGAAGAAGTTCATGCTAGCTGGCTAGTTGCTAAAGGAGTCAAATACATGGACATTAAAGAGGTCAATGGAGGGAAAAATTCCAACTCGTGTGGAAGTTATAACTTACCTTTAAATGATCATGTCTGTTAGTTGAGTAGATTTAGGAGGTGTTGCTATGTTGGATCCTCATTGAGGCAAGTTTGGTTTGACTAAATCTGGCGCATGCATAACCTCCTTCCTCTTTTTCATGCTTTCAATAAATGGCGTCCTCCTAGTTTGTTCTAGTTGACCGCCCAATTAGTTAGGGTTAGTTAGAAGCTTTCCTTCTATAAGTAATGATCAAATGTCCCTCTTCACAAGGTTGGATGTTCTGATATTGTACTTGCATTTTCAGTTTCAAGGAATACAGTCATGTTGCTATTATGACGTACCAATGTTTTCAATAAACAAAATGATACTTTGATTTGCTGCATTTGAGTTAGCCTAGGGAAGACTCGTTCAAGGGGGCGCACTTGGTGAGAATTCCATCCATTTAGTTTAGTAGTTACTTTCCTGTTCAATAGTTAGTTATGGTCTTAGTAGTTGTTTGTTCCTGCAGCCATTGGAACTTTGTTGTATGTCTGTTCCTACAGCCAAGGCAGACAGAGTAACCTCCTGTCTGTTTGTTGATTTTTTTTTTTTGTCATTCATTTCAGTTCAGCTTAGTTGTTGATTCATGCTCAATACTTATGCTAATTCCTTTCAAGCATTTTATTTTCGGTACTATTTCCTTTCTAGTTATAGGATAAGGATGACTACAGTTGAGTCTTAGTGCACAGATAGTGCTGACGCATTTCAAGTTCACGTCCCTGGGTTGACAATGAAATGAACCTTCATGATGAGCAAGATAACTACTTAGTGTAGACATTTAATCTCTAAGTTACAAATTCAAGGGATTATTTGTTGAACCATTAGAGGAGGCCAACAATACTCAATATGAAACTCATTGAGAAGAATGACCCATTTAGCCATATGACTTGTCAAAGATGTTCGTGATAGTAGATAATTGAGGGGATCAACTTTAGAAATGAGTTAGATGGAATGAATGAGCATGTAATACTTGAGATTTTGAGAACTAAGTACCACTACCAAGCATGGCTTGTCCATGGTTTTATAGTTGAGTTCATAGCCAAAAAGTGTGCAACTAATATAATACACTACTCTCTCTCTCCCATTCTCATCATGTTGCACAAGAAGTGCCCCCGATGCCATTGAAGTAGTTGAAATGTATATCAATAATGGTTTGATTGATATTGGAGGCATGAGGATGGATGGATTAGCTAAATATTATTTGATCTTGTTGAATCCTTGTTGACATGACAAATTTTATTTAAATGTGGTGTCTTTGTGAAGCAGTTGATTAAAATGTTGATACTTATCTAAAGATGAGCTATGAATCTATGAATGGATTGTATTTTTTCGTACAATCCTCTCAATGAATTAAGCATCCTAGGAGGAGGCATATCCATAATTTCCTTGACCTTAGTGGGATCAACCTCAATGCCTCTCCCAAATACTATGAAACCCAGTAGTTTACTTGAGGTGACACCAAAGTCACACTTCTTAGGGTTGAGTCACAACTGATATTGCTCCAATTGAGTGAAGATGTGTTCAGCGATGGTTGGATGTTCTTCTCTAGTCTTCGGATCAACCTAAACGCCTCTCCTAGATAGTGTGTTGGGATCAACATAAGATCAGGAAGAAGTTGCATTGGAAGACAAAACTTTAATGCCCAGGCAGTGCTGAGAATGAGGGAAAGTTTCCTCAATAGCATGATAGTACTCAAAAGGATGAGGATCGACATGAATGGTGACTTAGATTCTATTATGTGGGAACTTAAGGCATTGATGATATGTAGATGAGACAACCTACATGAAATGAATCATGGGAAAATGAGGAGAATATTTTAGGGGAGGTCAAGAGCAATGATGTGGTAGGTGGTGTTTTACAATGCTAGACCAACTTGAATGGGGATATAAATAGTTCTGATTGAATTTTGTTTTGTATTGTCATATGTCTTTTTGGTAATTACTTGCTTGTGTAAGTCAACTTGAGTATACCCCACCTATTTTATGAACTTCAATTTACACAAATTAAGGGTAGAACCATTATCTAACAAGACCCTCTTTACTTTGTGCTTGGAAATGATGATTTCAATGTGTAGGGGACAATTACAAGATGGGTCAATTGAAGGCATGCCATTCTAAATAAAACCCAACTGATAAGTGGATGAAAGGTGTCCTACTAATGCTTTAAATTGCATAGGATCAATGTCAGTAGGGACACAAGAATATTGAAAGGATTTTGTGAGGATCTCTTGGTGTATAACAAAGCACTTTAGAAGGTCTAAAATATATATTTGAGTGGGGGTTTTACCAAGATGATCCAAGATATTATAATGCTAACTCACTGGAGGTTGTTGGGGTGAATTGGATGATCTTGGGATGGTGATGTGACCACATCAAGTGGTGAACTCACATTGAGATTCTTTATCTTTCACTCTAATAATACATACACAAGGATCAACTTGTGTGATGCAACCAACCATGTTATCATAATTAAAAGGGACTCTAGTGTAATCAAAATTATTGGTCTGATAGTTTTGGTTATTATTTTGGGAATTTCTTGAACCATCATTAGCATTAGAAGTGCTAGACCCTTGGGAGTGCTTCGGAAAAGTAGGTTAAGTGATTGAATTAGTTTGGACTAGCTTACGAAACACTGTATCAAGGGGTTATCCTAAAGGAGTGAAAGAGAATTTAGCATTACCTTGATTAGAAGGTTAGGGTTTTTGTTGGGGAACATATATTATGTTTGTAGTAGGCAAGGTAATCACACTTTGATTGGCTTGATAGGTGTTAGCCACCTGAATGTGTTTTGTATCTATCACACCATCATTGTAAACTTTCTTTTTCTTTATCCAAAAGTGAGATTTATCATTAGAGGGTTTATCTTAGTTTTCCTTATAGATTTTGACTAAGCCCTTAGCTATAAGTGCCTTCTCAATGGTGGCACATTTCTCAATGATCTCATCAAATGTGGAAGCACAATGAATGCACAAATGAAAATTCATTTATGTGTGTAAATTTTCAAAAAAGATATTCACCAATTACTTTTCAAGTAAGTGGCATGAGAGACAACTAGCCTAAGCTCGCCACCTTTGTAAATAGCTTGCAAAAAATTCTCCAGTACGTTGTTTGTTAGTACATAAAGCAAGCATTTTCACCTCATTTTCGAGATGATAGGATAAATGTTGCACAAAATTTTCATATAAATCTACAAAGGTATAAATGGAACCTTGAGGAAGGTGTAAGAACCACTCCAATGCTTGTCCACCCAAACTTCAAGGGAAAAAATGAAGGAGGTAGTTATCATTATAAGCCACTTCTTGACAATTCATATAGAATTATTTGACATTATCGTGAGGGTCACCTTTCCCTTTATATTTAATGAATTTGGGGATCTCAAAATGTTTCGGAAAGGGTGTAGTAGTGATGGTGCGATCAAAGGGATACAAGCATAATTCCTCAAATTTAAAGGGATTCTTAGTATTCCCTTCTTGAAAGTACTTAAGTGTAGCTTTCATATCGCCCCATTCTTGATTAGGCATGATGGATGAGGGAGGAGTTGTTAGATTGGAACTCGATTGGTGGTTGCATGAATTATGCAGAGGTGGAAGATGATGAGATTGTTTTGGAGGTGGACTATTGTATGATGGTTATTGTTGGGTGTTGAAGTGTGATGGATTTTGTGATGATGAGATGGATAGATTTGTTGTTTGGATTGATTATTATGTGATTATTGTTGTGGAGGATGGGAATATGATGGTGGTTGGGATTGATAGTGAGAGGGATATTGGAGTGCATTACCATAGGATTATGTGGGAGGTTGTGATGGATGATATTGATAGTTATGGGATGTATTGGGTGGTTGATGAGTTGGTTGAGAGAGATATGATTGTGATGGATATTGGAGTGGATTGGTTTGAGGTTGTGGAGGATTAGCATATTATTGTGGTGGTTTTTAATATTGATACGAAGAGTAGGGAGATGGTTGAGGTGGATATGATTGATGTGTAGGATCTTGTGAGCTATAAGAAGGTTGAGTATGATGTGGAGTAGCAGGTGGTTGATAATAGTAAGGATCCTATTTGATAGGAGGATCCATAGGACGTGCTAAGGTAGTGTATTGATGATATCATGGAGAGAAATACGAGGGTGGAGGATTAGGATAAGATTGAGGTGGTGAATTGGGATATGATTGTGATGGAGGATTGGGGTAATATTGTGGTAGATGATTAGGATAGGATTGCAAGGCATTAACAATAGTTTGAACATAGGAAAACGATGGAATAAGATCATGGGAAGTATGATATATTGGTTGAATTGGCACAAGCAAAACATGATAGGGTGTGGATGTATATGGGTTAGTCATAGGAACCATCATATTCCCTTGAGGTAGAGGATGAATCAATGTTTGTGATGGGGTATTTTGCATGTTCAAAGGGTGTGGACCCTAAAATTGTATAGATGATGTAGGATTAGGACCATGAACAAGACTAAGTATCGACCTAGATCCTAACATAGGATTTCAGATGGGAGAAGGAGGAATCTGTATCACTACATCATTCCTGAACTTTGGTATAGCCCAAGGATTTTTAGGAGGAGCTTCATGGGTTGATGGTTGAATTGTGTCTAAATATTGTATCACGTCAAACCTTGGTGGAGGCTTGGTTCCTTGCAAGGATTTTAGTGAGGATGGCTACAGAATGAGTACTTATAAGGTGATCCATCATGCACACATTGGTCAGATTATTTTAGTGCTCTTAAAGAATAGGGGTATGATTTGGTTGGGAAACCATTTCCTATTAGATAGATACAATTCCATGGGGAGAATGTGGATTTTATGGTCTACCTTGCATGTTGGTTTGTTGAGATTCTCTACTATTAGGTAGGTTGACGAAATATCAAAATTGGTGAAATTGTTGTTGTTGTTGTTCCATGAGCTTCTTGAGTTGTAACCGAGTAGTGATGGGCATGAAAGATACAAGGAGGATTGAATTGAAAGATGACGACAACTCTAATCCCAAGGACATGACCAAACAAGAGTGATTAAGTGATAGATTTGATGGTTGATGTAGCGCTCCACTTTGATTTGAGAACTTGGATTAATGATGATTAGTTTGATTGATACTTGAGATAGGTTACATTCTCAAGCACAAGGGATGATGATGGTAGGATTTCACTTGAGATAAAAAATTCTCAATCATGGTTGATTTCAACACAAACTATTACTCTTTCTTGATGTGTGTTGATTTGGACGAGGAGGATTACTAACTTAGAATAGAAAATTTTCCTAAGAAAGTGTGATGATAGTGATTGGATTTGGATTTTAAATTTCTCAAACAATTTCTAGGAGGATAGATATAGACATAGGATGTTAAGGATATGGATGGTGTCTGTCTAGGTATGTCCTTGTGTTGATAGAGTGATGATGTGATGGATTTTGAAAGGGGTGGTATGCTAAAAAATGATCGATATGAGTGATGTATGAATGTGAAAAATATTTCAATTATAGAATTAGCTTGGGAACAACTTGGGCTATCTGTAGCTAAGAGGATTTACTTTTGTACTTTTTATGGTGAAAAAATTCTTCCATAAATAGTGCGGAACTTCTCTTTTAGAAACATATCCAACCAAGAGAGAAATTTCCTATCCACGGAGTATAACTACCCAACAACAGTATCATCTAACTACAAGACCTCCTAAGAATAGAACACAACCACCCAAGAGTGTATCCACCTATGTAGAGGATGGATCTACCTAAGAGCAGAGGTTGACTCAATGGTTTGATCTAATAGAATCACCTATTGAAAAAGCATAATTGCCTAACTAAGGTAGGATTTCCTATCCAAAAAATCACCTATTTATAACAAATCCACCTAAGGATTATAGGATCACCCAAGAATAGGATGTATATGCCTAACAAGGGTTAGAATGAGGACAAACAGATCCACCCAAGTAAAAAAGAACCACCTATGGATAGGGTGAATCTCCCAAGGATGACTAATTAAGCTCAAAGAGTGGAATCACCCATAAACAAAGCAAATCTACCCATTTAAAGACATATCCACCCAAGAATAGGGAAAAATTTCCAAACTAAGGATGAAAACCAAATGAAAAAGACAAAGACAAATGTTAGGATGAAGTAATAGAAATGTATTGGTAATCACAAGAAGACACATCAAATTGAAAAAACCTATATTAGTCAAGTAGGAGTGTTAACCTAATGTAGGCCCACTAGCCCCGAGGCTAATATCTCAAGATTAGTGCAAGGCACCTCTCGGTCAAAAGTCGATAGATAGGGTATCTAGTGGAACAAAGGATCACATTTTCCCTTTTTTGGAGATCTTGAGACCTTTCCCAAAGATCTCTTATCTCTACTCAAGATACATGGTGAGTATCTTCGAGCATAATAGTGTACCTTGCACTATGTTAGGCAATGGTCGTAAGGTCTTAAACTAGGCTAAAACATACAATATAATACATCTTCTAAATACCAAGAGGGTACATGAGGCATGTCCATAAACACTAGATCGTCACAAGTGTGCATTGGGAATGTCATTCAAGCCATTTAGACCAACCCTACACTCCTAGCTTGGTATCACTCATGTATCAAAGCTTCACTAAACATGATGTGGATAGATTGGAGTACAACTTTCATTCTCCCCCCTTTATATACTCCATTGGTTCACATGGTTGAGTTCATCCATTGGGGGGATGAAATCCTCAAGAAGGCCTCCTATAGGGAATGAAGTGCTAGGTATTTCTGATCTATAGGATCACACACAGTGCAAGGAGAGAGCATATGTGTAAACTAGAACTCTTGTGTTAGCATAACAAGACTTAGGTCAATTTGCAATTTCTAATCCCCAAACTCACCAAATGGTGCAAGGGGAGAGAATACATTGATAAAAGACCCCAAAGAAAGCACACAAGATTAATTGACACTTTAGCAAAATTGAAGTGTGCCTAGATTAGGGATAAAAATGAAGTCTTCAATGACAACCTACAAGAAATGCATTATTAGTTTTGTACGCTAGTGTTGGACTATACGAGGCTATAGATAAAAATTAGCAAGATCACAAGAATGATGATGAGTTAGTGGATTAGTACTGAATACACAAGAAATGGAAAAATAAATAGTAAATTAAACATATTCAGGAACTACCTAAAGTTTTTCCTATGTACAAGGCATAATCACCCTTCTAGAGCAGATCCACCTATCTGGAGGTAGGATTGGTTAAGTGTAGAACCACCTTTGTAAGAGAACAATCACCCTTCTAGATAAATTTCTCCTATATATGACTGGTCCACCCAAGAGAAGAATCACCCCTGTGTAGACAAGTTTTCCCTTCTAGAGCGGATCTGGTCAAGATTGAAATCACCTCTATATAAGTCGATTCACCCTTTTGGAGTGGAATTTCCTATGGAAAGACGAGTCCACCTATTCTCTAGAAAGGTTTTCTAGGTTATGAAGGGTTGAAGTGTAATCGCATCTGTAAGATCTGAATCACTTATTTAGAGAGCGGATCCACCCTTCCAAAGCACAACTACCTCTATGCAACACCTTCAAACAAAACTAACCAAAAAACTAAAATATTGTTAGGAAACCCATGATGTAGGTTCCACCAAGTGTACCAGAATGTGTACAATGGAAAATATGTTCAAAATAAAAGGAAATTATAATAAAAAATTGATAAACACAAGAAACCAAGCAACAATCGAATAAGGGCAAGAAAGAGTTCATACCTTCAAAGTATGGTGTAGCCCTTGATGCATAGATTTACCTATTGGAATATGGCTTGTTTGTTGGCATGTGGCTTATAGTGTTTTCATTGATGGAAACCTAAGTCATCCTTCTGGTCTGCAGACCAATATTTATCCATACCAGCAAGATAAGTAAAGATCAGAGTTTTACCGGTAGAAAGTATGAAGAACAAGGTATCCAGTTAGCATATTGATCTATACGCCTCATCGGATCATCATTTTGAGTTGTGGATCTCTGAGAGAGTTTGAATCATCTATACTATCTTTTTTTTAAAGTTTTGTGATGTTGCATTGATCAGTGTATGAGTTAGGAGATTCGGTTGGATGCTTTGGCAGGATGTTTTTTTTTGTTTATTTGCTCATTATGGCCGACCTAGTGAATGTCGCATGTCACAGATGTATAAGGAGTAATTGCTTAATTATTTCTTGTGTTGGTTATTTTGTTTTGGGTCCTAGCTATGTCTTAGCTGACTTTGGTGGGTGCACATTAAATTTAATTTGTGATTTGAGCCGACCATTGAAGGATATTTCATGTTTTGTTAAATCCGACTTGAAGCAATGAAATCTTTGTTAGTAGATATGTATATGAGAGCAGTAATTCATTTTGAGAGAAGGAGAAGGTGTGTGAATGTATGTGAAGAGTAGAGCAGATGTATGAGAGCGAATATCAAAAGATCTGTTGAGCGAATTTTGTTTGTGCAAAAGAAGGGTTTTTGTGAAGCAAAGCATAGTAAAAATACATAATCAGTTAGAAGGGTTGAAGATCGTCTACTGAGCTTCATTGTAACTGAATCCAATCACTTGGAGATGATATCCTCTGAGTTCAAATTTTTATTGTAATCACAAACATTTTGTAAGGCAGTGAGCCTTCCTTATTTTGAGCAGTGAGCTCTAGGTAGTGTGCCTGAATGCATGTGAATTCCCTTTTATTCATACTTTTGACAGAGTATAATTGTGAATTAATCTCCACCATGGTATTTCCCCTAATAGGGTTTCCACATAAAAATATTGGTGTTATGGTGCTTTGAATATCTTGTTCGTTTGCTTGCATCTTTATTTTTGTTTATGTGTTGTGGATGGTTTAATATCTGAATTTAAAGTTTAAACTTGCTAAACATTGATTCACCCCCCCTCTCAGTGTTCCCTGAGTCCAACAATTGGTATCAGAGCAAGGTTCCTCTGTAGAATTTTAACAAGTTGAGGTGGATCTTGAATTGCATTGGACTATGGTGGTCTTCAACAACAACTTATGGTGGTACTTGATGATCTTGATCAATCTAAAGCAAAAGTCATGGAATTAAAAGCAAATCTTGTGGATGCCGAGAAATTCATTCAATCATTGAAGGATAAATTCAATGAGTCAAGAGAAAAGAGAAAGGAACTTTGTGATCAGCTGAAGCAGAAAGAGAATAAAAACTTGGAAGATGTTCACCTGAATTAGACCCTAAAAGAGATAACAGAAGAATGTGAAAAACTTGCTAGGAATAATGCTACTCTAAAGCTTGAGATGGAATATGTGGCGATGAAGCTAACTAAGGAGATTGAAGAAAGGAAGAAGAATGAGGAGAATCTGGCACAATCTTTAAAAGAAAAATTTGAAGAATGCAACAGAGTAAATAGTGGACTTATTCAAATGGAGATTGAACTGCAACAATCCAGAAATAATGAACAAGAGCTTGAAAGACAGATAGTTATCCTGAGAGATGAACTCACTACTGCAAATGAATACAAGGAGAAGTTCATGATCAGTTTTGATAAGCTTGATGAGTTGACTAAAGGACAAAAGGATGCAAATGACAGGCGAGGTCTTGGCTATGAGAAAGGTGAAAGCTTCAGATTTGAACACAAGGATTCTAGATAAAGAAATCAGATAAACAAAGGCAGAAGATATCCGGTAAGACAACCCAATGCTCAGAAGTTTAATGGTTATTGATTTACTTGCAATAAATTTGGTCATATGGCTTCTTAGTGTAGAAGTAAAATAAATTCAAGCAGTCCATCATTTCTCGATCAATGTTTTAGTTGCAATAAGTTTGGTCATAAGTCAATTGAATGCAGAAGTATGTCTGTCAGTGTAAGGAATGTTAAATGCTACACCTGTGGAAATTTTGGGCATATTGCTAATCAATGCAGATCAAAGGGAAATCAATGGAATGAATGGTCTAGACAAAGAAATTCAGTGTGTTACAATTGCAACAAATTTGGTCACATTGCAAGATTCTACAGGAATAGAAACATGGATAGAAGAGGCCTGGTATATAGAGGAAGAATTTCACAAAAATATGACAAAGGTAAAGGAAAAGTGACTATGGAAGAGATAAGAGATCAGATGAAGAAAACGTGGGTAAAGAAGAGTGAATCTGATGAAGGAAATAAGCCCATATCGAAAGCAACCTCCGGTAATTCCTTCGAAAATTGATCTTAGGCCATGGGCCTAGGGGGAGTTTTTCAAGAAAATCCTTTGTCCCCCTGTCGGTAGCTGGCACTAGAATGCAAGAAATTGTCAGTAGCTGTGATAGAAGTTTGCAAATGCATCAGTGATCGCTTATGTAGAAGAATGAGAAGTAGAAGGTTCGCAAACAAATTTTTCTTTTGCTATATGAGAAAATAGAGTACCCGGAACTCCTAGGGAAAAATATTTAATGCGGTAAAAAGGATAGGTGTAAAGTTATAAAAGGGTATTTGCAACCCTCATTTGTCACCTTGCATTGAAGAAGAATAGAAGGAGAGCCTCTGTAGCAAAATTTCAAAGGAGTAAAGAAAATTCAGCGATGAATTCATCAGGTATTTCAATTTGCAAAATTCTCACTTAATTTTGTGCTCGGAAGAAAAACTTGCTCCGTACACAAAGGAAAATGAAGAAAATCAAAGGAATGGTAAATTTGGATGAATATAGTAGTGGAAAGACTAGGGCGATGAGAAATTTGTTGCCAACCGGTGAAATGAGATGGCTTGAAGGCGTGAAACACAATAGTTTGGACATTTGGAATGAGTTTCCCTATTTCATCAACATGAAAGTGGTAAGGTTTATCTTGAACAGATTGGATGATGACATCCTTACTTTGGATAAAACCTATCTTATTTTGAAGGATGTGATTAGAAATCTAATAGGATTATGCAATATTGGAGTTATTCTGAAAAAGAAGTTGATTCAGAATCAAGTGGTCAAAACCCTAACCAGTGTGACTGGAGACTAGAGAGCCTTGATAATCTCGACGATCAAAGATCCAATAACAAGGTACATTGCACATGGAATTTCATATAAAACATTTTTCAGAAACAGGGAAGGCACAACTTCGGCAGGCGCAGTTTATATCGCTCACAAAATGATAATGGAAGATGAAGACTTTGATCTATGTGGATTGGTAAAGGACCAAATGATGGAAAATGTGCAATTGATGAAAGAAGCAAATACCCCTTCAGGTTTGGTACTCTAATCATATGTATCATGATGTATTTCCTAAATTTCTTGCCTCAAAAAGATAATGTGGTATGGAAGGAAAGTGAACCAGTTTGTAAGTAAATTTTTGAACATTCTAATGCTTTGGGAAATTATAAGCAACTGTATGCAAGTTTCTTTAAGGAATTGCTAGGGAAGTTTGGAGAAGTTAGTATTTCCCTTCCGGTAAAGATGCTTGAAGTTGGATCTTCTTCCAGTGAAGTGTTGGGAAAGGAGAAGAGAGCTGAAGAAATTGTTGTTTACACTCCTCCGGTACACAAGTCTCCAAGAACTGAATAAAAAGGCAAAGATCAAATAATTGTGGATATACCAGATGAGGAATCTGATGAGTATAATCCTAGGGATGAACTAGAATCAGTTGAACCAGATGTAATAATGGCAAAAGGAAGTGAAGAAGATGATGCCTTATTTAAAGCTAAGATATTGCAGCTTGTTCAAGAAAAAGATGGGATGAAGAAAATTGTTGACTTATGGTTGGAGAGACCCTCATATGAGCAAGACTTGATTGAGAACACATTGAGTTCTTACCTTGTGCACAATGATATTGATTTGGAGAGTTTTCAGAATGTTCTTCTAGAAGAATTGATTAAATGTATCAAGGAAGTTATGGTATCTGAGTCCCCGAACAAGAAAGAGGAAGAAGTAATTCTACATCTGAAGGAGCAGTTTAGGCTGTCCCTTACCAAACTAAAAAAGAAAATGAATGAGTTGATAAAATGCATTAATTAAGCTAACAACATCTACAACTATTGTCTTCAATGGCCTCATGTTGTTGGGAGGTATAAGGAAAAGATGGAGTAGATTGAAGCTGAGTTGGTCAAAATTGGTCAGGATTACAACATGTCTCAGGACAGGGATGGTGCAGTAAAAAAAAGAATTCAAGAATTACAGTCTGAGCATAAAAAACTCCACTTTTCCATGAACAACCTTGTGGACACATTTTGGAAAGTCAAGGATCTGAATGAATGCAGGTTGGAGCAGTTGATTGAGGTCTTGAAGAAAGGAGAGAAGTTAGAAGAGGCAATCACAATTCCAGAATCTCTCATTCAAATTATTAACAAGACATTTGAGAATAATAACATGATCTTAATCATTGGGATTTTTGTAGAAGCATGGAAGAAATTTCTTCCGAGTATGAAAGATAAGTACAAGTTAATTTTCTAACTTAAGTAGCAGGTGTACTTCAAATTTTGAATTTTTGAAAGGGGGAGAGAGCTTAGTGAAGAATATATTTTTCATTGATGTTAAAGGGGGAGGAGAGCAATAAAAAATGCTTTATCATTCTAAGGGAGAGTTTGAGTTTTGAAATTTTGAATTCTGACACTTAGTCACTTTTCACTAAGTGTTGCCATCAATTCCAAGGGAGGAGATTGTTGGCATATGGCTTGTTTGTTGGCATGTGGCTTCTAGTGTTTTCATTGATGGCAACCTAAGTCATCCTTCTGGTCCACAGACCAAGATTTATCCATACCAGCAAGATAAGTAAAGATTAGAGTTTTACCGGCAAAAAGTATGAAGAACAGGGTATCCGGTTAGCATATCGATCTATACGCCTCACCAGATCATCATTTTGAGTTGTGGATCTCTGAGAGAGTTTTTTAAGCATCTATACTATCTTTTTGTTAAGTTTTGTGATGTTGCATTGATCAATGTATGAGTTAGGAGATCCAGTTGGATGCTTTGGCAGGATGTTTTTTTTGTTTATTTGCTCATTATGGTCGACCTAGTGAATGCCACATGTCGCAGATGTATAAGGAGTAATTGCTTAATTATTTCTTGTGTTGGTTATTTTGTTTTGGGTCCTAGCTATGTCTTAGCCGACTTTGTTGGGTGCACATTAAATTTAATTTGTGATTTGAGTCGACCATTGAAGGATATTTCATGTTTTGTTAAAGTCGACTTGAAGCAATGAAATATTTGTTAGCAGATATATATATGAGATCGATAATTCATTTTGAGAGGAGGTGTGTGAAAGTGTGCGAATGTGTGTGAAGAGCAGAGCAGATGTATGAGAGCGAATATTAGAATATCTATTGAGTGAATTTTGTTTGTGCAGAAGGGTTTTTGTGAAGAAGAGTAGAGTAGAAATACAAAATCAACAAGAAGAGATGAAGATCATCTACTGAGCTTCATTGGAACTGAATCCGGGCATTTGGAGATGCTATCCTCTCAGTTCAACTTTTTGTTGTAATCACAAGCATTTTGTAAGGTAGTGACCCTTCCTTATTTTGAGCAGTAAGCTCTAGGCAGTGTGCCTGAATGCATGTGCATTCCCTTTTATTCATACTTTTAATAGAGTATAATTATGGATTAATCTCCACTGTGGTTTTTCCCCTAACAAGGTTTAATATCTGGATTTAAAGTTTAAACTTGATGAACACTGATTCACCCCTCCCCTCTGAATGTTCCCTAAGTCCAACATTACCCTGGTTGATTGATTTGGATGCGTCCTCAATGGAATTTCAACAACATAACACTACTAAATTGCTCAAAGTTGTAAGATCCTTAAAAAATGGCTAAGTTTTGGCATATGAATTGAGGAGGGATGGATGGAGGGTTGAGATTGATGAAGAGAAGATCGATGACTAGGGATGGTTGATACATCTCAACTCATGAGATGATGCCAATTGTAATCATGAGAAGACATGTGGGGTAGGTGATCTCTTGAGCCCTAGGATTGTGACAAGTGTCACCATGTGGGGGATTGAGAGGGAGATTGTATCTCAAAAGGTACCATGGGAATATGGATAGGATCAATTTCATAAAGGCCTTGCTTTTCCTCCATTCCCAATGTATGACAAGGAAGGGAATAAAGGAATTTAAAATTCCTTTTGGGAAATTTTGGAAGAAAGACCCATGTGCCTAAAGTACATAGGGTCTTTCCCAAAAGGGAAAAAATTAATGCAGAGGGTGTGTGAGGGGATAGGCAATAAATGGAAAGGGATTATCCCTTTCCTAATCCTATGACTAGGAATGTGCAAATGATTAGGGGGGATTAGGTGAAGATTAGGATTAAATATGGGTGATCAATGAGAAAGTGGGAAAAAATGGAGGATGTGACATGAGGTGAGAGAAAAAGAGAATTAAATAATTTTATTTAACTCAAGTGAGGAAATAAGATTAAATAAAATAAATAAAGATATTTATTTAATTAAGGGAGGAAAGGGGATAAAGGTAAGGTAATCAATTAAAACAATTAATTACCTTAGGACCTTAGAAGAAGAATTAGGGATAAACTAACATTATTAATAAAATAATTAAAATATTATTTAATTAATGTGGATGAAGGAAGTTTAGATGAAATATCAAGATAAATTTGACTAAATTTAAGTGGTCAATTTTAGGTGTCTACAACAAGATTACAAAATAATCATAATGCAAAGATCAAAGACATACCACAATATTACACAAAATATTCCATAGGAGAACCTTCAAGAGAGAAAAACCTAACCTCCAAAGCATTCAAACTTAGGGTATTATTCAATAATAAAAATATTACAATACACTTTTAGAGCCTTAATGAATAATTTTGAAATATCAAGCTCCTCCAATGTATCCTCCATGCATTCAAGCATAATGGGGAACCTTGTAACCACACATCCCATGTCATTGTTCACATATGCACTCAATAACAGAGCTCAATACAAATGATATCCCTCAAACTAGCCAACCACTAAAAATGTTCTCACTTTTATAGAATCAAGCTCACACAAAAAAACTAAGTGGTAAGTTAAAACCACATACCTCAAAACCATCAAAGCCATTGACCCAAAAATTTAATTTATGGTACTAATTTTTCTCGATATTAAATATGTTTCTCGTGTGTAACCCACACATAAAATATCTAACCAATGTCACATACAACTTTACAATTGGGCCCAAATAAATATTTAATGTGGTTAAACACATCTCCTAAAGATGCACCACAAATAAATATATATTTTGCATAATTAAAATATATCCTTTCTTGTGCAAGGTGTACAACATCCTTTTCCTTTGAGGCATAAATTTCATCAATAAGCATCTATTTTTGGTTCTATTAGACTTCTTTGGTCACTATTTGATTTATGAGCATGGGAATATTGTTGCAACTTGCTATGGGCTACATGAGTTAAAATACTAATATGATGCATGAAGAGAAGCCCACTAGGTATTACCCTTATAATCCTTTGAATTTTTTGGATCACTTGCATTAATGTGGGAGACTTTCTCCCTTGCTCATATGAAATTTGATCCAAGAAGAATTTCATTTGTTGTGTAAGTGTATTTCTTAGTGTCTATAATTGTGTATTGACAATGATGGGGCTTGTACCAGTTTGTCTTATCTTTTATGTTTGTATATTCCCTTAAACTAAAAGGAGAGTTGTAATTTATATATGGTTTTAAGATGAATAAAGGTTAGTCATTGAGCCACTCATGTACACGGATCTTCCTAAATGTGTTCTAAGGCATCAAATAATGTATATATTTATTTTACAAGGGAACACAAGTGTCACATATGATTATATAGAATATATTTCATGAAGAGGAGTCCCTAGGTGATTGATACCTTCATCATTATCGGGGTTATATAAGGATATATCATGAGTGTTCTATGAATTTTCTCTAGCCATATTTGTTGGCTTGATTATGTTGAAGGACAGTTAGTGGTACAACACTAAATAGATTACAAATATTTTTACTTACTTTATCTTCAATAAAAATGGGATATGTTTGATTGATAAATAATTCTTGAAGTAGACCAACTATCTACATAATCCTTGATATTATGAATTTTATGCATATGCAAACCTATATCTAGTTTTATTCTATACTTGCACTATTTGATTCTTCTTGCAAGAACCAATTCTATTTCCTAGTGGATAGGAATTGGTCTTGACAATGAAAGATCATAAAATATTCAAATTTATATGTCTTACTTGTTTTTCCCTTATAGTGTAAGAGTAGTTCTATGTTTTACACGATTTCATCACTCAACAATACAACTCATGCTACAAAATTTAAGAGCATAAAAATAATTGACATTCATAGTCTTACTAGTATTGTGTATATTTTGTACATGTTTATGTAAATCATAAGGGGACTCACATGTAGGAATTTCAAATTATTTTTTTCTCTTAATGCATTTGTAAGGATGTTATTATATACCTAATAGAGGCATTATACATCTAGTTGCAACTAATTTTGGCATGAACTTAGTGATATATTAGGATTTCACAATACATTAGTTGTGATTACTAAGGGCCTATATTAAATTTTGATATTCTATTAATTTTCCTTTAAATGACCTCAAGGAATACCCCACTTCACTTAGTAAATCCTAAATAAGAAAAATAATTTTTTGTTTATTATGAATTAGCCCATTGCTCTCCACCATTTTATGAATACACATTTAAGAGAAAATGGGACTAATTGTCTCATTGAAGTAACCTCCAAGGAAAATTTTCTTACCTAACCAAGAGGAAATAAGGACAAAAAGGTCATCCCAAGTTTTTCCCTTATGAATTGGGTTATTTGGACCATA
Source organism: Sequoia sempervirens (assembly GCA_007258455.2). Classification (NCBI taxonomy): domain Eukaryota; kingdom Viridiplantae; phylum Streptophyta; class Pinopsida; order Cupressales; family Cupressaceae; genus Sequoia; species Sequoia sempervirens. Next base: position 187,704,313 of record VDFB02168118.1, read on the forward strand.
CATGTTTATACAAAAAGATGTAATATTTTCTTGAAAAGATTTAAACTTGCAAGCTAAGCAATAGGGAGAAGATGCAACCAAAGAAATATGTAGTCTACAAGGATTCTAAAAGATAAAAATCCCTTTAGAAACATCAATAACTAAGCCATCCCAAAATTTATAGGAGTACAACTTTTACAATTCAATATTAGTCATCTAGGCTTCTATAATATTATTGTATAAGGAATTATAATGATATGAGCCCATGATTTGTTGGATTTTTATTTGTAGATATAGAACCCTCAACCATTTTAAGAAATGGAAACTAGTGTAGTAATAATAATTCTTATTATCTTTTCATAATAAAATAAAATTGAGTTAGGGATTAACTATTAAGAAGATGGAAACAAAATCTAAATAACAATATTTGAGAAGGGACATGATGGAGGAAAATATTATTAGTGGAGAAGTGGGAAAGTCAGGTTTGAATTTTGAATGTGCAGAAGGTGTTGTGGGGAGCAGGTTTTCTGATGGTTGTGTGATTACTAAATTGGTGGTAAATGTTAATGGTACAGGATGTGAGGGCCCAGTGGTGGGCCTTGTTAACAATATTCGAGTGGAATCCTTAGTTGTGTTGGGGAAGGAGGAAGTGTTGGTACACCCTAACCCAAAAGGCTCATCTTCACCCCTAGGTTTTAAGGATAATGGTGTGGGTTTGTGTGTTGAAGGTCAAAAAAGTACCGAGGTGTCTTGTGATAGGCCCATTTCTTGATGGAAAAACTTGTTTGGTTCCAAAAAAAAAGGGAAAAGCTCAGCACCTCTATTCAAGTAGCCTCTAATATAATCTCAGGTGAGTTCACTATCTCAATTCTAGAATCTCTTTTTCAAAAAATAATCTCTCTTATTTAGTTCTTTTTAGTTGGAAAATTCTTGGGCCCAAGATCGAACATAGATGTGGTGAGATCTTGGGCTAAAGAAAAATGGCACTTGAAAGGTCATGTGGTTATTACAGCTATGTTCAAAGGATTTTTTCTTTCTCCTTCTCCTCCGAGGAGGATATGGGGAGTATTATCTTGAAGGGACCTTGGCTCATTGGTAAATATACGTTAGCCTTGAAGCAATGGGAACTAGAATTAGACCTCTCTAAATGTTTTTTAACTCTAACCCAATTTGGATAAGAATTCCTAGTCTCCCCATGGAATATTGGGATGAAGAAGTCTTCAAGGGTATTGCTAGTACCTTTGGTTAGCTAGTATCCATAGATGAAATGACCATTTCAAGGAGACATCTAGTTTATGCTATAATTTGTGTCATTGTGGATCAAAATGAAAACTTATTAAAATCATTCTTGTTAAAGTCTAAAATTGGGGTTTGGAAGCAGATGTTGGAGTTTGAAACTATTCCTTTTGCTTTCTTCCACTGCAAGAAGACTGGACATTAGGAAAAACAATATCCAACCAAGTTTTAGAACTCTAATCCCAAGGTTTTGAAGGCAAAGGAAGGGAAGCCTAAAGAAAATTCATCACAAGTTCTTGAGGAGAATGGGAATGAGGATCTAAAGAAATAGGTCTTAGACCTTGAGGAGTATGGGATTGAGGCTCTAAAGCAATAGGTCTTGGACCTTGAACCTTCTTCTCCTGTCCTCATGGGTGAACAAGGTGTTTATGAATTGATCGTCAAGGATGGGAGTGTATCCTTGCCAGTTAAAATTGAGGTTTCTTCGCATTCCCTGAATTCTATAGAGAAGTTGTTCAATTATGGTGTGTCTAGGTTCTCTCCTTTGAGCAAGCTTTTTTAGGCTGAAATAATTTTGGGTAATGAGGAGTCACTTTCTCTTAGGGAAGAGCCCTTCATTGTAGTGAAAGGAAGAAACAAGAAGTCGCTTCATTCCCCTCCTTGCCCTAAATGAATGGTGACAAGAAATATGCAAAATTCGTACTGTGGCTCTAAACAAAGGGGACAGGGTAGACCCTCCTCCCAAAAAATAGAGAAATGAAAAGTAAGGACATTGTTGAGGGAGTTTTGAAAACTCTCTTTGATATGTACTTGAAGAGCACATCATCTAAATTTAAATGAAGATAATCTCATGGAATATTAGGGGGCTTAATCATGTTCACAAACATGACCTCCTAAAAAATATCACCAGGACCATAAACTAGATATCTTACTAATACAAGAAACTAATATGTAATGTAAGAAGATTGAAAAATTAAAGAACTACTTTTTAAGGATTTTGGGTTTCATGGGTTCATCTTGGATGGGGCTTCGGGGGGAATAGCTACCTTCTAGAACCCAAGAATGGTTAAAGGAATTGCTCTTAATGCAGAAAAAAAATGTGTAGAGAATATGTTTTTCTATCTGATGGATGACATGTCATGGGTCATTTCAAATGTCTATGCTCCTAATTTAAAGAAAGATAGAAAATGAATGTGGAATAATTTAGGTTCTTTAAGACCTTCTTTCCTACATTTTTCTTGGCTAGTTATGGGAGACTTCAAAACTCGACATAAGGATAATGAAAAATTGGGTGGATCACAAATCCCCTTGGATAGTCGATTGGATTTGATGGAGTTTATTAATGATAATGTGCTTTTTGATCTTGATCTATAGGGTGCTTCATATATGTTGTCTAACATGAGGTTAGGTGTAGATCTCATTCAAGTCAAGTTGGATAGGGCCCTTGTTTATGCCGATTGGTTCTTAAACTACTCTTGTGCTCTCTCTACCCTAACCCATTGTGGTTCTAATCACTATCCTATTTCATTCTCAGCTGATATGTTGGGTAAGAAGAAAAGGATTCTTTTCATATTTGAATCCATGTGGCTAAGACACATTGATCTTAAGGACTATCTAAAGAGATGGTGAGAGGTAAAGGTTGATGGAAGTGCTATGTTTAGAGTAGTCAAGAAACTTTTATTTATCAAAAAAATGATCCATAAATGGAATAAAGAGACCTTTGGTTAGATTTTATCGATTAAAAAAATTGTAGTGAAATTCTTGGATGAGGTTCAATAGGAAATCCAAATTAATGGGATGGACCATGCTCTTCAAATGCAATAAATTAATCTACTATCACAACTTCATGATATTATATCCAAGGAAGAAGACTTTTGGAAGCAAAGGTCTAGGGCTATTTGGCTTAAGAATGGAGATCGTAATACTAAATTCTCTCATCTATCCTCTTTGAAGCATAAAGCTACAAATAGGATGAAATCCATCCAAGTTAACAACTCTATGTTAGAATACATTGATGCTATACATAGAGATGCTTCAGATTACTTTTCTAATCTATTTTTTGGTGACTTGGTCTTTGATCAGTTCAATGAGGATAAGTTTTTGGGGGTCATCCCAAATATTATTTTTGAAAAGAAAAATAGAAAGTTAACCAAAATCTCTTCAGAGGAGGAAATTAAGTCATATATTTTCTTGTTTAAAGGCAATAAGGCCCCTAGTCTAGATGGTTTCCCACTTCTCTTCTTTCAATATTTTTGGGATATTGTGGCAAAGGATGTGGTGAATGCTACCAAGGAATTTTTTGGCAGCAAAAAATTGTTGAAAGAGCTAAGTTCTGTGTTCCTTGTTTTGGTGCTAAAGCAGCTCAGTGTTAAGTATTTTGGGAAATTCAAGCCTATTATCTCATGTAATTCTATTTATTAAATCTTCTCTAAAGTCTTAGTGATCATATTGTAATTTGTTCTTCCTCAATTGATGTCTAGACAACATAATGGTTTTGTTTGTGGATGATAGATCTTAGATTCCATCATCATATTCCATGAAATTATTCTCTCTCTAATTAAGAAAGAAGGTTGGTTTCTTTCTAAAGTTGGATTTAGTTAAAGCTTATGAAAGATTCAACCGGAGCTTCTTAGCCAAGGTGCTCCTAAGGTTTGGTTTTGGAAGTAAATTTGTAGAGCTTACCAACCAGCTAGTTTCCACTCCTTGTTTCTTTGTGCTGGTTAATGGTTCACCATCTCCTTTCTTTATAATCTATAGAGGACTTCGGTAAGGGGACCCAATTTCTCCTTTCCTTTTTATTATTTTGGATAAATTCTTGGGTATAAGTATTCAAAAGGAAGTGTTTGAAGGTTCTTTGAAAGGTGTTAGACCTTCCTCTCTTTGTCTTCCACATTATCATTAACAATTTATTGATGATATTGTCATCATGGGAGAAGCTTCAGTCAAGGAAGTTAAGAATATTAAAGCTATCTTAGGTGGCTATGAAAAGGCATAAGGAAAATTATTAGTATTCTGAAAAGTAACATTTTCTTCCTCAATACTCCTGGTCAGCTTCAACTCAAGCTTGCTACAAATTTTAATTGTAATTTGGGAAGTCTTCCCTCTTCCTATCTAGGCCTTCTGCTATGTGGTAATAAGATTCCTAATTCTTTTTGGCTTAGATTTATGGATAGATTCAAATCCAAGTTAGCAGGTTGGAAAGGGGCCTTACTCACCCAAGTTGGTAAATTTCAACTTATTCAAGCATCCCTTTAAAATTTACCAATCTATGCCATGAGTCTATTTAAAGTTTTGACTAAATTTGAGGAAAAGTTTGAACAAATCCAAAAGTGATTTCTTTGGGTTGGTACGGAGGAAAGAAAACTAATTCCACTGGTGATTTGGGATAATGTGTGTAGACTGAAGAAGTGGGGAAGTTTGGGAATCGGGAAAATTAGAGCTCTCAACTTGGTGCTCTTATCAAAAAATGTTTGGAGACTTATCTATGATGATATTGGTTGGTTGACCATTTTGAATAATAATACCTTTTTTATTACAATAATTTTAGAGAAATTTTGGATGTTGATAATGTCCTAGATGGCTCCTGGTTCTAGAAGAACATTCTTCTTTCTAGGAAGGTTCCTAAGGAAGGAACTCATTGACTTCTTGAATATGGAAGACAAATTAAATTTTGAGATGATGCATGGTGTGATAAAGAGCCACTCAAGAATATTCATTGGGATTTAGTCCTATGAAAGATACCTGTATTATATCCATTTGTTGTTGGGTTGCTGACTACATCCAAGATGGGAGATGGAGGAATTTAAAGAATGTTGATCCATCCTTAGAAGAAATCCAACTGTTTATTTATCGGATCCATATCCCCTTCTTACCCAAATCTGATAAGTTAATATGGTATCCCTCTACAAATGGGAAGTTATCAGTGGCTTTGTCTTTTGGCATGCTAATGGATAAGGAAAATCCCCCTCCCTTTTGGAGTGGTCTTTGGAATCATTTGCTAATCCCTAAGATTAATATATTCTTCTAGATTATGGTTCAAAATAAATTTTTGACAATTGATAATTTATGTAGGCGGGGCTATGATTTCCCCAACAAATCTTCCCTTTGTGAATGCAAGTCTAAATATACCTTTCATATCTTCCTTGGTTGTAATTACTCAAGAAATTTTTGGGGAATGTTTCTCTCACGGTGGAACCTTGAATGGTTGTTTTCTAACACTTTTAAGGATTTCTTGGACCAATGGATTTTCCCTTCATCTAATCCATCTCTTTAGGTGCTATGGTCCCTTTTGGCTCCTCATATAGCGCGGGGGCTCTAGAAAGAGAGGAATAATTGTTTGTTCAAAGATATGAAACTTAAGGAGGATTTTGTCTTTAGTAAAATCCTAAGAGCTATAAAAGAAAAAAAATTGTTTGGGATGCATAATAAGAAGTTGGAGGGATAGAGAATTACAATATATAAAAATGACTTTTAGGTAGTGGATAAATGGAATCTCAAGGGTTATTTATTATTACCTCAAAAAAATATGAAAACACCCTAGGAAAATGTTTTCTGGAGAAGACCACCAAAAGGGTGGATAAAAATTAACTTTGATGGGGTGGTTAAGGGAAATCTTGGGCTAGCTAGGTGTGAGGGGGTGTTGAGAGATGAGGAGGGTAGGCTTATTTTAGTGGCAACACTTCAATTAGGAACTCTCAAAAAAATATGAAAACACCCTGGGAAATTTTTTTTTGGAGAAGAGCACCAAAAGGGTGGATAAAAATTAACTTTAATGGGGTGGCTAAGGTAAATCTTGGGCTAGTTGGGTGTGAGGGGGTGTTGAGAGATGAGGAAGGTGGGATTATTTTAGTGGCAACACTTCCATTGGGAACTTAGACAAATCACCTAGCTGAAGCGACAATCGCTTTCAATGGTATTAAATTGGCCTTTGATAGACGATTTAAGAAATTATGGATTAAGGGGACTCACTTAATATCATAATATGTCTACACAAAACTCATCCCACTAGCTGGTTGATTGAGTCATTGATATATGAATCTCTAGGAATAATTAATTCCTTTGGTAATGTTAAGATATATCATATCTTGTGCGAGGGTAATCAGTTGGCCGATTTCTTTGCCAACAAAGGAGTTAGAAGCCATTCCATTAAATCATGGGATGGGTACTTGTCAATACTTGTTGAAGCCTATTACATCTTGATTAATAATATTCAACATGAAAAATAATGAAGGATGGGATGTGGAGTTAATGATTCCTAGTTGCACTATCTGTTTTATGGGTAAAAAAGGGGGCTCTTTCCCTTTTGTATATTCCTAGAGTTAAGAATTTTCTAAGAGTGCATACCAAGAATAGGTCAGTAAATATGGGGGTGATAGAAGTTGCGTAGAGACTCTCACATGTGATAGGACTCACAAAAATCCCAAGGTATGGAGAATTTTGGAGGAGGGGGCTCTTACCCCTATGTGGAAAGGCTTCATGGTTATGATCCTAAAGCTTCCAAACTCTTTATCAATGGATGGAAAGACAAAAAATTGTTTGTGAATGGAATGGAATTCATAATTTTGGAGGAGGTCATTTTGCAGATTACCAGGCTTAATGTGCATGGAAGAAAGTTATTCAAATACATAAAATCCAATGAGGAAGATCTGAATCAATTTTTTAAAGGGAATAAGAGAGATAAGTTGGTGAAGTTATCTTCTTGGGGTTATGATAGGCTTTCCATGGTAAGTACATTACTATTCTAGGTGTCCATTTTAATTTCCTAAATTATTTTAGGCATAAAATTCTTGTTTCATTTCCATTTTATCTCCTTGCTTCTATGGATTTCTCTGTGAAAGAAAATTTGAGAAACCCAAAGCTTCTAGTTTTACATGAGGTTTTAGTCATGTTAATTATGGAATATGTTAAAGCGGAGACCCTATGAGGTCTCATAAAGGAAAGGGTAGAGTTAAGAATAAACACAAACCTAAGATTGTTTAGTACTTTGATATGAGTTCTAAATCCACTGAAGAAGATGTCGATGAGGAATGGCGGGAAATTGAAGATGGGGATGACTTTGTGGAAGTATTATCTTATACTCCTTTGAATGACAAAGAGAAAAGGAAAAGAATGGTGTCTTCTAAGAAAATTACTCCTAAACAAATCCAATAAGGAAATATCTTGTTCAAAGGGTTCCCAAACTGACGATGACGAGGAGGGTTCCAAAGATCAAAGGAGAGGAAAAAATCACTCTATTTTTTGTGGGGGTGAAGATAAAAAAGGAAAGGAGAAATTGGGGGAGGAAGTAATGTTTGGTGAAACAAGAATGGTCATGGTTCATAAAGGCCATGCTAAAGAAAACATAGTTGCTTCCAATACTCACCCTCTTTCAAAAGATTACTCTTACCTACACATTAACAGGGAGGAAATTTATGACATCCTAAGGGTTGCTAGAGAGGGTGTGATGATTAATTTCAAATTGGCTAAATGGTTTCTCTTGGAGATTAATAAATTTATTGTAAAAAGTGTGTGGCTTGTAGGAGAAGGTTTCTACTGAGGAGAGTGAGCATTCTACATTTGGGTACAGGGAGCTAAAGAACATGGTTGTGGCTATTGATTACATCATCAATGAGTTAAAAAATTATTATGAAAGCCGCATGTAGGACATGGAAAAAATAATTCATGAGATTAACTCAAACATTACAAATCTCCTAAAAATTAGTCAATCATCAATTAGGAACAGTGTGAAGCACTGATGATCCTTATGAAGAAGTTAAATGAGCTTAAAGAGGAGAAGGTGGTTGGTGTTATCCTTGGAAATAGCAAAATGAAGGAGCAGGGTGAAAAATAAAAAAGGAAAAATGCTATTGTTGGAGGAAGACAAAGGACCTAGTGCTTTGTAACCCATGGTAGAAAGAACAAAACTTTTGAAGAGGAAAATAATGATCTAATGATCCTATTTGATCAATACTACAATCGAGAATTAAAGGTGGTTGACACCTTAAATAACATGAAGTAATATGTTTTCTTTTTAGTTGTTTTTTGTTTGTTATTGTTTGGTTGTTGGTTGGCTATGTTTTTCTCTATTTGAGTAGTGTTTTATTGTAAATGGTTTTGGGTCCCTTCAAAACATATTTTTCCTTCTAATAAAAACTATTAAGAAGACATGCTATAATAAGGATTCAAATAATTTTTTAAATAATCACATAGTAGATGACACAAAGAAATTCAACTCAATGTATGATAAGATTACACTTCCAATATGGAGAAATAATATCATCTCTAAAAAGAAAATTATTGTATATGATACATGGTACAAATTTTTAAGATAAGGACACCCTTGTCGATTATTGGAAAATACATATTATTCACTTTTGACCATTTACATTCAAAGGGAGATGATAATACCTTCATGATTTCTCTTATGTTAAATAGAGGAGGAAGTAAAATACCACATTTTTAATACATGCTTATACCCATACTATAGGAAAAATAGGTTATTGAAGTTCTTATTGATATGGTTCTTACACGCCCTCAATTATAGATACTTGAGAACAATAGCCTTGGACAACATATCAAGCACCAATTTTAAATTTTCTTAAAAATGTGAGGGAAGGGCATTATTGATCCAAAAATATATATAATAGGAGGAAAAACTTGCAAATAGTAGAGATATTATGGAACAATGCTAATAGAGATAGATTTGTGTATATTAGGTGTTTAGAAATGAGCATTTTATATAGGAAGCATGATAATAAGTAATATACCATTCCAATTGCATGATGAATATGATTTTATTTATCAATTTATGGTTTGAATTTATAATATTTCAAAGGGTATGGAAGGAAATAATATTACCATGATCAAGCATGGAATGTGTCCACTTGATTTTCCAAGATCTTTGAGAGGTACAACCTATGATTATAGAAATTGTATAAGGATACAATTGTAAGATTTTAAAAGACCATAATTTGAGCTATATGTCCCTAAATTATTATCCTCTATACTATGTATAATGTATGAATTCATAAAACAATCATCAACTAGGTCTATAAATAGAAGCTTGACATATATCATGTGAATATGGTTCACTTAATATATGGATATGTGGGTGAAATATTAAAAACCTATATTGGTGGAAATTATATCTCAATTCTAATTGGATCCATGTGGAAATTTCTTATGGTGATGGTTCTATGGCTAGGTTATGTGACATTAGATAAGGCCATACATCTGATACATATAGATTTCAACTAATTATCTCATATGCACCCATGTGTGAGGTCATGCATAATGTGGGAGATGTGTTGTAGGATCTTTGTGTGAAGATATTGTTAAAGATAATATGTAAACACTTAATGTTATGTAGCATTAATATTGAAGAGTGTGTGTGTGTGTGTGTGTGTGCATGTCTGAATATATTGAATTGAGTTAATGGAATAGATGTGCATAAATCTATTTTACTAGAATTCAAGTGCAATGCATCTTCGTACAAAGTGTGTATGCAAGGGGAAATTATAGCATGAGATGTATTGATGTTGATTTGATGTGTAGGAGTGTAGGTTGCATGAAATCACACTTGGATATTTTCCCTTTCTTGTAGAGCAATGATCTATATTGTATCTACTGTGTGTTGAAGAATATTTATTAATGATGAATTAAAGAACCATTGGTTTTGTTGAATCATTATGTGGTTGTATCCATATCACCTCACTTGTTCTTGTAGAGTGGGGTCCTTATTATGTTGGAACGTACCTAGAGGTCTCAATATAAAAATAGACAAGGGGTTTACTCAATATGCATATTTTGGTACACATCTAGTAATAAATTGCATATTTTAAGTTTCATATAGAATTCACACTTAATAAGTAGTTAATATTTGAAGTAGTTGTACTTCCACCTATAAAATAGTAAAGGTATAAATTATGATGGAAATATTACTATATAAATTATAGTCCTGGCTATGCATACTTGATAATGTTGAGGAAAGTTGGTCCCTATAATCCAACATTGAAAGGAGAGGGTGAAGATAAACTCATGCTTCCTTTTCAAGGGATGTGATTCCTTGCATAATATAGTTAGAACATGAATTAATATAGAGTGGCATAGTATATATGATATAAAACAATAATTCTAATAATGAAGTAGCTCAATGATGTATAATGCTGAAGTGTGGTGTATAGGTTGGAATTGACACTATTAAGAAGTGGCATTCATGGTTTTCTATCCAACTTGACATGAGTCTTGGTATATTAAGACCAAAATATTAGCCATTATAGTGAAGTTGTGGAGGCTCCATGTGCTTTTAATATTAATGAGAGTTGTAATATTCTAATGTTGACATGGATGTGACTTGCTACAAGTGTGGAGCTGGAAATTCTAGCCTTTTTATTTTAATTATAATGTTATGGTTTGATTTTTATATTGTGTGAATATATCATGTTACTAAGGAAGGAGAATTTTATAATGAGAATAATTGAATGTTCCTATGTAGGTTGTTGTGGATGCCATGGTTTATGCATATTTACACTTTTAGATACTATTGTTCTATTTGAATCTATGTGGACGTTTAGAGGTCTAGTATGTGACCATTAATAGAGGGTATGCAACTAAAAGGCCACATGTTTATCTATGCGATAGAGGAATTTTTAGATTCTTGATTTTAACACTATTAGTAGCTATATAAACTATTTTTTTGACCAATTAATGATTGACAGTTTGGTGGATGTGTATAGTCTATATTAGTGTAATTTCCTATGTGTTATTTAGACTATGGTTGTAAATCCTATGTGCTAGATGATTGTGCATACCACTATTAACTAGGGAGCCATGAGACTATTGAAAGGTCCTATTGGTTGGGATGTTATCAATGACTATCAACCCATCAATGCACAATGAATTTTTAGTAAAACTAAAGTTCCTTTTGAAAAAATAGTCAATGCTTCCCCTAGTGTGATTCAAACCTCTTAGGGTTGGGAATCATGGATCAATAGTGGAGATACATGCTACAAAGGAGACACATCAAGGTGATGTTGAAATTTAAATCATTGGAAATTAATCTAAACCCTTATGAGGTAGATCCATTCATCTAAAGAGGTTAAAACATATTTTATTTTATCCAAAGAGTTTGGTGAAGAACCATCTCTCTTTATTAACTATTTTTCTCTTTGATTTCTTCTTATACATAGTAGTATAAAGATAAGAAGAGAATTGTAATTCCTGGAACCTAGATATATATGTTTGACAATGGATGGCATGAGATTGAGCCTCTAAGATTTGATACCAATGATTTTATTTTTGGTTTAAATATCAAAGGATAACCTTGTACTTGTAGAAATGTTGTTATGAAAAAATGCTAATGGAGATAGATCTATTTCCATTAGGTGTTTGAGAGATATATTTATACAAGAAGCATGTAAATAAGTAATAGGCCATGTCAATTGCATGAAGAATAAATTGTTATGTACTTACTAATGGCGTGAATTTATAATATTACAAAGGATATGATAGGGAAGAAATTGATATGGTAGGGAATTTATCCACCAATTTTTTTGAGATCCTTGGAGAGGTACAACCCATGATAAAAAATAAAATTGTAAGGCTATAGGAACATGTATATAACCAATTGTATTGTAAGATATATTATTGGATTGTGGATGTATTTATATAACAACCATAAGCTAGGACTATAAATATAAGGCTTATAAATTTCATGCATATGTGGTGTTCTTTATATATGAATATATTGGTCACAAATGACAAACCCATATGGCGCTAGTTATAACACAATGTTGAGTGGCGTTAGGTGTAAATATTATATGGTAACATTTGGATGCATATATTATGTGGTATTGGGAGAAACATGCCTTAAGTATATAAAACTAAATTGGATATCTCTTATACACCCATGTGAAGGGTCACACACAATCAGAGATGTGTTGCAAGAGCTTAGTAAAGCTATTGTTGAAGTTGATATGTGGGCTCTTTACATTGTGCAACATTAATAAAGAGTGTGTGTGTGGCTTTATTTTATTGTATTGCATAGAATTTATTATGATCAATAATTTTTCATGTATGTGTATGAAGTCATTCTATCACAATTCATGTGTGATGCATCTTAGCACAAAGTGTGGGATGACAAGATAAAGACGTGTCCCACTTTTTGGTCTAAGAGAGATGCACAAATCAATATTTTAAAAATATACATTTCTCTCAATTATAGTTTACTAAAGAATTTGAAGTTAATCTAACTAGTGATTTGTGATATTTCTTACATAGATTAATTTCTAATTTTAAAAATAATTTCATATTTTTAAATATTTGTTAATATAGTGTCTCTTACACTTTAAGGATTTTCTAATGAGTGGTATTTTCATGTATCGTATAAGTTGAGATAAAAATAGAATCTCCATAATTTTTAAAAAAGATAGATTACTAAAAGTGATATCTAGGGAACACACCTTATTTTTTGTATTGTTTTGCATAGTTTATTTATTATTAATTTTTAAATGAGAAACAACTATTAATTTAGACATTTATTTTCTTTTAATGCTTAATTATTTTTATGTATACCCAATTTTGTTTGTTTGTCAATAGGACATCAATCTAAAAGGTGCTCTTATTTTTAAATTTTTTTTTTATCAACGTTTAGTTTTCACTATTTTTTTGTGTTTTGAATACGGATCTTTGATTTTTGTAATAGACTTACTTTGATTAGAAAATAGAAAACACATATATTAAGATCTATATATTTTCATAAATATTACTCTAAGGGATACATTATTGAAAAATTTCATGTCATGATGACTTCGTTTGATGATAGAAAAGGTGTTTTGAATCAAAATTGGTGTACAATGATATATTTCCTTTTGACTTGGAGGGAAAAGGGTACCATGTAGAATGTTTAAGGGACACACATATACATGTCAAGAATGTAATCTATAATAAAATTAATATAATTTTTCTTGTGGCCCAAGATTAGTACACACTATTTTGCATAAATTATGTTTAAACTAGTGATTTATGATTTCACACTATGCATACAAGGGAATATTGCAACATGAGATATGTTGATGTTGAGTTGATGTGTAGGAGTGCAAGTTATGTAAAATTGCATTTGGGTGAATTATAACTATGGAGTTTATGGTTAGAATAAAACTCTTGAAAATTTGAAGATAATAAATTATATTTTATGTTATGACATTATATTAAATAATACTTTAAATAATTTG
>VDFB02168118.1:187717836-188036996 GCA_007258455.2 Sequoia sempervirens
CTTCCACCCTATCTACCACTCTCCCACACTCCCCCACACTCTCCCACACTCTCTCCCACTCTCCCACAATCTCTCCCACTCTCTCCTACTCTCTCTCCCACTCTCTACCACCCTCTCCCACTCTCCCACCGTCTCTCACACTCTCCAACACTCTCTCACTTTTCCACCATCTCACACTCTCCCACCCTCTCTCCCACTCCCACCCTCTCTCCCATAAGCATAAATACATACATATAGGCATACATACATATATACATGACACACTAGCATACATATACATACAAACATATGAACAAACATTCAAAAAACTGGCATTTAACTAAAGGAATAAATAATGCGAGCGCGTTATTTGTTGCTAGAAATGTTCCGCAGAGAAGGAAAAAGTGAAAACTAATAAATAATGCAATCGCGTTATAATGCTCTCGCGTTATATTTTTCTTTGGGAATCCTTGAGCCTTAGCTTTGGTATTTTCCTTGGAATACCAAACCAAAAGGTTTGGAGGGCATTCCCAACGACCAAAGACATGTTTTTTGCAAATTCTACAAATTTTCACATAATCGGGTTTGTGCTCACCGTCAAGATTGCATTTTGTTCAATATCGACAAAATCAAACACATGGGTAATGTTAAGTTCTCTCTTAGCTTTCCAACGATATAATTTTTTTCACTTTCTGACAATGTTAGGCCTTTCATCCATAATTTCTTTTGTTTGTATGTTTTTTTATCAAAAAGCAGTGTTTGGTTTTTTTTCGTTATAAATTAACCGTTCATCAAAATTTCAAATAAATTACATTTTTAGAAACTAGACTCCATTCTACAAATTTTAAAAAATAAAAATTTTAAAAAATCTATTAATTTCCAAAATTTGTAGGGGGAGCATGGCCAAAATTCTGCTTTTTAGGAAGTGCCCACTTAGAAAATTAGTAAAAAAGAAATATTCATTAAAAAATTATTAGAAAAATTGTGCATCAACTAGATGCTGTTAGCTAACTTTTGACTATAGCGATTTTAAAAATACTAAAAACAAGTTCACTGTGCTCAGGCCGTACAAGAGTTGCTATGTTATGTTTTTTTGACAAAAACAACACCAATTTGTGTACATCCCTCTGCTGAACCCCTTAATCTCAACCATTTTCAAAATAAATTAGTAGTTTAGAAAGTAGACTCAGAGTACTTTGATCCTTGTTTTTGTTCCATCTCAAAATTTTGAGTGTAACTATCCTCAATTTCACATCCAAGGTCAACATTTCCTGATTTCAGAAAAAAAGTGGCCACTTAAGCCCCCTTTTTGGGAACCATCTTGGTGCACTTACCCTTTGATCAATACAAAAAAAAAGTACTCAGTGGCTCTTTGCATCAGGATCGGATCTTTCAATTATACATGGATTGTCAAACACTATACAAAAAGTAGGTGTACAACCTCTAGTCCAACTTCATTAATATAATATTCCTCACTCTCTAGCTTTTCAATTCACCTCTTTTTTGTGGCAATTCAAAAAAAATCTTTGCCACTTCATATTTTTTTGTGCTATCACAACTCATCTAATCGATCCTTATATTGCATCCTTTGCACCCTCTTATTTTTCACAAATTTTCATCATTCTTTCCATATGAACTATATATGTTCTTATTTTGCAATAATAAGAATCATTTATACCAAAATTCTTTTTGAATTATGTAGGGTTTTAAAATTTTGCTACTTGTTTCACTCAAATCAAAAAGCACAATTATGATAATATGGACCAACTTAATTTTTCTACAAAAGATTTATAAATTAAATTTATTTGTAAGAAAGAATCAAAAGGAGTGTTAACCTTTGCTTTAATTTACAATTCAATATGAAATAATTTGACAAGTTCAAATCTAACCTGAGCTCCTCTTTGATTTGAAATACACCCCTTATTCAATGAAATTGCAAGCAATATCATCATACAAATGTGTGTTATACACATTATCATATGTAAGAGGCTTAACAAAACTTATATAATGTCTTATGCTATGTTTTCCTTTTTTTTTGTCATATTAATCAATATTAGTTAAACAATTTAATTATGAATAAATATTGTGAGTGAATGAAATGTGAAACTATAAAGGACACTACAAAGCAAAGTACCTATTTCAACTTTCAACAATCACTTTCAATAGAGCATGAGCACAATAAACCAAATCAAAATAAATAATATTTGTTACCTCCACAAAGCCTCATCTTACTCCTTTGATTTAGATATGCTTCAATAGTATGATATGTGGATTGCTCTTCTACTTAGTGTAACCTTGTGATAGAAAATGGATATAGTGATAGCATGAATTTTCTTAGATAATTGTAGATTGTTTGATGGCTTGGAATGATGGTTGATTTATAACTTTCACTTGATATCGATCAACGATGGAGGAGATCAAAAGAATGGATGGATGAGATTGATTGTGAGGACATGAAGAATGTGAAAGTGACATGCCTCTTGATGAAGGGTTTGATTGACGAGTTAACTGGTTGCATGGATGAGTGAAGTGAGTAAGTATGAGTGAGCTAATGTTTTTTTAGTCAACTCACTTAATTAATGGATAGAAGAATATTAAAAGATTTAAATAAATAAACTTATTTAACTTATGCACATGAGGGAAGATATTATTAGAAAATAAATAAAATATTAATTTTATTTATTTTTAGAAGAATTAAAGAGAAAAACAATTAAATGAATTTATTTAATGGTAGAGGAAATGTTAGCTAATTAAATAATTAAAATTATTTAGTTATAGAGGATAAGAAGAATTAATGCACAAATTAATTAAAAATTATTTAATTAATGTGAATGGAAGAAATTGAGAAATTAATTAAATAATTAAAAAATATTTAATTAATGTGGAGAAGAAAATTAATGGATTAATTAAATATATAAAAATTATTTAATTAATGTGAAGAGGAAAAATTAATGAAGTAATTAAATAATTAAGAATTATTTAATTAATGTGGATGAGAGAAATGATGAATTAATTAAATAATTATTAAATTATTTAATTAATATTGACATAAGAATTGATGAGACTAAATACGTTAGTCATTTTTAGGTATCTATATTTTGCCCCTCTTTGAGACAAGGCGTTTATTGCATTCTTTCAAAGATATAATGATATGAATTTTTTTGATTGTGATGTGCCCCAATGTGCCCCATTGAACTGAGGGATGGAGGTAGGGTGCCCCCTCAAGAGATCAACTATTAAAAATTAAATATTTAGTTGAACTCTCAATAGAAAGGATAGGTTAGGTGTAGTGGATCAGTGATGAAAATTGAAATTGAATTTGGGAAAAATGGGTGAAAAAGAGGATGGAATGAAGAAAATGGAGAAAAAATTAGGTTGTAATGGGGGGTAAGTATTAGGGTTTTGGGATGGTGATGAGTTAGTATGGAATAATAAATGAGGTGAAATGTTGGATAATGAAGAATGAGTGAATTTTGTTGATGAAATATCGAATAGTGAAATCTATAAGGAGGTAATGGGGTGGATGAGGAATATGGAATGGAAAGGAGATATGCTTTAAGTTATGCTTGAAACATGTAGAGATCAATCCTTATTTTGATGTAGCAATGGATGCTATACAACAAGGTATATAAGACCAAGGTGATATTGTATCCTTTGCATGGACTTTGACTCTTCGTATTCATACTAGGAAAACTGGAACCTTGTCGGATCTATGTGAGGAAGTAAGACTTAGAGCATGATAGCCCTAGTGCACAAAAGGTATGAAATGACCTTATATGCAAAGGATAATTATTTATGCAAGAAAGCCACCTCAACACACACAAGATAAGTATTTTCCTTGGTCATGTTACAAGAACATCCCACAAACACAACATATGAAAAAATGACCATGCCCCATTCTATACTCCTCTAAGCAAACCAAGATGTTGAAAGATTGAGGTAGTCTTAAGTAAGCATTAGAAGGAGACAAAATAATAAAAAAGAAGACCCACTAATAAAATAAATCAACAACCATCATATCACTTTCCAAAAAAGGGTATGCTAATATTGGATTATGCCTGTTATAGGAAGGGTACATCCATTAATGCATGGATTAGGATGATAGATTGAATGATTAGGCAATATATATGTAGGCAACAAGCTGATTCAATAGTGGCCTTAACTTGTGATTATCATGAAAGCTTGATGTTTTTGTGTGATGCATAGTTTTATTTTTCTTGAGTGTTAGGTCTAGGTGGCAATGGTTTATTATGGATGAGATGGTGAGGGTTTTTGTAAATGGTCATTTATTATGGTTTGTGATAGATGAATTTATGTAAGTGTGAAGTTTTCCTCTGAAGGTGGCATCAAGGATCCAATCTAATGAACAGGTTGAGGAATATTCCTCTAGTTAGGTATAGGGTCATTTATTATGAGATGGATGGACTTAATTTATTATGGTATTAAGTAGGATGGATAATGATAGACACTGATAATTATCAAGTCATGCTAGATGTACAAATGAAATGTGGTAGGTGGTAATATGTGTATGGGAGGCTTAATTTTATTATGGGTGAAATGGATAAGAACATGATAGATAGTAGATGGTGCTTGATACACATGATGCATCTAAATAGGTTTCCACCACGATACTTTTCCAAGGCACCACCAAAATGGTTTTCACCCTTGGATGGATTATTTCTCTTTAATTTTTATTTTTTATTTTTTCAGTTGGGATACCCTTAGGGTTAGGCATATAAAATTTCTTGAGATGAATGTTGTTGATTGGCTCTTTTAGAAGCTCACCTTCAAGTGTTGCAAGTTGGTTGGCTTCTAATCCATATCATTCTGTGATGAGAAAAGACCCCAACCAATTAGGCTTAAATGTACTCTTATTGTCATGGTCTTGATGATTCTTTTGATTTTCTTTTAGGACAAAGTCACCTAATTCAAATCTACAAGTCTTGATCCTTTTGTTGTAGCTATGACAAAGGTAATTTTTGTAAGCTTGTAAATGGTTTAGTGCACTAAGATACCTTTCATCTATCAACTCTAGCTCATGTAATCTAGAAACTCGATACTCCTCATTGTCAATAAGGTGTTGCAAGGAAAACCTTAAGGAAGTTTGACCTCCATAGAAAAAATGGCTTCATTGCCTAAGACAAGTGAATATGAAGTGACATATGTGGGTGTATGAAAGATAGTATGGTAGGCCCATAAGGTAGGGTTGAGTTGAATATTCTAGTCATGACTAGCTCCATTGACTATTTTCTTGAGGTTTTTCAATATGTTTTTGTTAGAAGCCTCATCTTGGCCATTACCTTGTGGGTATTAGGGTGGAAAAAAGATGTTGGATATTGAATTGATTGCAAAGTCCATAGACGTCTTGGTTCATGAATGGTTTACTATTTTTTTGTGACAATAGAAAGGTGAACTATTGAATACACCGAATACTAAGAGGGGGGTGAATCAATATTCTGCTAACAAAATTAATTATCAACCATCTAATTATTAATCCACATCTAGATGCAAAAGTGAACCAAAACATTAAAGAGATCATAACACATTGACACCGGGATTTTTATGTGGAAAACCTGAAGTGGGAAAAACCACATTGAGGATTAGCTCACAATATATTATAACCGGTTATAAGTTATTACAGAGCTCACTACCAGGACTCACTATCCTTGAAAGGATCACAACCTGAATACAAAAGATGGCTTATAGCCAAGATTCAAAAGGTGTGGCTCACTGCCAACAATGAACTAGAGAAGTGCACCTACAAAGTGTAGGAATCAGTTCCGATTAAGCTCTAGAAAATACAAAAAATCTGCTTTGGTTGCAAATATACAACCACTATCAGTTACTTCCCACTATTACACTTGTTGCATCGCTCACATATCATACTCTATCTCTATATTTCTATATCCTTTTCTGTCCATCATACACACACATATATACACCGTCATGTCTTCCTTTATCAATTAGGTCGGCCTAATTGAATGTGAACACCCATAATTCAAAATGAATTGTGAGCCCAATTCAAAATTCCTTTTGGCACACAAAATAAAATGTGTCATCCATACATTAGGTCGGCTTGAACCTAATAAGGAACACACAAAGGACAAACAATTATTAACCTTTTTGGCCAAAATAATGCCAAAATTTTGTCACTTGGATAACTCAGGATCACACAAACTCACTGAAAGCTCGTTTATACTTGTAACTGACACTCTTGAGCAACATATCAAAAAATCATAGAATTTCCTTTTGCTGAGAGGATTTCTAGACCAAAATACTAGATCAACATAGACACACAATTTACTTACCAACCAATTTTGGCATGAATGACAAAAAACCTGGAGGGAACCTTCTTCATTTTTCCAACAATCTCTCCCTTTGTCGTTGATGGCAACATGTGCCAAAAATGAGACTTGCTTCAAAACAAAAATTGTGCTTAGCTCCCCTTAACATATGTACAGGACACAAACACATAACATAACATTATTTATACATACTCTTCTCCTCTTCTCCTCTTCTCCCCCTTTGACATCAAGGACAAAGGGACGAAAAAAGGAAAAAAACTTTAAATCAGGAACTGGGGGCACCCTGTAGCTCCTTGAGAATCGCTTCCCAAGTTGGCCTTCCATCATCCCAGACTCCTTTTCCCCTAAAAATAGTTTTATGCAAAGATTCTATTTCTGCTAAGGATTCTTCTCCTTCTTCTGGAGTGGATGGAGCAATATTCATCTTCTCAAGTTTTTTTGCTTCCATCAATGCATTTGATATAGAGACATGTCTGGACATAACCAGGTCTCCAAGCTAGGCATACCATCTCATAGCATCTTCTTTCTGCCTCTGCAGGATGAAAAATTTACTTTGAATATCTACAATAGAAACCCACCTAACATAGTTTCTATCATCTGCAATCTTATAATCTTTGGAGGCATCAACAAGTTGAGACTCAATCGAGTCCATTAAATCCTTGATACCTCGAGTGGCTTCCGACCACTTCATGTAGTAAACAAATAGCATTTGGGCTTCCTCATCACATTCCCTTACCTTTTTCAAGGTTTGCAAAGCCTTGTCATGTGCCATTGTACACTTGTCTTGTAGAAGCAACAGTCTTTTCTCTAGCAAACTCAACTCCACTTTTTTTGTAGTCTGTACCTTAAGGTTAGATGTGTACTCTTTGACTGAATCAACTATAAGCCTCAAATTTTCAATTGGAGCTAGAGAGTTGTCTGATGTAACACCAACGGTTGTCTCCTGTAAAGCATTAAAAAGCTTCATTTATTAACTCATTTCCCTTTTGATATGACTCTGTAACTTCTTGTGTGACAAAGCTGAGAAAAGTGCCACTTAGTTTTATTGTCACTGTGTATAATCTTTGTCAAATCCACATAACCTGGGTGTGATGGTAGTTTGACTAGTTGAGGTGGAAGCACAGGTTGAAGTATAGTTTGCCTTGAAAGAAGACCTTTAAGATTACTTCCAGATGATTCTCTAGATGGATTTGATGGTTCAGGGCCTTTGGAAATTTCTCATTCAGCTGGAATGGCTTTCTTGTCTTCTTCTTTCTTCTTTTCTTCTTCCTTTTCTTCTTCTTCTTCTTCTTTTTCTTTTTCTTTTTCTTCTTCTTCTCCGGATGACATTCCAGAGGGCTTATCTATATTTTCTTTCTCCCTTCTATCCTCATCATCCTTATCACTATTCTTCTTTTTGTCCTTACTCCCTTCACTTTCATCTTTGTTTTTCTATTCCCTGTTTCTGCTAGATTCTTGATATTCTTCTCTCTTTTGACCAGAATGATCTTTATGATGATCATCATACCTTTTGCTGGTAGTTTATTCTATGTTAGTTAGAGGGGCAGGGGTCTTCGATGCACCAAGTGTCTCATCAATAGTCTCTAAGACTAGATTATCCATTACTTCTGCAATAGTAGCATGTTCCTGTGTCTAAGCAGTGTGAGATGAAGAACTAGTTCTTGTCCCATAGCTCCTTGCTAATTGCCTAATCACATCCTGATTTTCTTGCCTTACTTTTTCCACATAGTCATCTTCCTTAGTCATTAACATATTAACTCTCTGATTGACTCTAAATAATTTAGAACATTCTTTGAACAGATTTTCAGCTCCTATCTCTAAAAAAATTTAACTAATGGATTTTAAGGCTTCACTTCTCATCTTGTCTTCAACACTTAAAGCCTCTTGCCTTCGAAGTACTAACTCTTTCCACACATTTTTAGTAACTTTGTACTATATGGTATCCATATTTATATTACAAATAACTATGTACTAAGTAAAAGCACTTATTATGGTTTCTTTCTCTTCATCATTAACCTTATCATATAACTCAACAGTTGGCATAAGGTCATTGTCAATCATGGGTCCTGCCACAATAGTGTGTCACTTTTGGGACATGCTGATTTTTGCCTGAAATCACTTTTTTTAGAAAAAATAATGATTTTAGCCTTGTGAGGTTCCATCTAAAGGGTTTTAATTGAAGAAGGATAGATAAGACCCCCTTAGATCAAACTCACTTGGATAAAGCCCCTCTAGTATTAAATCATACCCACAATGGAGTCTCCTTCGCACCTATTGGCAAAAAAACATGTTTACTTTACCTTTTGAGGGATTAAATAATTTCATTTAGAAATGATCTTTTGCAATATTGTAGCCCTCGAAACGAGCTTTCCAACAAGTATAATTTTGATATGTTTTCATTTTATCTTGTATTTAATTTTCAATTTTTACTTAACATAGGTTTTTCTGTGAACATCAAGCTCTATGTTCTACACAGGTGAAAAATGGTAAACCATTGTAGTTTTTTTTCAAAAAATACCCTTTCCCTAGGTATTGATGTCCTTGTTTCATTAGAAAAAGAGAAATTGGATTTCAATATCTACATAACAAGTTAGGTTGTACGACACACACGCATGTCCAAATTATAGTTACAATGACTTCAAAAATTCATTAGAAAAAAATATATGTACCAAAAAATTATGAAAAAATATCCATTCCCTAGATATTGATGTTGAGAATCTATATTCCAAAAAATAGAACTTCATCCTTTATAGAAAAAAAGTTATGTTGTATGACACACACGCTACTTTTTGAAATTGTTGTTTTCCTGTTTAAAACCAGTTATTAAAGGAGATGTTGAAAGATTCATGATTTATTTCAATATATATATATATATTTAAAATCTAAACACAAATTGCAACAAATCACTAGTTCGCATCATCTTCAAATTCTTAATGGTTTAGATGCTATAGGTCTCAGAAGATGAAGATTTAGTAAAAAATATTGATGTAAATGTCCATCTTGGGAAAAAAGTGAGGTTGATCACTTACCGGAGGAGGTCTAGGCATGTCCTCCATAGGATCAGATGGGCCTTCTTCATTCTTCTTTGTATGTACATGGATTCGGTAAGCATCCTCCTCTTCCTCTATCTCCTCATCAGTGGAGATCTTAACTCTAGTTTTAGCTCTTTCACCAGAGATACTACCCTTTTTGTTTCTTTTCAATTGTTGCTTTTCTTCTAAGTCGAGTTTTATTTCTTCCTCAACAATATCACTCAAACTTCTTTTCCTGTCAACCTTTTGTTTCACTCTTCTTCTTCCTAAAGCAACAAATGGTGCAACAACATGTATGTCCTTCTTAGATGCCTTGGTACTAGGACTCGTAGGGGAAACAACATCAACAGATGCAAGGAAACTTTGTTCTTTCCTCTTCCCTTTCTCAACATTAGCACCACTGGGGGTGGAAGAACTAGCAATAGGCACTATTGTAAAACTGGAAGATAGTCTTCCTGATTTTTTAGGTCTAGAGGGCTAATCAGCAGATTTGGATTTCCTTTCATCAAGAGCCTCCTTGAACTATTCTATATCATCCTTAGTGTATGTTTGACCTTGGAAGAAGGCTCAACTTTCTTTCTTCTTTTAAATGCAGTAGCCTTCAAATGAATTTTAGTGGATTTCTCCTCATATGTACCATACCTAGGTAGAGAGCGGTCCTTAGGACTAGCCAACAAAATCTCAATGTACCTCTCTGCCATTTTTTCTTCAATCTAATATCCCAAAGGTTCAATCCATTGAATTTTGGGTTCTACAACCTCAATGATGCATTCATCTGTAGACACAAGAAAGGTTATCTCCTTCTCATACTTCTTCACCAAACTTCTTGGAATCTTGTCTCTTTCTTACATTTCATTCTGAAATACTGCAAAGAAAGCAGTTAGGGCATTGTTTTGTGCCCTAAAATATCTGATGAGAAACTATCCTGGTGGTATCCCATATTATGCCTTTTCTTCCCAATAACTCCTTTAGGAAATAGAGTAACAAACAAAAAACTAGAGTGCCAAATTTAAAAACATGCTTCTTTGCCTTTGTCATGCTCAAGTTTTCCATAAGTTACAACCTAAGCAACTCACAAAGATCAAAATCCTTTCCATTTACCACCATTTCATAAGCAGTGTGAATTGTCGTGGTTGATACTGAATTTGCTCAATTAGTGAAATAGATTTTCTTCCTAATCATGATGGAAACATACTTGACGGTAGGGTTTACAATAGACTTTGTGGTTAAAGCTCTTCCGTCAAACTTAGCACCATTCAACCTTGCGACTTCATCATTTTCATTTCCTTTAGAGCTGGAATGGGTCCAATATCATAAAGACCAGTTACAGCTTGAATTGCCTCCTTGTTGACAAGCCCTGATTCATTTGTCCACACAAATTTGTTATGAACCCTACTGAGGGCCATTATGACAAATTTCAGCTCACTCTTGTTGGAAAATTTTAGAAACCAGTTCCAAGCATTCAACTTCATTTGAACTAGGTTTTCATATTCTTCCTTGAGTAGTAGGTCATCTCCCATTAGCTCATTGTCCCACAAATCCTTTAGCTCTTGGTGATTGAATTCTTCTAGCTTCCCATGAATGTATGTGCTTGGATCTTCAGTGTGTAACACATGGATTGGAATGTGCGAGAATGCACCCATGGAGTCATTTTCATACACTTTCCATGAACATCTTCTAAATTTGGGTTGGGGTCTCTCAGAAATTTCCACAAAAGTGGAAGTGGCCATATTCCCCAAACAATCTTAAATAAGCTTAACAAAGAGTTCCTTCAACCTTAAAAACCATAGAATTCAGATAACAAAGAATACCTTTTTCTATTTGTCGAGAACTAGGGTTTTGATGTACAATACTCTAAATCACCTTCAATCTTCATCTTGCATTGTCTCTTCCAAATTGCACAAATTTTCTCTAACTTAGTCTCTTGCTTTATTACTTACAATTTTTTTCCTAATTCACATTTATTTCTTTTCAACTTTAAATCTACCAAACAATTTATGAAACACACAGTAAACCAAGAAAAGTTCAACAATTCTCCTGATTTTCCTATTTTCTGCTGGAAATTTCTCCAATTCCTTCAAATTGATGACTTACATCATATATCCTTGTGTCACGACTTGACACCTCATATATCGGGGGCTTTTTATATTTTTCTATGACTGCTCCCCCTGAAATCATTACTGGGTTCAGTTCTTGGAAGAGTTATCTGCACCGGATGCAGATACATGAGTATTTGATTCGTCATTTTTATTAGGTTCTTCCTTTTCCTCCAAATTATTGCCATTTATTTTCTTACTTCATTAGGATCTACTTTGTTCACATGCTTGTTCTTCTGTTTCAGATTTAGGTTTTTTCCCAATTTTTCTAAAAACAAAATTTTGAGATATGTCTTGGTTTGTTGCAAGTGTAGCACACAACATATCCTTGATCAAATGGATTTGCATTCATCCTTGACCTGCACTGATTAGCCTTGTGTCCAAAGATATTGCATGTGTAATAGTAGCCTTGAAAATAACGAATCCTCCTACTAGCGTTAAACCTGTTCATCATCAACTAGCTTCTACATTCGGTAGCTCTATGTCCAAACTTGTTGCAAACATAGAATTTTCTAGTAAAGAATCCAAAATTTTGACTCATTCTATTCTGGTTCATCCTGCTTCTATATTTTGTTGTTGTATGTCCAATTTTTTTGCATGAGAAATGAAAGCCATTAAAATATGGGTACCTTTGAGCATTAGGTTGTCGGATAGGAATCCTTCGAGTATTTCTCCTTTGGTTCTTGATTTGATGAGTATTACCTTGAAATTTCCTTTGATTGTCCACTTTGTTGGAAACTTGTTTAGCTTGAGTTTTGTCCTTCAAGTCCTAGACCACCTTTATCCTTAGAAGGTTTCTAAGATGTAATCAACTCATCAAGCATTGTAGAGCTTGTTTTAAATCTTTCTTCATGAGCTTTTGGTTTTTCCAGATTAGCTCTTAGGGTTACCACTTCCTGTTCAAGCTTTGTACATTCATAAGTTTTATTCCAGATCTTAGCTTTCTGACATTCCTCAATTCATTTCTTTTCTTCTACTTGCACCTTTAGTCTGGTAATCTCCTCATTGGCCTTTTTCAACTAATCACTAACTTCTCTATGCCTTTCCTTGAACTTTTTGATCTGCTCTCTTAACTTCCCGATGCAATCATTTGCTTCCTTCAGGTTTCCTTTTAGAGTTTCCTTCTCATCTTTTCTTTTGTCCAATTCCTCAAGAGAAACATTGATTTCCTCAGGTACATAGTTTTCTTCCAAAGGAACACAATAACATTTGTTAGCCATGTATTCAAATTCTAGGACCTTCCTCAAGTTGTAAGACTTTTTCAGAGGAACCAAGCTCTGATACCAATTGTTGAGTACACCGAATATTGAGAGGAGGGGTGAATTAGTATTCTAATAATAAAATTAATTATCAACCATCCAATTATTAATCCACATCTAGCTGCAATAGTGAACCAAAACATAAAAGAGATCATAACACATTGACACCAGGATTTAGGTTGAAAACCGAAAGTGGGAAAAACCACGGTGAGGATTATCTCACAATATATTATAACTTATTATAAGATATTATAGGGCTCACTGCCAGGACTCGTTGTCCTTGAAAGGATCACAACCTGAATACAAAAGATGGCTTATAGCCAGAATACAAAAGGTGTGGCTCACTACCAAAAATGAACTAGAAAAGTGCACCTACAAAGTGCAGGAATCAGTTTTGGTTAAGCTCTGGAAAATACCAAAATTCTACTCCGGTTGCAGATATACAATCACTATCAATTACTTCACACTATTACACTTTTCACATTGCTTGCATATCATACTCTATTTCTATATCTATATATCCTTTTCCGTCCATCATACACACACATATACACGGTCATGTCTTCCTTTATCAATTAGGTCGGCCTAATGGAATGTGAACACCCAAAATTAAAAATGACTTGTCGGCCCAATTGAAAATTCCTTTTTGCACACATAACAAAATGCATCATCTATATATTAGGTCGGCCTGGACCTAATAAGGATCACACAAAGGAAAAAAAATTCTTAACCTTGTCGGTCGAAATAATACCAAACTTCTGTCACTTGGATAACTCAATCGGATCACACAAACTCGTTGAAAGCTCGTTTATACCTATAACTAACACTCTTGAGCAACATATCAAAAAATCATAGAATTTCCTTTTGTTGAGAGGATTTTCGGACCAAAGTACCAGATCAACATAGATGCACATTTTACTTAGTCAGTTACCAACCAATGTTGGCATCAATGACAAAAAACCTAGAGGGCACCTTCTTCATTCTTCCAACACAAATACCATAGCTCAAGTCATTAGTTGACTAAAACCAATTAATAGCTAATAAATCTACTTGCACATTCCTAAGAATGCTTAAGCCATGGTCAAACTTGTATTCCATGCATGGATGTGTCCCATCCATCCCACTTTTCCAAAACTACTCTTATTGAATATCCTACATTCATTTACCTAATAAAATATTAACCCTTCACATGTCTCCAAAAATGGACATTTTGGATTTCTAAAAAGATAACTTTTATTTCCGTGCAATTTATCTCTTTTCAAGACAATAATGATCATTAAAATCACTTAAATCTTGGACCTCTTCAACTGCACCAATCACAAGGTGTGAATTGGAGTCTCCTCCTTCCTCCAATCCTCTTAATAATCCTCAACCTTTGATCAATAATCCCTCCAATCTATTAATAGACCCTTTTGTAGGCTATTTTTCCAAGTGTTCTTGGATGAAAATTTGGAGGTTGTTTATTTGAGAATCAACATATCTTCTCTTAATCACAAATCCATTGGAGAAAACACACATATATTTTTTTGTGTAATAGGGAGTTGTGGATGAGATAACTCTTTTTTTATTTCATCTTTTATTCAATTACTTTTAGAGGTGCCATTAGGCATAGAGTATGATTTGAAATAATTGTTTAAGCCCTTTTTATGTTCTACATTCTTCTTGTTAAGATAATCCATAGAGCAAAAGGCTATTACACCCATCCACCTCTGTTAGAAAAAACTATGTGTCCCTAAAGTGAAGATCTTCACATGGGTTGCACTGCGAAATAAAATTCCAATATAGATATATTTTAGAAATTTGGTTATTGTGGCTAGCAATAAAAATGACCATGGAGATGAGAAGAAATTTATGATAGAAGTAAAAAATTTATAGATTCAGTTTTTTAAGGAATTGAAGGAACCGAAGGATGGCAAATGAAGGTGCTTGGTGGATGCGGGCTAGGGTTTCGATACCCTATTTGTGCACCTTCTGTTGTTGGCACTTCCTCTGTGCAACTTTGGGGGTATCTATTCGAGTGCTAGGGCCATGGTCAGGGGCCACAAAAATTCTTCTCTTTTCCATTTCCCTTTGCGTTGCTTTCGTGGCGTGCTTTCTTTGTAGGAGTATGTGTTTGTTGATTAGATTAGGCTTTTTTCTTCATGTTCTCTATTTCATTTTTACCTCTTTTGTCTAGTCTTCGACTGGTTTGGAGGCATGGAGTCTCCTGCTTCTGCTACCTTTCAGTGTAGCTTTGGTTTATTATTTTTGTTCATACAAGAGTTTTGGGTTGCATGCAGAGGGATTGGTTGTTTTCCTTTGCATGGATTCTCGTGGGGTTTTGAATAGGCCAAGTTTTTCATCTCCCATTCTGGATGGTGGGATGGAGTGCATGCACATGGCTAATCATGATGAGGGTTCTTCAAAGACTAGTGTGCTTAAAATGCAAAAAATGAATGGTTGTTTGGAGTGCTCTCAAGACTACTCAGTTTAGGTGATTCAACCAGATTCAGTGGCTAAGGATATGGACTATTTGAGCAACCATGTTTTGATCTACAAGTTGATGGGGATGCGGGTCTTCCTCCCATTTCTAGAATCATGGGTTCAAAGGATGTGGAATCCTGAAGGTGATTTTGAAATTATGTTGGAGGCGAATAATTTTTTCATGGTTTGTTTTTCCTGATTATTAGACAAAAACATGGCTTTTGAGGGTGGCTCATATTTTTACAATCAGGTGGGTCTTTTCATTAAACCATGGCATGCAGGCTTTAACTCTATAGAGGATCTCCCCTCTAGGGTTCCTATTTGGGTGCGTCTCTCACATCTACCTTTGGAGTTTTAGAGAAGCAATATTTTATAGATGATTACCCTTTTTCTCAAGAAGCTTGTTGGATCTTCGCAACAAACTTTGAATAAAAGAGTAATTTCTTTTACTCATGTTTATGTTGAAATTGACTTGAATAACCTGCTACCAGATTCTGTAGAAATTTTTGTTTGATCTTCTTCTTGTACACGACATTTGGACTACAAGGCCTTTCCTTTCTACTGTAGGATATTCCATGAATATGAACACTTTCAGAGGAAATTCTCTAGGGTCACTCTTGCTTCTAGTGTGGGTAATGCTCCCTCTTTCGCTGCTTTGAAGAAGGATAAAGGGAAAGCTCCAATGTAGAGGTGTTGGTTGATAAGAAGGGTTTTGTACCTATTTAGTCTCATAACAAGGGCAGGGGCTTAAAGCTAACCCTTAGAGATAGACAAGAGGAGGAGACCTTCAAAAAAATTGAGGTCCTTGATGATTTGGCTTAGGAGTAGGGTGTTCCCTTGGGTATGCAGGTGCTAGATGGTGGGATGGATGAGGTTCACCTAGAAAACCAAACAAACATTAATCTTATCTCCTCTCAATTGGGGGATCATGATGCTCAAATGGACACAAATCTTCCTCCCTCTGCTTTGGGGTAGGTGGAGGTGCTTGTGGTGCCAGAGGTTGAAGAAGGATAAAAAATTCTTGATTTTGGTCTTAGTGTGGAGAAGGAGGCCATTAGTAGTGGTAAAGGTATATCTTCTCCTCTTGCCTTGGGTTTGTAGCAAAAACCCCCTAAGAAGGGAGCTCCTGAGAATCCCCCCAAGGTTGGACATAAGAAGGATCATGAGAAGGGTAAGTTGATTGGTGATAATTTGGTTGAGTCTAGATTGGTGATAACCATTGATTCTCATTTCTCCCAACCTCAAAAATTATTGTGCTATCTTGGAATGTAAGGGGTATGAATAGTATCCCTAAACAAAAGGCTATTTGTGAATTGATTCGTGTTCATTCTCCTGACTTGATTTTTATTTAGGAGACTAAATTGTTTGTTGACAGTATGTTAAATTTGGCCTCTAAGATATGGTGTAGAGGTCAATGTCAGTGTGTGGGAGCACAAGGTAGCTCCAGAGGGGTCGCTTGTCTATGGGATCCACGCAAAGTTGTTCCTATTTGGTGGATCTCTAGCAAACAATCCATTTCTCTTGTTGTTTTCTTGCCTAGAGTTTGGTGAGGTTATCCTTTTCTCTAATCTCTATGCTCCAACTGATCTTATTGGTAATTATTTGCTTTGGTATGATGTTATATTTGTCTATTCTCTTGCTCCTTTGCTTCCCTAGATTGTTGCGGATGATTTCAACGCTATTCTCTCGTTGGAGGAAAATTTTGGTGGTTTAGCTCACCTGGAACCCTCTTCAGAGCTTCTGAGGGACAATATTGATTTCTTGAACTTGGTTGATATCAAGCTGGATAATGGAACATTTACATGGAATAATAGGAGAAGTAGGGAAACTGCTATTTCTAAAGGTTGGATAGGTTCTTGGTTTCTAGCTTTTGGGTTGGTGAAAGATGGTCGACTAGCTTTGAGATTTTAGATTAGAGAGGATCTGATCATTGGACAATCAGATTATCAGCTAACCTTTCTAGAGACTCTAAAAGGAAATCCTTCAGATTCCAATTGATGTGGCTTCAAGATTCGTTACTTCATGATCTTGTTCCTTTTTGGTGGTGGTCTAGGAAGCCAAATCATGGCACTGCAATGTACACCTTCACCAAGAGGCTTTAATATGTCAAATATATGTTGAAAAGGTGGAACAAACATCATTTTGGTAATGTATTTTAGGCTAAAAATTTAGCTCAAGATCACTTGGATTCCATTACTAGACAGATTCAGGACCATGTTCTTACCAAGGAAAACTGCAAGTTGGAACCAATGACTTTAAAAGAGGTGGATGAATGGGAGTTGCGGGAGGAAATTTTTTGGAAGCAAAAGTATTGTATTGATTGGATTCAAGAAGGTGATAGAAATACTTCTTTCTTTTATAATTCTGTTAAGGAAAAAAGACAAGGTAACCTCATTTTTTCACTTAGGTCCTTGGAGGGGAATCTTCTTTCTTCCTTTGGTGCAATTTTTGAAGAAATGATTCGATTCTTTTCCTCTCTATTCATAGAGGACTCCCCTCTTTCCTCTGAGGATGAAACCCAAATTTTAAATTGTATCCCTTCTTTGGTTTCTAGCGAAATGAATGATTCTTTGATCAAACCTATCTCTATGAATGAGTTGGAGGATACAGTGTTGTTATTGAAGAAGGGGAAGGCCTCGGGACTAAATGGGTTCTCTGTTGAGTTTTTCCAAGAGTTTTGGGATGTTATCAAGTTGGATATCCTTGAGGTTGTTTAGGAATCTCATAGGAAAAAGCAAATTCTAAGAGCCATGAATGCTACTTTTCTTGCCCTTATTTTGAAAAGGGAAGGAGCCAATTCTTTGGGTCTCTTTAGAGCTGTAGTCTTATGTAATGTTTTGTATAGAATTATTACCAAGCTAATTGGAGAACATCTTAAGTCGTGGTTGGGCAGGTTAATTTCTAAGGAGCAGGGTGGGTTTGTTACTAGCAAGAAGATTCTTGATGGGATTGTTATTACGACAGAAGCTATTCATTCCATGGCCTCCTCCAAAGAAAAGGCAATGGTTATCAAGCTTGAAATAGCCAAGGCTTACGATCATGTTAAATGGTATTTCCTTTCCAAAATTTTATGGGATTTTGAGTTTGGTGGTGACTAGATTGAATGGGTTATGAGTTGTGCTACCTCTTCTTCCTTATTGTGCTTATCAATGGTGAGTCTTCTAAGCTTTTTGGAGCATTTAGGGGCCTTTAGCAAGGTGACCCCTTGCCCCCTATTTATTTATCCTAATCTAGTTGAAGGTTTAGGGAGGTTTATTAAATCTCTTGTGGAGCTTGGTATTATTCAAGGTTGGAGTTGGGGTAATAACTTACCCCCCAATCCCATCTTCAGTTTGTGGATGACACTACCCTGATGGGTATGGCCAAAGTTGAAGAAGTTGTTAATTTAAGACAAAATCTAGATATTTATTTGGTAGCCTTGGGACAAAGTATCAATGAGGGTAAGTCCATCTATTTATTTAATATCCCGATGCTTATTCAGAGAAGAATTGCTCGTATTCTTAGATTTTGAATGGGCTCGCTTCCCTTTGTTTATCTTGGTATCCCTCTTGCTATCTAATTGCTTCCCAAGAAGTTTTGATAGGATGTTATAGATAAGTTTAGTAAAAATGTTAATCATTGGACATGTAGGTGGCTTTGTACTATTGGTAGGGTGACTCTTTTGAAGTCAATGATGCATGCTCTTCATCTATACAAGTGTTTTGTGCATTATGCCCCTTCTAGTTTTATTAATGATTTTGAGAGAATTTCTTGATAGTTTCTATGGTCTGGTAGTCTCCTATGAAGGAAGTGGATCTTGGTTAAGTGGGACACAATCTACAGGCCGAAGCTGGAAGGTAGGCTTGGGATGCGTCAGGCTAATTTGATTGGGTTGGATTTAGTGGAAAAGTTGTATTGGATGTGTTGTTCTCAACAACACTAGAATTGGGCCAAAATTCTCACTTCAAAATATTTGAGGGGGGGTGGAGAGTGATGAAGTTCCTATATTTAGTCTTATGGGGAAGGGTTCTATGATTTGGGGTACCCTTAAAAGGGGATCGAAGCTTGTTAAAAAAGGGTTGTTTTAGATTTGCAATAGGGGTTCCGAAGTTTTGTTTTGGTTTGACTCTTGGTACGGGCATCCTCCTCTCATGTCAACACACCCTCATTTGCAAACCTTTTGTAGGATGTTTCTTGATGCTATTTGGTGTAAATTGGTTGACTACAAGTCCACTCAATTTGTAAACCAAGTTATTGTGTATAGGTGGAAGGACCCACATTAGTGGCCTCTAGGGGGCTTGATCGAGAAGTGTCAGGAGCTAGCTAATATTATGGCCAAAAGAGTTTGTAATTCTCTTATGGGGAAGGATGTTCTCGCCTGGGGGCCTAAACTAAAAGGGAATTTCTTGGTTTCTTTTGGTTACCAGGTGTTGGACAAGCATTTGTTTAGATGTACTAAAGTCCCTTGGTGGAAGCAGGTTTGGAAAAAGTTCTCCTGGCCTAAGTGTAATTTCTTCTCTTAGCTTGTGATGCAAAATAAGTGCCTCACTTGGGAGAATATTGGAGGAGGGATTTTCAGGGTCCCTCTATGTGTTTTATGTGTACCTGTAATGAAGAGTGTGCTTTACATCTTTTCTTTCAATGTTCCTTTGCTAGAATGATTTGGCATTTCTACTGGGATTTTTGGAATTGGCCTATAGAGATGCTCCTTCATTGGATGATTTTTGGACTGGGCTAGTGAATCCTCCAATCAAGTCCTCTTTTCTTCATGTTGCTTGGAAAATCGGTCCCAATTTGATTATTTGGAATATTTGGTTGGAACAAAACTAAAGGATTTTTCTTGATAAGAAGCTTTAGGTGTGATAACTATGGCTAAGGATCTTGGGGGTTCTTCAGGAAAATGTTGCGGCTAAATGTGACTTGTCTACCCCTGTTGATCCTAATGATATGAGGGTGGTCTAGAATTTGGGACAATCTATTTGTGATCAAAGTGGTTCATGGCCTAGGCTGAGATGGATTGCTAGAAGGAAGATCTAGAGATGTGGTTATTAGAGACCCCCTCCTCTTGGGGTGTTAAAAATCAATACAAATGGTTCTTCTAGAGGAAATCTTGGGCATGCTGGTGTTGGTGGGATTGGAAGAGATAGTTCAAGGATGGTTGATTTTTTCTTCTCTATTTATAGAGGTATGCAAACCAACAATTTTATGGAGGCTTTGTCTATTCTTTTGGTGATGAAATGGGCTTGTGCCCTTGGTTGGACAAGGATAATCTATGAGTTTGATTCCCAAATTGTTATTGACATGTTGAATAAGTGACAGTTGGATGGGGTGTGTGATAGGTCGACATAGAGTGTTAGAAATCAAGCAACAAGTTAAAGAGTGCAAATAAACAACTCAAAACAACCTACACCTCAAGAGTAGCCTAAGTTGGAAACAATGCAAGACAAAGCAACAAAATGGAACCTTATACCTTGCGTTGAGTCGATCTTTTGGTTGGCCCTTCGATCTTTGATGTGTATGCTCCTTGGATGGCAAGATGCAAGCTAGATGAGGATGTGAAGATGGATGCAAGTGGATAAACACATGAAAATGGCTAAGTATAAGTTGAGAAACAAAATTGCAAGAGTTTGGCTAGCAAAATGATCTCTCTCCAAAATGAGAGAAAAGAGGGGGTATTTATAGGATTTTTGGAAAATCCTAGGGGAAATGGACGGTTGAGATTGATCCACCAAATATCAAGATGTAGGGCTAAGGTGAGTTGAGAACTCACAAGCCCTCACATCTTGACATGTGGCATGTGAGATAGCCCTAAAAGGTGAAGTGGACATGAAGTGGAAGGAGAAGTACATGACATGGAGGGGGTACAAGGTACCTTGGGATTGGACAAGATCTCCTCATAAAGGAGGTACTTGTCCCCATGTGGGTGAGAGGCAATTAAAAATTCCTCAAATATCCTTATGGGGATGAGATAAGGAATTTAAAATTCCTTAAATGCATTGGGGGATTAAAAGGTGAATTAAAAATTCACATGGGGAAGTGGAGTGCCTTGCCCAAAAGGAGAAAGCCTTTAATAAGGTTGACCAGGACACATGTCATAAAGGACATGGGGAAGAGAAAAGGAATTTAATATTCCTTGGAAGGATAAAAGAATTAAAAATTCCTTGAGAGGCTGATTAGGCTAGTTAGTGGAGGATTAGAGGATGGTTAGGTGGCTAAGAGAGATTAAAGGCCAACTTGCAAAAGTTGGAGGATGTGACACATCCTAATCAAGGATTAGGCATGTGCACACCTTAATGATGAGATTAGAAGATGGATTAGGATAAGATAAAAAAGATGGAGGATGTGACATGAAGGGAATTAAATAAATGGAATATTTATTTAATTCAATTGATGGAAGGAGGATTAAAGAGATAAGGTATTATTGATTAAATACCTTAGGGATTAGAAGAACTTAAGAATGTTAATTAAAGGGGATAAATTTGGATAAATTAAGTGTCCAAATTTAGACGTCTACAGGGTGAATTGACAACTGGCTGTGGTGGTCAAGCAAATCATTGTTATGGGTGAAGCTTTGGATTTTGTCACCTTTTTCCATATCCCACAAGAATGGAACAAGGTGGCTGATGGGTCGGCTAAATGGGTATCTGAACGAATGGGGACTTGGAATGTGGATGATTGGGGAAGCCTTCCGGAGGACCTTTCTTAGTTACTGAAGGATCTTGTTATGGAGGATATGAGATTTTTTTAGGGTTTCTTGATGGTTTTTCTTTTACTCTTTGACCGCTGGTGGGTTTGTTGTGCTTCTATGCTTTGTACTGCTTCTCTAGATCAATAAATTTTTTACCCCCTTTTTATTAAAAAATAATTTGGGTTATTGTAGAACATTAAGATACGTGGTTTGGAAGTAGAATGAAGAAAATATCAATAAAATATTATTAAATTTCCAATTTTCACAAGTTGATAGTGGTTGTGTGCCATACTAGGATGTAAGAATGCTTTTCCAAATGACACTCCATGTCTCTTTCAATCTTGGCCCATCTTTAAAAAATTCAATATTTTCAAATACTTGGATTACTTTCCAATAAATAATAATATGGGAAATATGGAAATAAAAAATTAGAAAAATATTATAAGATAAATAATTATTAGAGTAAACTTTTCTTAATAAATTATCTAATAAAAATGGTGTACCTCACAATCAATAAAAGGGAGATCCTTCATAATATGTGAAAATAAAATGGTTAAAAAATGGAAAGGGTTTAAAAATACACTAGTTAATAGGGATGGAAGGGTCAATTCTTCAAAAAAAGGAAGTACAATGAAAACCCTCTAAAGGTTGTTATAAGAGGAATTTTGATGGGGAGTGCAAGGGAAATCTAGGAGCTTCAGGAGTTGAATGCATCATAAGAAAAGAAGGTAAATTGATTGGGGCAACTTTTAAAAAAATCAAAGAGGGAACCAACAAAAAAGTAGAGTTCAAAGCCCTGATTTTGGAATTGCAAATGTGCAATGTTAATGGTTGTAAGAAAGTATAACTTTAAGGTAACTCCATGATAATTGTGAATGTAATAAAAAAATAAAAGTCACAAAAATAGAGAATTAACAAACTCCAACAATTTTGACCACTCATAGACTCACTAGATGAGTATATCATCCAACATATATTAGGGAAATTAATGAAGAAGTAGATATACTTGTCAATTATGCAATTGATATGATTGAAGAAAGAATGATAAAATCTGAAGTTGATTCATGGGAAAAACTTAATCTTAAACTTGAGTGATAATAAATAATGTGAGAACGATAGACTATGGTTTCAAATTTCCCAAAAAATAATTAAATCCATAACAATTTAGAGAATTCGGAGAATTTTTGGATGGAAACCTCTAAAAACCATTCATTTTTTATTTATTTTTCATGCCAACCTTGAATATGTCTTGAAAATGGGATATAGACCAGGCCAAATGATAGTAAGGATAATGATGATATGGATTGCCTTTAATCATTTAAGGTGAAGTGTATTCCCAAAAAAATAATCTTTTGACATTTAGAAGCTTGATGGATGTCCTCGTGTGTTTTTTGGGTGGTTAGAGAAAAATGACACTTCTCAATGGCATTATAGAGCAAAAATTGAAAATTCTTCAAAACCTAAAGTAAATTGCTCCTCTATGCACTTCAATGGGTGTTGGGGGAGGAATTCAGGGAGTCTAGTCATCGATATAGGGTTAATAAAATATTTTGTTGATGCTAATGGTAGTGATTGTATTCCTTAAAGAAGCCAAGGAACTGGTAAATAAAATGACTAAAGTGTTGATCAAGAGTTAGTTCCTCAAGTGCTTGAATGAAGTTATTCTAAAAATTATTTATGTTGTTGGTTTACCTCTTTGGATGGAATATTATTGGTAAGCAATGGAATTGTCAATGGCCCATGGAGACCTCTCATTATGATGAGAATGTTGCATAAGGAGGCAAGAAGGCTACAAAAGGTGTCTAGAGATACATAATTTTTGAAGTAGACGATATTGGTGACAACTAAAGGTATTTCTTGGCTAGGTACACTCATATTGAAATATGTAAAGATGAAGTTAATATATAATATAAATATTGTAACAAAAATTCATATAACTGGTGATGATCATTAAATAGATCATAAATACAAATATATAAAGATATAAAATAGTCAAACAATTAATAGGATAGAGATTTAACATGGGTTTTTGTAATGTTACCTTATTTTTCATATTCTTTGAAGTTTTTACCATAACCCACAATTATTAAAAATTAAAAAATATAATTTTTGTTAATCGAAACAATAATTTACTAATAAAGAAATATTTTATACTTTTTTACAATATGAAATTAACCCCTATAAATCTAATAAACAAGAAAAAAAATATTATTTGATTTATATTCATAAAATTTTATGCATATCATTTTACTTTGTGTAAAACTAAACTTAAATAATAAAAATACTCTTAAATGAAAATAATTACACCATTTCTATTTAAAAACAAAAATAATATAATATAATTATATACACTATTTATTATTTTTTCTTCATATTTCTTAACATTCCATTCTAATTACTAAATTATTGCTAAGTTTTTTTATATCTTCTTTGGAAAATTCTTGAAAATCTCTCTTACAAATTCAGGGTTTATGGTTTGATGCATATTATAATACATAACTGTGAATGCTTGATCTAGACCTACATAAACATGAGTAAACAACACAATGTTAGTCCATAAATAAGTCTAAAATAATTATTCCCCATAAGATCCATTCAAATGAAATGAACAAGAAATAGGAAAAGAATTCAAATGAAAACTATCAAATCTTATTCAAAATAATCAAACCACTATCCCATGGGGGAATTGGTACCAATTTGATGTGAAAATTGGCCCTTTCCCAACTCCTATGATGCAAGATTGATGTGTGATGAAGAGTGATCCACTTTGTTGATGCTTGATGAGTGCTCCAATGGAAAAATTTGCATAACCTAGCTAAGATTCAATGATAATGTATGGAATTTGCTAATGATTTGAGCATAGTAACTTTACTCAAATTGTGGATGATCAAATGAATAGATTACCCTCTTATTTATAGAATGCTAAGTTGAGGAGATGATCAAAATAGAGAAATGTGGGGCTAAGAATTAGCCAATGGCAAAGTGCCACTAGTCAACTTGTGAATGGATGGAGGATGTGCAAGTTTTGAAGATTGTGCAAAGAGGGGGGAGATTCAAATTCAAAATAT
Source organism: Sequoia sempervirens (assembly GCA_007258455.2). Lineage (NCBI taxonomy): Eukaryota > Viridiplantae > Streptophyta > Pinopsida > Cupressales > Cupressaceae > Sequoia > Sequoia sempervirens. The sequence goes on from VDFB02168118.1 coordinate 187,742,706, forward strand.
GGCTTGAAGGATGAGGTGAAAGGTGAAGCAAATGCACATGGCTCAAGAAAATGACATGTAAGAGATTTTAAATGCTTTGTTGGAAGGGACAAGTCCTTTTGGAGGGAGATTTCAAATTTGAGGAATATTCCATCTTTGATGCCTTTTTTGAATGAAAATAGATGATTTATAAATCAATTAAATTGATTTTCATGTGCAAATTGCAAAATCTAGAGGATTTGATGGATTAAGACTAAGATTAATCAAGATTTGATTAATTTAAAGGAGATTAGCTAATTTGACCATTTTGACTTAGATTTTAGGATTTAAATAACTCAAAATGAGAAAAGAATGATTTAGACTTAGTTAAATAAATATTTTTGATTTATTTAACCAAAGGGGGTGATGTTAGATTAAATTAGATAAATGTTTGATTTATTTAATTTAATTAGATGAAATTTAGAGATTTAATCAAATAATATGGATTATTTAATTAAATAAAGATAGGAAGATGAAATGACCTAGCTAATTACACAGAGACAATGATTTAATTAAATTGAGGGATTTATTTAATTAAAAAGGGAATTATGATGAATTTAATCAAATAAGGCTATTCGATTAAATGGTTAGACAGAGGGATGATTCAAGATGAAGTGATGTTAGTAGATTAGGATCGAGTGCATGTACATTTTACGTGTCTACATTTTGCCCCTCTTTGAAGCAATGTACTTGTTGCGTTGGTTCAAAGAATAAATTGTCTTAATTAAAATTCAAAAATTCTCTAATTTTTTTGGATGCCCCACTATTGCCCTAGTGAAAAGAATTACGTTGGTATACTGCCCCTCGAGAGATCAAGCAAAGAGGTTTGATTTGAGGGCCGATCTCTCGACAAAGAGGTTCAAGATCAGTTCAACTTGAATATTTGATGTAGACATATTTGATGATGTAGACAATCATCAACCATGGGTATCCTCATGCCTATTTTGATATATTACACCCACTTGATCCTAATTTGTACCATGACAGTTACATTATTGATGATATAAATGAGATGATTATGATGTTTATATGTAATGGATGATATGATGATGCATGAATGATATTGATGCACATGATTTGATATGATGATGCTTTTATGATTATGCGTATGGGTGATAGATGTATGGTTTATGAGATGTTTAGAATAACCAATCTATATTATGCAATGATGGGGATGAATGCATGTGGTATGATTAATGTTTTCTATATGATATGATATGCATTATGTAGTATGCTGATAGTTTGTGGATGTAAGATAGATGCAATGGTGATGATTTATGATTAATTGTCATGGTACCACGTTAGCATGAAAAGCAAGAGATAGAAGAAAATAAGAGATTCCAACAAGACATGAGATGATGATAATTACTTGCCAAGAAGTTGGGATTTTCAAAGGGCCAATTACCTTATGTTTGATAACACAAGTAGGCATGATGAATCAGGGTATAAAGAACCATTTTCAAAGCCTTCTGGATCAATGGTGCGAATTAGAGGGAATTTCATAACCTCACGGCCTCTCACACATGTCATATAGTAGTTATGTGGCATGGGGATGTTCCTTTCATCATCCACATTGTCTAATGCTGCATCAATTTCACCCAACCATGCATGTACAAAAATCATCTAGGTCAATTTTTTACCTAGTGCCTTGGAAACTCCCATGTGAAGAAGAACTGCAAGAAACATTTCTGGTACCTCTGTGTTGGCTCTTGCTCTATGGTAGGCATTCAGGAATTCTAGACCCAACACGTGCTTAGTGGCCTTTAGGATGAGCGAATGTGAGGATTGAAGTAGACCTTGTAGCCATTTGTCTGTGATTTCCCCGCGAAAAGCCTACATTTGTTTGTTCGTTTCCAAAGCCAATGGCGTCTCCATTGCTCTCCTTTCTCCACAACTTCTGGAAACTTCTACTCTATACTATTTAGGTGCCTTTGCAAAGGAATGTCCTAGGAATGCCTTTGTAAGCTACTTGCTTAAATGCGCATGAGAACTAATGTACCGAGCGCCGCCTTCATGCATGACAAAATACAACTTCGAATGCGAAGTGTACTCATTCCCAGAGATGAAATTAATGCAATAGCCGACGTCCTTATGGGAGAGTCATTTTCACAATTTAGCTTTTTGAATTATGATTGCGGCGACATCCCATGTCTTGTCAAGAATGACGTGAGAGAGTGTCCTTACCTCCCATAGGCTTTGGGGGCCGCCAAAGCAAATACCGGTGCCAATTTTTTTTGATTGAGTTTCCTAGCCCTTAATCCTCTGAAGTCCTAGCTAGCCAATGCTGAGGAAACTTTTGCCAGCGCATCTACTTTGGAGTTACTTTCCCTGTATATGTGACTAACTTTGAAAGTTGCAAAGCCGTCTAAAAATTCCTTGATCTGTTGTGGCAAATGATTTAATTTCCAATTAGGAGTAGATCCTTTATGAATTGCAATGATAGCATTTAGAGTCTCCTTCCAAGTGGATCTGACTGAAATTTAGCTCTCTACCTAGCTGCAAGCCAATTGTTGCCGCTCTGAATTCTGCCTCATTGTTTGTGCATCTACCCAAAGAAACTGATCTCACTGCTAGCACCTTGCTATCAGAGTCCCGTGCTATACAACCAACCCCACCCAGGCCTAGGTTTCCTTGTGTAGTGCCATCAAAATTGATTTTTAACCACCCTAGATCAGGGGCTTGCCACCTAGTCTCCTCTCTTAATGCTTTTTTGGATTGAAGGGAGCTACTCCCACTTAGTGTGGGTGGTTTAAGACCCAGGAAGCATTTGATCAAAGTTTCATCCCAACTAGTGAAAACGTTGTGTTTAACTTCCTTACGTCTAGCAACCTCATTGACCAATTCCACTATTGCTCTTTGAATTTTGTCCCATAGTCTGTCCTTTTTCAATTCCTTTCCTTGAAAGATTCTCCGATTCCTTTCCTTCCATAGTTCCCATATTACTATGGATGGGGAGATTTTCCAGATGCTGTTAAACACTGCTTTGCTACTTTTTTGAGGCCACGTCTTAAACCAGGTTGCAAGATCGTCTGACATTGGATAGTGAAAATTAAGCTTGGTTCTCACACGATTCCAACATTCTGATGCATAGGGATAAGACAATAAGTGATCTGTCATTTCCAAGTGAGCTTTGCAAAGACAACACCTTCTCGAGCCTTGTATTCTGAATTTAGCCAATCTGTCCTCCGTGAGGATTTTTTTTTGGACTGCCATCCATGCAAAAAATCCTACCTTAGGAAGGTAGTTGTTTCCCTAGAAAATTTTGCTTGGCCAATCCTGATGAGCTATTGCTATTTCCTTGGCCTTATATCCTAACTTCACCTTATAGGTCCCATTAGTAGATCCACACCACCTGATTTGGTCCTTCCCATTAGATGGGACAAAGAACCTTTCTTTGAGGATTTTGGAAAGAGTTTCTTTCTGGGGCTGTGGGGCATTGAGGGTTTGAAGATCATGCCAAACCCAACATGAGCTTCCTTGATTAGGGATCTTCACACCATAATTGGCAACCTTGTTACCCCATAGTCTAGTAGTTTCCTCTTTTATCTCCTCCAAGCTCTGAATGTCACCAATTGGTGCTTTCCCACCCCAAGAGTTATGCCAAAAGGAAGGACTATTACCATCTCAGACTTCCCATGTGACATGATCATATATAATGTCTCTACATTCTAGTAGGAAATTCCAGATTGTAGAGCCTTTCAGGGGGTCCAATACTGTGAGGATTCTATTTGGGTCATCTAAGTCAAGATATTTCCTTTTCAATACTCTAACCCATTTATGATTTCCTTTAGTGTGGATGTTCCAAAAAAATTTGGCACCCATGGCCTAATTCATAAGGGGTAGTACACCTCCAACTTTCATGGGAAGGAAAATATTATCCCATGCCAAAAGAGGAAATTTGTTTTGCTCCCCCATACCACTAAAAAAGAACTGCCTGAAGATTTGAGTGAGAGCATCTTCAGTAGCTTTGGGGAGTTTGAGATAAGACATCGAGTATACTGGGATTGTTGATAATACAGATTTAACCAGCAAGAGTCTACTAGCTGATGAGAGCCATTTACCTTTCCAAGTGCTCAACTTGTTCTTGTAGCTTTGTAAGGGAAATTAGAGGGCATCTCAGAGTAACCTCCAAGAATAGTAGTGCCTTCGGCAACTTCAATTTCGATTAGATTACCACAAAGACACGTACAACTATGTCCTAAAGCAAAAACAAACACAGTTCATTTCCCACATTAATCCTTCTAAGAGAAGCACATGTAAATTCAACATCATGCAATACAAATTCTAGAAGCAGAACCAACACGGATGAAAGATAAGACAAAAAACTAGAACACACATACTTATGTGGGGAAAACCATTTCAGGTAAAAAAACCCCACACTCCAAAGAACAAGCCATTGTATTATTCAGTAACTAAAGGTTACAATACAATTCAGGTTCATAGCCTTTTTCAGAGATTACATATTGTTCATTCTGGATACAATCTGGTAGCAAACTAGCCACTTACAATATAGATCAACATGAGAGATCAACCATGGCACTCAATCCTTGATCAGGAGAGAATACAGCAGTATGACCCTACCTCTTAACTTCCTCTGTTTCGGCCTCAAGGCCTCAACTATCTAGCCAGCCTCTCAGCCCTCTTTGTTACACTCTCCTGCTTTCTTTCTACCTTTTTTTAGAACGTCTAATGCAACACATCTCCATTCATTCTTCACTTTCTCTGTGAATTGGTTCATTTCCAACTATTGGATCACAACTATCGAATCATCCAACTCAACATCGTAGATGTTTCCACTTCCTTGCATAGAAGATACTACATCTAGGTCACACCACATAGGAAAATCATCCAAATGGTCAAGGGCGTTCAACCTGTGTTGTCATGTCGGTGAGACACTAACCGTATCTCCCCGATGCCAACATAGCCAGCATTCGATATCGCCAAGAGTCATCCCTATCGACAAGAGGTTACATCGAGTCTAGAGAGCTATCACTAAGACTTTGTCATGTCGCCAAGACCTCACACCAAAGATCACTAGGTATTCTGAAGAGTTCATCAGTCAGAAAGACTATCGCTCTTCGCCCAGACATTATACCGAAGTCCCAAAGTCACATAGATGTGAGCTTTTCCATCGGCAAGACTATCATCTTTTGCCAAGACATCGCACCGAAGTTCCCAAGTCACATCGACCTCAACATTCTCATCGGTGAGACAATCACCATTTGATGAGACTTCATACCGATGTTCAAAGATCACTCTGAGATGCCCAACAGTCGATAAGACTTATCGCCCTTCGCTGAGAGATCATATCGAGCTCTTTATGTTATATCGATGTCACTGTCGGCAATACTTAGGCAAAGGTCATACGGAGCACCGAACAGTCGCCAGGAGTCATACCAACAAAAAATTGCCTCATCGGTGAGACAATCATTCTTTGCCAAGACATCATATCAATGCCTTTAAGTCATACCGAAGACCTACCATTGGCCAGACATTTCACATTCACTAGGAGATCATACCAAGGTTCCAAAGTCATACCGAAACCTCTGACGTCCATCACATTCCTATCAGAATCCATCTAATAGTCAGCAAGACTTCCCTCTATCACCAAAAGGTTACAACGATGTTCACACCTATCGGCGAGAGAACCCACCATCGGTAAGACTTCTTATCGAGACTTCCAAGTTACCCCGATGTCCACTGTTTGCCAAGAATCACCCCGACATCCGCTAGACACCAACCTGTCAGCCAGACATCTCCCAGTCGCCAAGACTTCATATCGATAGACGCAAGTCATGCCGATTACCACATTGAACAGATAGACCAAAGGTCACACCAATATCGGCAAGACTTCCTATTATCGCTGAGACATCATTCCGACAGTCCAAGGTTATGCTAAAGGTTTCAGATGCTGATCGCCAAGACATTCAGGAGGTCACAGCGATAGTCAGGATCAACTAGTAGGCCGGCCAGACATCTCAACAGTCACAACGACCATGCTTTCTCAAAGGTTTCAGTTTGTGAGATTGAGGCAACAATTCCAACAGTATCCCACTTGACGAAGATCACATAGGCACCTCCAAAGCAACCAGAAACTAAGATCACATTAGCTCCACCAATTCATATCCTGCAATACTAAAGACACCCGTTCAACAAGATTCTAGATATAACAATCCACCAGACAATCTGCAACAAAGACCAGGCATCCAACTGCAACTCACTGTCCAACAAAACAACCAAAATGCAATCGATCATAGCCTTCTAGGAAACCACATAGACCTCAAACATGCTCTCATGTTCCATCAAGAATTCTGCACCAATATCCAATATGTCCACCATTCAGGCAACAAACCCTGTCATCTTCCAACATGCCACTTGAGGAAGAAAGATACAAGCCAAGGTGAATAAGAATCATTCCAACGAACATAAGCAAAATATCCCAGTGATATCATCAACAAGATAATGCTACCACTTCACTGTGCTCAAATGCTATACAGAAGTAATATCAACTTGAAAGCCTCAAATAGAACACAACCATGAAGTATTTCTCTAGAAACAAGATAAAAGAACACCAGCTAGAACAACAATCAGATTGACTGCTTCCATCCAACTGATAAACCCACGCGACTGAAAATAGCACCCACAGCTCATGCTATTCCATCCAATCTTACATACCTCAAAGGTATCAACATTAGTAAACTCATGCCACTCCAAAACCAACTTATTAATTAGCAAATACAAGCTCCAAGTGCCAACCAGTCGAAAATGACAAAACACAACAAGAACTCCCATTGCCCGTGTAATCCAAATCTGAAAGATCAAAGGCATCACAAGTCTACCAATGACAACACATAGAAAATGTAACCATGTAGTACCAAGGAAATATCCACAATGATATGCACAACCTGCAACAAACTGTTACAAGAAACATTTCTCTCACAACAAGTCTTCACAGTTCTCTCAAGATCTCCACATGCAACAAAAGAAAAAAGGAAATAAGAACCTCCATGTCATTACCCATGAACATGAGTGAAACATGACCACAAACAAGTGATCACTATAGCTCCAACCAAACCTCAAACCAATGTAATGTGAAACCAAACATCCAGGAAATAAACCAAGACCAAAGAGAGAAACTCTGTACACCATATCCATGTAGAACATCCTCCTATAGACACTTCTAACAGCCAGCTGTGTCAAGAATGATCTCCTTCTCATCCCAAAAGAAAAGCCTTAACAAAATCCAACCGTTCAATCACCAAGATTAAACCAACTTCTAATATCATGTAATCAACATGGATGTAAGCCTCTCAAAGAAGATCAAGCTAGTTCATTCCCCATTTCAGGAAATCAGCCCATACATCATCTCCTACCAATTCTCATTAGTAAAACACATAACACAAAAGCTCAAGGAGATAAACAAGCTGTACAACTTCCACTATGAATCCTCCAGAACCATTAAACAACAATTCAAGATCCATATCATGAAAGTGAACATAAAACACATCTGAAAAATATAATGGGCCAAATACCTCTCAGATAAATTGTTGAGTAGACCAAGAGTGGGAACGAGAATACTCCTTCAAGATATACAAGCCATCATGACTAATCCAAGAGAAATATCCTCATAGGTCTCTTATTGAACTCACGTTCAATGAAGATGTAGGCTTCTCAGACTTTCTGCTAAAAAACTTCATCAAGAATACCAATCAACAACACTTCTCTCATAAGAGAAAAACAACCTCACCTTATTCTTCATGTATCCATGAGTATTAGCAACCGATCATCTCATGCTGAACTTCAACTACAACTGCACTATCATGAAGTATCAATCAAATAATCAAAGCACCCAATACACAAAGAATTACCAAACCACTGTCAAAGCTCCAATCATCTGAATCAGGAACTTATCATGACACCATGATCTACATATCCCCTTAGGAGATACCATGCTTCAAGTGACTTCTCCATTGTCTCAAGTACAATGCACAATGCCAAAACTCCTGTGCACAAACAAGAGTATACCATGACATAATTAAATAGACTTAAAACCAACATCACCTGTCAAGCACCACCAACACCTTAGCCAAAGAATCCAAGTGTCCTCCATGGATCCAAGATGTTGCACATCTTCAAGTAATGTCCATGCAAATGTGAAAGAACCCTTCTGCAACAACAAGATCAAAGAGCTCTCCCAAGAAACATCTGCAACACTAAAGAAGACCATTCACCACCACGTGATGAATCCACAGTCACTACTAGAGCTCCCACTGAAATGTGACACCTGAGCTCTCCAAGCATCATGACTACCTGCTACAGGTTCGATAACTGACTATTCAGGTACTCAAACAATATCCATCCTCTCATCTCAAAGCAATCACACCAATGCACAAGTGACCAAAAACAAGGCCACTAACAAGTCTGCACCAACAATGAATCAACCTCGTGGATAAAGACAGTCCACATCCAAGTTATCTCATTGTAGCCAATGGGTAGCTAATCCACCAACCGCATATCTCGTAGATCACAAACATAAAACATGCAAACCCATCATCGCATTGGAAACTGCAACACTGAGATTTCAAAGAGAATAACCATGTAAACAACATGACTCAAACACTAGATCACACCAAACCTTATTTTCCAGCCATGTCCACAACGAGCACCATAATCTAGAAACCCACAAGCACCACCACAAGAATGCTGAGTGACAAATCACGTACCAACACTCCCATGCAGAGAAGAAATCACACCTTCTCAAACCATGCACAAAGCATGCATGCAGAACTTCAACTATCTCATCCAACAACACCCCAAAAGTCAGGCTCTAGAAAATAGCTTACAACAACTCCACATAACCACAAGTTTTTCTTAACCGTGTAAAACATGCATCCGAGAAAGAGAGAAAGGCTATTTCAGAAGCTTGCAAATCATCTAGTGATTAACTCCATAGCCTTTATGTATTCGAGGTTAACAGGAAACAGTGCCTTCCAACACCAGGGAACACCACCTAGCATAAGCACTCTCTTCCATGGCTGAGAAAACAAACTAGGCTTCTCCATATTATCAAGGAGTCTCTCACATAGACACCCAATATGAAAGCTTTACAACTACACAGCCACAGAGCAAGAAAATCCACCTCATACACCAAGGTTATACCGCTACCAACCAGGAGACACAAATCACATCAAAGCAACATGATCAACTCCCTTTTCCATCTTGACCATCCTTCAAGCTGCATGTTGTCTCAGAATACCACAAGGCTTCCACTCATCAAAGGATCAATATATTAGTCCATTCCTCCAAATTTCTTCCAGCCCATCAAACTAAGAAATCTTCACAGGAGAAATATTCAGAACCAACAACCAGAAGAAGGCTCTGATACCACTTGTAAGGGAAATTAGAGGGCATCTTAGAGTAACCTCCAAGAACAATAGTGCCTTCAGTAACTTCAATTTTGATTAAATTACCACAAAGACACATACAACTATGTCTGAAAGCAGAAACAGACACAATTCATTTCCCACATTAATTCTTCTGAGAGAAGCACATGTAAATTCAACATCATGCAATACAGATTCTAGAAGCAGAACCAACATAGATGAAAGATAAGATAGAAAACTAGAACACACAAACTTACGTGGGGAAAAACTTTCGGGTAAAAAACCCCACACTCCAAAGATCGAGCCATTGTATTATTCAGCAAATGAAGGTTACAATACAATTCAGGCTCATAGCCTTTTCAGAGATTACATCTTGTTCATTCTGGATACAATCTGGTAACAAACTAGCCACTTACAATATAGATCAACATGAGAGATCAACCATGGCACTCAATCCTTGATCAGGAGAGAATTCGGCAGTATGACCTTGCCTCTTAACTTCCTCTATTTCGGCCTAGAGGCCTCAGCTATCCAGCTAGCCTCTCAACCCTCTTTGTTACACTCTCCTACTTTCTTTCTACTTTTTTTCAGAACATCTAACACATACACATCTCCATTCATTCTTCACTATCTCTGTGAATCGGTTCGTTTCCAACTGTCGCATCACAACTATTGAATCATCCAGCTCATCATCGTAGATGTTTCCACTTGCATAGAAGATACTACGTCCAGGTCACACCATGTAGGACAATCATCCAAATGGTCAAGGGTGGTCAACCTATGTTGTCATGTTGGTGAGACACTAACCATGTCTCCCTGATGCCAACACAGCCAGCATTCGATATTGCCAAGAGTCATCCTTATTGACAAGAGGTTACATCGAGTCCAGAGAGCTATCACTAAGACTTCGTCATGTCACCAAGACCTCACACCTAAGATCACAAGGTATTCCGAAGAGTTCGTCAGTCGGCAAGACTATTGCTCTTCGCCTAGACATTATACCGAAGTCCCAAAGTCACATAGACATGAGCTTTTCCATCGGAAAGACTATCATCTTTCGCTAAGACATCACACCGAAGTTCCCAAGTCACATTGACCTCAACATTCTCATCAGCGAGACAATCGCCATTCGATGAGACTTCATACTGATGTTTAAAGATCACTCTGAGATGCCCAACAGTTGGCAAGACTTACCGCCCTTCGCTGAGAGATCATACTGAGCTCTTTATGTTATACCAATGTCACTGTCAGCAAGACTTAGGCAAAGGTCATACCGAGCCCTCAAGTCATACCGAGCACCGAACAGTCACCATGAGTCATATTGACAACAGACTGCCTCATTGGCAAGACAATCATTCTTCACCAAGACATCATATCGATGCCTTTAAGTCATACCGAAGACCTACCGTTGGCCAGACATTCCACATTCGCCAGGAGATCATACTGAGGTTCCAAAGTCATACCGAAACCTCTGACGTCCATCACATTCCTATCAGAATCCATCTAACAGTCGGCAAGACTTCCCTCTATCACCAAGAGGTTACAACGATGTTCACACCTATCGTCGAGAGAACCCACCGTCGGTAAGACTTCTTATCGAGACTTCCAAGTTACCCTGATGTCCACTATTCGCCAAGAGTCACCCTGACATCCACTAGACACCAACCTGTCGGCCAGACATTTCCCAGTCGCCAAGACTTCATATCGATAGATGCAAGTCATGCCAATTACCACATCGGCCAGATAGACCAAAGGTCACGCCGATATCGGCAAGACTTCCTATTGTCACCGAGACATCATTCTGACAGTCCAAGGTTACGCTGAAGGTTTTAGATGCTGATCGCCAAGACATTCAGGAGGTCACGGGGTTTGTCAGGATCAACTAGTAGGTCGACCAGACATCTCAACAGTCACAGCGACCATGCTTTCTCAAAGGTTTCAGCCTGTGAGATTGAGGCAACAATTCCAATAGCTTCTAATTAAATTTCCCCAATAACAGTTTTTGTTAATGCCTGCGAACAGTGGGATTCCCAGATAGCGACCTGGTAGGGAGGCAACTTTCAAATTTAGGATCCTTGCAATATCTCTTTGTAAACTTGGCTATGTATTGTAAAAGAAAATCTCTGATTTATCCCAGTTGATGTTTTGACCTAATTCTTTACAATAGGTATCCAAGAAATTTTTGATCATTCTTTCTTCCCTCCGACTTGCTTCACCCATTAGTACTCTGTCGTTTGCAAATTGTAAGTGAGTTGAGGGTTCGATACCATTTGCAACATGAATTCCTTTCCATTTACCTTCCTCTCCGATTCTTTTGATCCCCCTCCCCAGTAATTCTACCATGATTATGAACAAGAATGGATATAATGGGTCTCCCTGTCTAAGTCCTTTGGAGGAGGAGAAGAAACCATTTGTTGTGCCATTAACCAGGACTGAGAATTTTGGAGTTGAAATGCAGCTGCTAACCCAATTTATCCAGTTTGGGCTAAAACCAAATTTTCCTAATACTTCCAGAAGGAAGCCCCTGTCTACCATATCATATGCTTTGAGAATGTCTAACTTTAGGAGCATGCATGCCTCCTTGTTTTTCCTAGCCATGTGGATTGTTTCATGGGCTATAATGATTCCTTCTACTATGGATCGGCCTGGAGCAAAGCCAATTTGTTCTTTAGAAATAACTTCCTATAGCACATTCTTGAGTCTGTTAGCAATTATCTTTGTTACCACTTTGTACACAGTGTTGCAGAGGGCAATAGACCTGAAATCACTCATAGATTGAGGGACTTTCTTTTTAGGAACTAGTGCTAGGAAGGTGTGGTTTATCGCCCCTAGCATAGCCATTTTATTTTTGTATTCTTCAATAGCTGCACCAAGGTCTTCTCCAACTATATCCCAAAAGTTTTGGAAGAAGCCGACAGGGAAGCCATCTGGACCTGGGGCCTTGTCTAGATTCATTTGAAAATTTTCCTCTTTGACTTCTACTAGGGATACTTTTTGATAGAGAAGTTTGTTTTGGGTCTCTGAGATGATGGATGGAATTGCGCCCAGTAAATAGTCCTTGTCACTTCTATTAACGAGGGTTTCCTTGTTTAATACGGATTCAAAGAAAGTGATAGCCTCTTTGTTGACTTCTTCATTTGATTGAGTTGTATCACCATTGGATTTTTTGATTTCTAGGATCCTCTTGTTGTTGTTATTTGCTATTGTTGATTTGTGAATTTTTTTTGTGTTTCTGTCCCCTTCTTTTAGCCAAACTTCCCTTGATTTTTGACGCCAGTAGTATTCCTCCTGTTTGAGAATTTCAACCAATTCTTCCTTTAGACCTTTTTTATTCTCAAATTCTACAACATCCATGCCCCTGTCTATCACATGATCATTGAGAGTGCAGATTTCTTGTTCTATTCTGGCTTTCTCCTAGAAGATGTTTTTGAAGTGGCTTCTGTTCCATTCTTTTAGCTTCACTTTTATATAACTTAGTTTTTTGCTTAATTTGAAAAGATTTGTTTCTTCGCTGAGCTTCACTTCATTCCACCAAATCTTAATTAAAGCAGGTAGTCGGTTATCTCTTAGCCACATATATGCAAATTTGAACGGGCAGCGTTTAGGAGCTTCAACAGGGCCAAAAGTGAGTTGGATTGGGAAGTGATCTGAACCAATGAAGGGAAGGATTTGTGCATCATGTGATCCCTCCAGATCCCCCCAGTCGCCCCATAAGAGGAATCTATCAAGCCTTTCTACAATGTTAGTGAAACCTTTTCTCCTATTGGAATAGGTATATATTCCATTCCTTGTTTGAATATCCAAGAGGATATTTTTATCCAAGAACTCCTGAAAGTCTCTTTGAACAGCCAGAGATCTCCCTGACCCCCCTTGTTTTTCTTGTTGTTTAGAGTGACATTGAAGTACCCTGCTATAACCCCTTTCTCTTACCTTTTTCTTTCTACTATTCTAGAAATACTGTCCCATAGTCTCTTTTTACCTTTAGTGGAAACTGGGCCATAGACATTAATGCAAAAGAATGAAAGGTTTCTTCTGATGTCTTTAAATCTGATTGTTTTCCAATTCTCAGCTTTTGCCTCTACTACCCCTACCATTGAGAGTGGGTTCCATATAACCCCTAGACCTCTAGACACCGTTGATGCCTCCAAGAGTTGTCCATTCCATTGTTTCCATTTGTCCAACCTTCTTCTACCTTCCTCCTTATTCCACTTTGTTTCTTGCAAGAGCACCACATCTACATTTGATTGGTCAATTTGGTGCTTAACCATGCACCAATTGTCAGGGGCGTTAATGCCCCTGACATTCCAGGTAATAACCCTCATACTGCTGAGGGAAGGATACTCTCCTTCCCTATTATCAATTTCTTTTGCCCTAGGGAGTTACTGGCCAACACAAGCTTGGTCTTGTTTGACTTTCTTCCCCTGCTTGAATTTTTCTTAATGTTAGGGCCTTTAAGCTTTGATTCTGACTGTTGCAACTATCTAACTTCCAGTAATTCTCCTTCCTTTGCATCCTCCCAGAGCTCACCTACCCCATATGAGAGTTGCTCACTTTCCTCTCCATTTGATTGTTGACCCTCATCTTCTACTTCAGTCTGTGGGGCATTTGAATTTTCTAGCAAGCTTTGGGAGATCATTTGTGGTGGGGGTACAGGAGGGAGAAGGGACTGATCACTATTAACACCACTAACAGATAATTCCTTCAATTCATTTTGAATCGCTTTCTAGAGAAGTTGAGTGTTGTCCATGAGGGCAATGAGGGCTTGTTCAGCTTGGATATTTTCTTTATGGGGAATTCCAACTTCCTTAGCTGGGGAAAGTAGGTGATTCACTGGAAGGGAATTGTTTTCTTCTCTAGCTGACCCGACTATCCCCATATTTTTCCTGCCCTCATCGTTAGTATGCAGTGGGGGCACATCCGCTGAAACTTCTTGAATGATATTGAATGCATTGTCTGTTGTTGGCTTTTTTGAGGTGCTCTCCTGTAGTGACTTCCTAAAGAGGTAGTTTTTTGTTCCTAAACCCTCCCAAACTTTGATTTCTTGCTGCCGACTTCCAAATTTTGTTAATATCTCAAGTGTTTTATATATCCCAACCCCTACATCTATTTCAACCAACGTATAGGGTTCTGATTCACCTATTCCGTTGATGAAGTCTTCATCCACTCTAATACATACTCCTAGGGCATCACCCAATCTTGTCATAGCATCAAAATTCTAGAATTCTGATTGTAAATCTACTAGCTTAATCCAGGTCAGGATTTGGGTCAATTGGTGATTCCATGGGTCAAAACTAGCTTGCCAGTTTGTGTAGTAAAACTCGTGTCCATTCATAAACAAAGGGTCCCCTTCTAGGATTTCCAATTTCAGATTTAAATCTATACATTCTATCAAAAAGAAGGAATTCGGAAGGGGGGTAACACTTACCCGGTCTGGATATTTTTTCATCCACCAAGCTTTGATCTCCTCATTCGAGTTGGTTGGGCCAATCCATTTCGCAAAAAGGGCATGATTTGATAGCCTCACCACCATTTTTTCTATCAGTTCTGCTGGTAGTTGAAAAAGTTTATGACCTCTAGGCTGCATTTTCGTGCACTGAAATGTTCGGGATTGGGAATCTTTGTGATTCAGTTTCCTTCGGAGTAGATCATGATCTCTCTTATTCATTCTTCTGCCAAATTCAAACTCCTCTCCAATAGGTTGAGTTGTCTTCACAAAGGCGTTCTGATCAGAATTGAGTGGGCCTTTCTTCTGCCATACTTTGCTGGTGCAATTCTAAGGGTTTCCCTCTTTGGAC
Organism: Sequoia sempervirens; assembly: GCA_007258455.2. Classification (NCBI taxonomy): domain Eukaryota; kingdom Viridiplantae; phylum Streptophyta; class Pinopsida; order Cupressales; family Cupressaceae; genus Sequoia; species Sequoia sempervirens. The sequence continues at coordinate 187,757,902 of VDFB02168118.1, forward strand.
TTCCACTTGGCGGCTAGTTTTTTGCTTTTTGGATCCCCTTCCTAGAACCACCCACGCCTACTCCTATACTCTGATCTTTTTGATGAGTTACAGTTGACGCCCGGGGGAATTTGCATTTGCTCTGATGGTCTGTCATGCCCACTCCCTGGTCGAAGGGTTCCATATGTACTCTTCCAAGATTAGTTTTGCTTGTATTGGGGATGGCATTTGTCCACCCAGCCTCCATTTTTGAAAACCCACTGATGGTATGTCTTGGATTCTGTTGATCTGCTGCGCCACCATCCTTTCTAAGGGGCTTGACTCCTTCCACCAGTTCATAATCACCTCATTGAATACGCAGCTTGTCTATATATTTTCGCACATCCTCGCTTGCTCGCGCCATAGCTCCGCTACATTTATTTCAGTTTTATTATTTGGTATTGTAATTTTTAATTTAAAATAAAATAATAGTTTTATTTTCTAAAATAATTTATATTAAAAATAATTATTAATATAAAATATGATTTTTAATGTACTATTTTATCAAGGTTTCAATAAGGATTTTTTTATTAATAATTTTTTTATTTCTCTTATTTAATTTATTTGTATAATTTTAATAAGCTCGATGGTGAAAGCTTAAAATTCTTTTTTAATATAGGAACAATTTTAACTTATTAGACATTTTATATAGACACTCATTTATATTATTTAATATCATATAATTCTTTTTAGATATATAAAATGGTCTCAAAGGGGCCCAACCCCAAATACATTAATAAAATGTGGCATTCTAGACAAGCAAAAATAACAAAAAAATACATATACGGCCTATGAACATGCAAAATAGCATATTAGACATTGTCGTTAACCTTTATCACTCTAACCTCCTGTAATTCATCACCTTCCTCACTATCATGGGCTGTTGGAAAAGCCAAAACCACCACCTACTTTGCAAGGTTTCTGACCCCTGCTATCTCCTATAGTAGGGTAATATTGCCTTCAACCACCCACATTCTTGCCTCCTGGTCCTCACCCATGCTTGAAATGATGAATGGTATCCAAGGGCCATTGAATTGTTGTGTTAGCAAGAGCCAAACACCATTTGAGGGCCTTGAACCTAGGCTCAGCACCACCATAAGCAAATAAAACTTCGAAGCTTCCCTCCATCTCGCAACAACGCATTAAGAGCCAAATGACCCTAATTTCCTCCCACAGTTGAAGGAGCCATGCAAGGAACATTGAAGAGGCATCGGTATTAAATCTGTATCAATATGTTGATAGCATAAACGTAGCACCAACGATATTCTTGATAGCACCCATTTCCTCCTCATCAATGAATTTGAAGATCTTCTTAAGGAACACGTCATATACCACACCCATAAATGCCATTTTCCACTCCTTCGCCCCTAAGAAAATGGTAGTCCCCATTGATGCCTTCAAGAAAATTTGATGATACAAGGAGTTGTCAAGTTTTTAAAAAGATCCTACCACCACCATCTTCACCAGTTATGTTGACAAAGACATTCAAATTTACTCCACCCCCCTCCGCATCACTCCAACAACCTTCACTTGTGTGGGTGTGATAAAATGGAGCATTAGCATATTGTCGTGCTCCTCTTCAACTTTAATTGCTTCCTTTGATAGGTTATTAGCTTCAAAATTTCCCTCTTGGTAGATATGTGAAACAACAAAAAAATGAATGATGGCGATGAGGAGTTCACCACAAAGAACTATTTCCCTAATTTCTTTCAAAATGTAAGCTATAAAATACAAATGAAGAACACTAATTAAATATGATAGAAACAGTAATCAAAAGGCAAATCTGGAAAGGGGAAAAAGATGTGTACCTTTCACCATAAGTCACCTTTTGAAGCTCATTGAGGACTCATTGGCCCTATGGCGAGTGGGTCTTGGCTAGGGTTCCTGAAAAATGCTTTTTGGGTTCTCTTCTATTGTGTCTACACTCCCAGATTCCTAATTTTTACTGTTGCACAGTTGGAAATAAATTTTGTAGAGGAGTTTATGTGATATGGAAACTTTTCTTGCAACTTTGACAACTTTGCAATATTCTTCAATTTTGCTCTTCAAAGGATCTCTCACCTAAAATCTGCAATCACACATAAAGAGAGAAAAATGTTGTTTTGTTAGGGAATGGGGGTTTGCCTTGGTCAAACCCTATTATGGTAATTAAACCTTGAAATGAATAGAAAATCATGAAGGAATGATGAATGAACAATATGTAATAACTCACCAAACCTTATATGAACCTTGGAATACAAATATACAAACTAGAATGAAGTGGCCTTAATAGATGTAGATCTTGATCATGAAACTTGATTAAAGATAATGTCCTTGAATACTTGCATAGATCTTGAACACTACATCACCATATTAGCTCAAATAACATGCATGATGTAAGAAATCTTTGACATGATGATAGGAATCTTGATTGCTGCAATAGTCCTCAAAAAATATATCTTTGAATGCCTTGAAATTGCTCTTGAATGCCCTAATATTGCTCTTGTGAAAGTACTCTCGAGATAACTTGAACTTTCTAGGTGAAACATAGTGAAATGGCCTCATATTTATACATATCTTAACATTAATTCCCAAAAATTCAAATATCACAAGCCGACATCTGAATATACATTTGAAATCATTGAAAAACCTCTAAAAACATAATTTAAATTTAGGTCCTAGGTGCAAGTGAGGACCTATTCACCCTATGGTGAATGGATCCTAGGCCACTTTCCTAGGACACACATTACCCAATGTTAAGCCTTATGTTATGGAATTTATGAATTTCGGGTGTTATCCCTCAAAATTTGTAATTAATTAGGCTTGGATTTGAATTAAAGAGGCCAATTAAGGCATAATTAACCTCAATTAATTAACCAAGCCCTAGATTAGTGTGAAAGTGGAAAGGTACACCTTACAACAACAACACAAAAGCATAATTAAGTTCATTTTAATTAAAAGGGCCCTAAACTTAATGTGAATATGTAAAACATACTACAACACTAAATTAAGGCATCATTAAGCTCATTTATTTATTAATTTCCAAATTTAAGTGTGAAAAAGGGAATATTTTTTTACACTACATTTCCCCCACTTTAGTGTGAGGATGAGTGCAAGCACAAACTCACACTAAAGTAGACATTCAAGACACTTATACATGCAACAATGACAAAGATACACAATCATACACCATCAAAGACTAGGAAGATTAGGACTAGACTATCCGATTGACGCAAAACACATCTAAGCTATCAGTTTGACACATGTTCACTTTGGGGTAGTGGAACCTCAGGTTGTCCACTAGGTGAGTATCCCAAAAGGGTGGCAAATGAGAGAATCATATTAGGCTCCCATACCATATCAAATCTATCCTCTAGAAAACTTCAATAAGGCACCATAAGGAAAGGCAAGGCTCCATAGGAAAGCAAGGTGTGTTATGCTAGATGGCCTTGAATTTAGAGTTCAAGCTTCATAGGGCTTAACAAGCTACGTTATGCTAGAAACCTATGAACAAGGCAAGGCTCCACATGCAAGAAAAGGTGTGTTATGCTTGGTGGCCCTGAATTTAGAGTTCGAGCTTCATAAGGCTAACAAGTTACGTTATGCTAACACTTATGAACATAATGCTAGTAAAAGTTTTTTTGTTCAAAGGGATTTTGCTTAGTTCATGTAAGGTCTTCTTCATAGGGAGCATCTTGCCTAAAGTATCCAAGAGAGGACAAGTCAAGAGTAAAATATTCACAACTTAGGGAATGCAGTGTGTCACATCACCACTAAGAGGAAAGTCATACGCTAAGAAATATCTCACTCTTGGAGGCCATCAAACCCAATGACACTACCAAGAAAAGGACGCATCACAAGAATAAAGAAAATTGCACCATGAAACATGAGAAATGTTGAAAGATATTATCAATGTATTCCCCCACTTTAAAGTGGTTTCTAACACCATTGTTGTGAGCAATTGCTTTAAAGTAGCCAATGTTTAATCCTAAGACATGATAGCTTATTCAGAAATCCCTATGCCAAGTTATATGTTTTTGAAATGAAGCTACCTCATGAAAAAGGAAGGAGGGGTTACCCCCAAAAATACATAAGGGATCTATGGATTTGGGGTCAGTATATCTTTGCTACAATGTCGTCATAGAGCTCAGAAACGTCATCATTCCAAAAATACTCATAGAACTAGAAGAATGACACAAAGAGAGTGTAAAAAAAGAAAAATCCTTTTGGGTCAACATGGAAGAGACCTAAATTTATTGATGCCTTGCGTCATCCCCAAAAGGAGAACACAAGACAAGAAAAAAGATAGAATGTTTATGACATATAGAAGAATGTAGGTACAAATAGAGGAATGCACATGAAGAGAGAGATACATCAAATAGAATAGTATGGGGGATCATATTATGCACATGCAATCACATAAAGAAGCATGAAAAAGAAAACAATGCAAAATCCTAGTAAGGCACATGCAAATCAACCTATAGCAGGTTGTTCCCATCCTAATCTTGTTTGATATATGCAGAAGGTGGACAACTAGCCAAAGGGACAACATCAAGTTCCGAACTAGGACACACACCAAGTTCAACACTCTTTTTAGGATAATTTTCATTTAAGCTCATAGAAGAGGAGAACAATGAATTCAACTCATTATGCACTTGTTCATCAATCTTTGCAATGTCAATATCATCATCTAAATTAATCACAATGAGAGGTCTAATGACAATTTCCATAGAAGTTTGTTCATTTTTATGTTGTGACAAGGGTGAAGAGACATCATGCCTTGTGGGAGATAAGTTTGGATTTTGATTTTCTATGTTGATCTTTTCTTCTTTAGTTTGTAACATATGAGAAATAGCATGATGTCTACGCCTACGCTCTCTAGCATTTCAATTTCTTCTCAATTGTGATTGTGTAGGAGCGGGTTTTTCAACCATAGGTTTCCTTTCTTCCCTTAAGGGAGGAACGAAAGGAACCATAGGAGGTTGTTCAACCACTTTCTCTTTAGCTTTGTAAACTTTTTTGAATCTAGGAGGCACAACGAGATTTTTTTGATTGTCTAATAGTCTCTTATATGAAATTGTAGGAGGATTTTCAATAGGTTGCTCTTGGATATTTGGAAGGGCTTTTGGTTCAATCATGGTTTCGTCAAGGATAGGTGGCTCAATCATGGGTTGAGGTGTATTTCTAAGGGATCATTCTATAATATGCTTTTCCTTAAACTTTTGATATGATTTGAAAAAGAAGTCTTCACGGGTTCTAATGGGTTCAATAGGCTTGGGCCAAAAGAAATCCAATGAAAAGTCTCCTCGGGAAGACACAAGATTAAAGCCACTATGGTGCATAGTAAAGATCTCATTGCCAAAGGGAAACTTTAAACATTTATGCATAACCGACGGGATGACACTCAGGGAGCGAAGCTATGGATAGCCTAACTTCACACAAAATTTATCCAATGATGGGATGATGGTGAATGAGACATATGATGTTTTCAGACCAACTCTTAGAGGGAGATTTATTGAGCCAATCGAAGGGCAAGCAAAACCATTATGCGTTTTGATCCATGCTTTCAGTATTTCATATTTATCTTGATAGAGTTCATGCACAAATAGGAATTCTTCAATGATCACATTCTCTACACAGACAAGTTCAATCAATATCCCATTGGTAGGCTTGTCATTGATTCTTCCAGCTATGTAAAGAGGACCATCGAGTGCATGTTTGATTATGTCTTTTGTGAGAAATAAATATTCAGGGGAATTTTGGTTTGGCTTGTATGAGGTTTAGCTTCAATAAATACTACTATTTCAACTGCTTCATCTGTATTTTAATCTTTTGTGTTTTCATCATTTGGTTCAACATTCATCACATTATTCTTTGTTTCACAAGCTTTGACAAATGGAATAGTGTGTTTCATTAAGGGATTGGTAAATATTTGTACATTTTGGTTAGGAGGAGATACATACTTATTACCTTGATTGTTCACACCTCCAATTTGAAGTTGATTAGAATCAATGAGGTCTTGCACAAGATGTTTAAGATGCTTACAATATTTTGTATCATGTCCATTTTGTTGGTGGTAATGGAAATAAGCGTTTGATCTATAATTTGAGGGTAATGGTTTATTAGGATCAGGAGCTCTAATAAGGAAATCATATTCTTGTTCACAAGCTACATCATGATATTATGAAGGGTGTTGGGTAGAGGGGTAAATTGTCTATTCCTATCCCCAAAGGAAAAAGGATTTGTCGTCTTTATAGTATCCACTTGGTTATCAACTTGTTGATTTGGTTGAGGAGAATTAATTTGTAAAAATCCCCTATTTTGTTTCTTGAAAAGTTGATAACTATTTTGAGGTGCCAATGTAGACTTTTTAGGATGAATAGGTGGATTTTTCACATCAGGACTACTAACCGAATTCTGGTAATCAGAAAGGATTGTGCATAACTATGTGAATGAAAATCTCATCATTTCAATCTTTGTTTTAATTTTTTCTTAAAAGTTGGAAATAAACATTCTTTGAAGGTCATAATCAAGAATCTTAATGTTTACTTGTGAATAAAGAATTTGATATTACGCTATGAAATTAGTGACTTTCTCACCATCCTTTTAGTTACATTTCATCAGGTCAGCTAAAGTCTTGGGACCCATATGAATTTGGAAGTGGTTGTAAAAGGAATTAATAAGTTCATTGAATGAATGAATTGAATTATTTGGTAAGGAGAAAAACCACTCTAAAGAAATATCTTTCAAGGATCTAGGGAAAAGCTTAGCCAAGAGCTTATCTTCAAAAATAAAATCATTACATAGGGTTGTGTAAGCGGAAACATGGCTAACAAGATCTCATTTCCCACCATATTTCTCAAATGTAGGAACCTCTATACCTTGTGGCATTTGTGTTCTCAATATCTCCAAGGATAACGGATTGTTTTTGATGTATTGCAACTGTTGTCCATTGTTGTTTTGATTTAGGGTGGCGATTTGTTGTTGAAGGGATAACATGTTTTGCAAAAGTGTGTTAATGATGGGATCATTGTTGGTGTTATGAGATGAAGGGGAATAAGGTGGAGTGGTGTATGTTTGCGAAGGGAAAGTGAATTATAGGTTTATAAGGGGAGATGGTTGAGGAGATATGATATTTGAATTGACAAAGCTAGAAGGATTCCCAATTGAATACCTAACGAAGTGTTGACATTGCTAGTAGGTTGGATGGTTGTGGTAACATGAGTACTAGTTAAATGCAAACTAGACACCCTAAATGAGACATAATTCAATGCAAAGAGATACAAATGAATGCAAGATATAAATCTAGGGTGAAAGAGGACTCCAAAATCAGAAAATGCAAGGATCAAACTTAGGTTCAACAAAATGAAACAATGGAAAAAATGGATGATGGTGATGAGGAGTTCACCACAAAGACCTATTTCCCTAATTTCATTCAAAATGTAAACTATACAATACAAATGAAGAAAAGTAATCAAATCTGATAGAAGCAGTAATCAAAAGGGACATCTGGAAAGGGGAAAAGGATGTGTACCTTTCACCAAAAGTCACCTTTTGAAGCTCACTGAGGACTCATTCACCCTATGGCGAATGGGTCTTGGCTAGGGTTCCTGAAAAATGCTTTCTGGGTTTTCTTCTGTTGTGTCTACACTCCCAGATTCTCAATTTTCACTATTGGACAACCAAAAATAAATTCTATAGAGGAGTTTCCATGATATGACAGTTTTTCTTTTGACAACTTTTCAACTTTCTTCAATTTTTCTCTTCAAAGGATCTTTCACCTAAAATTTGCAATCACACATCAAAGAGAAAAAAATGTTGTTTTATTAGGGAATGGGGGTTTTCCTTGGTCAAACCTCATTTTTTTAATTAAACCTTGAAATGAAATAGAAAATCATGAAGGAATGATGAATGAACAACAATATGTAACAACTCACCAAACCTTATATGAACCTTGGAATACAAATCTACGAACTAGCATGAAGTGGCCTTAATAGATGTAAATCTTGATCATGGAACTTGATTAGAGATAACATCCTTGAATACTTGCATAGATATTGAAAACTACATCACCATATTAGCTCAAACAACATGCATGATGCAAGAAGTCTTTGACATGATGATAGGAATCTTGATTGTTGCAATAATCTTCAATAAATTTGTCTTTGAATGCCTTGAAATTGCTCTTGAATGCTCTAATAATGCTCTTGTGAAAGTACTCTTGAGATAACTTGAACTTGCTAAGTGAAACATAGTGAAATGACCTCATATTTATACATATCTTAACATTGATTCCCAAAATTCAAATATCACAAGCCGACATCTGAATATACATTTGAAATCATTGAAAAAATGCCAAAAACATAATTTGAATTTAGGTCCTAGGTGCAAGTGAGGACCCATTCACCCTATGGTGAATGGGTCCTAGGCCACTTTCCTAGGACACACATTACCCAATGTTAAACCTTATGTAATGAAATTTATGAATGTCGGGTCTTATCCCCCATAATTTGCAATTAATTAGGCTTGGATTTGAATTAAAGAGGCCAATTAAGGCATAATTAACCTCAATTAATTAATGAATCCCTAGATTACTGTGAAAGTATAAAGGTACGCCTTGCAACACCAAAAAAAAGGCACAATTAAGTCCATTTTAATTAAAAGGGACCTAAACTTAATGTGAACATGTAAAACATATTACAACACTAAATTAAGGCATCATTAAGCTCATTTATTTATTAGTTATTCATTCCCAAATTAAATTTGAAAAAGGGATACTTTTTCCTACACTACAATATGATTTAATTTGAAATCCTCCACATCATCCAATTCTAACAAAATTCGATTTAGTCATCTGAGAAACTTCCAATTGGGAGTCGATCTTCTCTTAATAGCTTTGATTGTGATCATGGACTCTCATTCCAAATGAATCTTTCTTAAACCTAATTGCTTACACTATTTTATTCCCAACCAAGCCACTTGGAACTCAGCTTGATTATTTATCTTATCTACCAATCTTTTTTCCCATTTTGCTATTCTTCTACCTATATGGTCTCTTAAGATACATCCAACCCTTGAAGGCCCCAGATTGCCTTGTGCTGCACCATAAAAGTTTACTTTGACCCATTCTATGTTCGACAAGTACCACTTCACATCCACCCTCGGATTAGATCAGATATCATCCTTTTGAGCCCCATAAATGAGGGAATTTTATCATATAATTATAATAGACCTAACATTGAAACATTTTTTTGATAGATAAGATGTGGGTTCTATAGGAGAACACTCCCAATTATCAAATACAATTACAAATAGGCCTTAAAGACAAGATAAACCTAAAAAATGATACAAATGCTTCATTGAAATATATCACCATAACTAGACTAGGAAACTACCCTAATGTTAGCCAATCACCATAACTAGGATAAGAAACTACCCAAATATTAGCCAACATACCTCATGATCACAATATTATTTTTCTTTTGAGATCTTAGGAACATTTGAAATGAAGCCTTCTTCCTAGAAAAATAATTCCAATAAGAGACAATAATGCAAACGTCATATTCTGAGGCATCAGAAAAAAACTAAAAAAGAGGGAAAACAAGTGAGAGGGGACAAAGGCACACCATCCAATGAAGGATAACAATTCAAAGGAAGGGAGATAGGTACAATAGATGAATCATGAAACATATGGTAGAAATAATTCCAACAAGACACAATAGTCCAAACACTCTATTTCAAGGCATCCTCTCCTAAATATAAAACAATTGAAAAAGAGGACCTATGAATAATAGGAGGGCAAAAAGGAACAATATCCAATGAAGGAATTCAACTAGAAGGAAGGGAGGTAGGTGCAATAGGTGAAGCATGCAACACATAGTAGAGAAAAGATACTAAATATTTTGCATACAAAAATAATAGGGATCTAGAGAGGACATGTGCTCTGAAACAACATAAACTTGTCACACATAAAATAATTATAAATAACAACAAGAGATATTATTACGATAAGAGAAACCTTCAAATGGTTGTGCTCTACAAATAAAGAAGAAAAAATAGTAAGAGGTATTGAATAGCTTCCTCAAAAGGCTACATTAAGGGTAACAAAGAGGGCACCTAAAGAATCCCAACTTCAAAGTGTTATTCTTTATAACTAGAGAATAAACAATATTATAATGGGGATTGAATAGCTTCCTAATAAGACTAAATTGAGAGTGATTTTACTTTGAGATAAATTTCTATTGGCAAACCCCTTGATAAATCATTATTTATTATATGATTCAAGAAAAAGGTAGCATGAGAACTTTCATCAATCATTGAAGAGGTAGACATAAAAGTACCTAAATAATCTCCAATATCCTCCAAATTGGAGTCAATATAGAATTGTAAAAGGATTGGTTAGGAAATTTGGCCCAAAATAGAAACACTAAAAATGGTTCTATAAGTAGGTTGGGGACAAGATACCCAGACTTCATTAATATAACAATAATTCTCCAAAAATCAAGACTCATTCTCAATAATAGTCTCCTTATCCTTTGAGGACATACACAATGACGAAAAGGCCTTGAGCACTAAGATAAATGTCTACAATCTTTAGAAGAGGCTTATAGTTCCCAAAATCCTAAAGATGAAGATCATATATATACTAGGTCATAACTAGTTAAATTTATACATCAAAACCTTGTCTACATAATGATTCTTCCTTGAAAATGACTAGAAAATCTTCTTAGAGAATAAAAACATGACATTAGCATACCTCTTTCCTAGTAATACGAGGTAAACACCCTTATGAAAAATAATTAAACCTACCACAAAAACCTTACTAGTGTCATGAAGGATTGTTGATACACCATATAAACACCTTTAATTAAGCTAATGACCTTCACAAGTGAATAAATGCACAATACTACTTTTGACAATGTTTGAGTAGTTGAAGTAGATGACAATCCTCTTAACATCATCAACATAAACCAAAGAAGAGTCTACAAGAGCAACCAAACTCAAATGACTAATAACCATAAAAAACATCACTTTTATTTGATCATAACTGATATTAAAATTTTTATTACTTTATGAAAGAAATTAAAATCAAAATTTAAAAACAAGTACCATATAATAATCAATACTTATCTTTAATTCACTATATTTATGATTAGAATTTATTTATAAAAGTAACATTAGTTACAAAAAAATTACTAATTATAGTTTTTCATAGAAAAGAAGAAATATAAGTTATAGTTTATTTGATATTTAATGTAGTAATGTCGTTTATTTAAGAATACGAAGAGGAATTAGAGTTTTGACTTTTGTTCATGTCTCTTTTATCTTTAAGTTTTGTGTTATCGACTTGTTTGGCTTTGTGTTGCCATTTATATAGCTATGATCTTATACATCTCTATTAATGTCTTGTATTGTTTGTGATAGTGTCTTTAGCAACACTAAAATTTGTACTGAGGATCAAAGTTTGGTATCTAGATAGGATGATGTTGCATGTGTCTTTGAAGACTTACCGTTAAGAATCTTGAATAACAAAACCTCTTTGATCAGGTTCAAGTTGTAATTTTGAATAATAAAACCTCTTCAATGATGGTGAAGTCATACAAAGATTTGAGGAAAGTAAAAAATTGAATTATTTGGAAAAAAGTATAAAGTAAATACTAGTGCATGGATTGAGAAAAGGATATTAATGAAACTTTTCTAAATGATAATGACTATAAAATGTGTTGTCCATATATTGCTAAGTACTTTTATGTGTTGCGATCTTTGCTTGTTATTCATTCAATTATTTTATTTATAAATCATTATATAATTATTTGGATGTAGAAAAATACAGACATACAAATTGAAGTGTACGAAAATAAATTAAAATAGGAAAAATCAACTTTTAATCATTACATACTCAATTATACATAATTCTATAGATCCACAAATAAAAAACCATAAAAATATTAATAATAGATATTATATTTTTGATTGAAAATTTAAGCAAATCATTTACTATAATGGAGTGCCCTTTACCAAAAGATAAATTTAATTCCTAGTCAGCCAAAACCATTAAAGAGTTATAGTGAGAACACCCTTGGAAAGCACTTAAATCACAATATCCATTTTCTTAGGCTAATTAATATCTACGCATGGGGTGTGATCACCCCTTAAGTTGTATCCACGTGTACTCTACACTTTCAAGAAACGTCACTGTCAGCCACGTCATCACACTGCCTAATTCCACCTCACTTTCCACCGCTATGGCGTGCAAAAAAGAATACTTCATAATTTGAGTGGACCTTCACAAAAGCCTACATTCTTTGTCTTTTTAAAACATTATTAACTGCACTATTTTATTTTAATTCCTGCAATAATTTTTAATAACAATGCTTTTAAATTGATTATCTTTAATTACATGGAGTTTCTTGAATTGATATTAAGTCACCAAATAAGATGTTAAATTTGATGGCTGTATTCTATATTTATATTTTTAATTAAAGATACCATCTATTATTTAAAATGTATTATATGTGTAGTGGAAAAAGTGTATATTTTATATTTTGTTTTTATTGGATGTCATTTAGTTATGATTTTAACATTCAATTTGATTCTTTCAACACACTCATTGAAATAAAATCCAAACCTTTCACTTTGTCATGTTATATTTTTTTCAATTCAAAAGATTGCTAACCTAGTTTCCATGAGATTTTCCTTCTTGGATTAGACACACACCTACGACTATGTCTTCTAGATTAGATCACAAGTGTAAGCTTGTCCCTTGGAATAAATAGTGGACTTCCCAAAATGTTCCAACTTACATGTCTAGGGTTGTGTATTTAAGGACATCGTGATTAGTCACAATTTAGTCTTAGTTGGCATTAGACATAAATTAACAAATCAATATCTATCACTTCTTAATTTATTTTTATTTTGAACTTTGTTGTTGTTGAAGAATCATTAGACAATCAATTATCAATCATAGTTTAAATCAAACTTCTTGTATTAGCCTTAATTTGCATTAGACACAATAGTTAGCTAATTGACATTATTGCCCTCTTTTATCTTTTTTTTTATACTATCAAATCAAATCAGGGGCCTAACTATCATTAAGAAAGTTTCTTACTTCCCTATGGACATAATAGACTCCTAGCAATGCTCTTTAGCACCACAAATTTTTAGACACAAATATACATCTAGGAACACATTCTTTGTAGGTAATAGGACAAATTCTATAATGGACAAAATCATGCCAGATGAAAAGTTTTTAGGGACTCATCCTAGGTAGAATCTAATCAAAGGCCACAAAAATATTGAGATCCACCCATCACAAGCTTATGATCATTGATCTAACTGAAAAATAGGTTTTTAAATTCCTTGTCATGACAAAATAATCAATATCAAGATCACATAGAATTGCAAGTAAACCCTAATTCATGTTCGTTATTTGAGCACATTTATGTCTTAGTATTACTCAACAAAACTAGTCTCAATTAATCAAACCTACTCTTAAATTAATTTAGGGTTTAATAATTATATTAGGCTTACTCAAGTATTGTAGGGTGCATTTTATTTTTGTGCATCACGGTGAACCTAAAATTCCATGCCCATCATTTCAAGTAAATCTTTTGAGTTTAAGATCTAGTTCTAATTTATATTTTTTTATAGATTTGATTGCATTTGAAGTATTTATTATCTTGCTTAGGATTTTAGTGGTTTAGTGATTTGCATACTATCCAATTATCTCTTTGGGTAATTTTTATTGCTAAATCTTAGTCATGGATCCTCACCAACTCTTGTCTTTGCAATCTATTTATGCATGTATCAAGGATTTCAATATGCTTACAATTTTCTACATCTAACACCCTTTGATCCTTGATGACATCATATCCTTCTACCATAAAGAAGGTGGTGCATGTTTTGTGGATGTCTTATTTTATTGTGTATATAACTTTTCATCCTTCATGGAACTTTCATTATTTTCCTTCTCTTTTGGATGCATTCACTTCACTTGTGCATGAGCTTCATGGTGGTTATACTCTTCCTATGATTGGTGTTATTTTTACAATCTTAAGGATGACAGTGACAACCAACATTTATATTGATACATATAGGGATAATGATTTTTTTGATGAGGTTGTTACACCTAAAGTTGATGATATCCTTCTTGCCATCATGATAGTAATTCCTCTACACCCTTGCATATTATTATGCATGCATCTAGTGATTTGTTGTTTCTTGATGATTTATCGAACTAAGAGCTTATTAATCCTTGCTTACTTGATGAAGACACTTTGCCTTCTTCCTCAAATTATGTTTAAAGGATTAAAGATGATCATTTCTCACAAGTAACTTGTGATAACACTATACTTTTTGGGAATGTTTTAGTGTCTCATGATAGATTAGCCCATGCTCTCTATAATGTTATATTATTAGAGAACCAATGAGATTGATTATTCTTGAGGGAATAAACATGTTTATTTATGCATTAAATCATTCTTATTCTTATGTTATGTTCACATACATGATGGTACCTTCTTAATGTATGTATTTTGAGAAACTTTGATTAATGAGGCTTTGCATTGGTTTGATATATTTCATACTTCTTATAGTGCATGTATTACTCTTTCATGTAATTTTATTGAATACTTTACTCCTCACCCTAGAGTGATTGCATTATAATTCTAATATCTCAACTTATAGTGGTCATTCCTTATAAGGTCTTGTGGGATAATCCATTCTATCTAATGACATAACATTTTCAAATGTCCATAATAAGTCACCTAAGGAATATTATATGTCATCTTATTATGTATCATACTTTGGAGACCATAGTATGCATGATTAATATTTTATCCTATATACATAATCTACTATCCAATATAAGCATACAAAAAGTGTTAAGACTAATAATTTTTTTCATAGTCAACCACTATATTATTAAAACCAAAGGAATAGTTCTATTGGCACCCCATTTTGATGTATAACTTTCCTCTTTATTCTACTCCCATGTTGTGCATTTTACCCTATTTATGCAATATTGATAACCAATCCAAGACATCTCTTGATGGGTATCCTTTGGTTAAAGTGTGCATATGTGTTGTTCTCCCTCATCCCCCATGTGCTTGTTATGTATTAGAATTTTCCAAAATCTAGGAAACTTCTAAGTGGGGCATTTTTGGGTCATTTCTCTAAGTTTGGATAGGTTGTTAGACTTTCAAACTTTTGGAGTTTCCTTTCCTAACATCTCTTTCACTCAATCCACACTCTTTCCCTTATCCTTATTGGGGTTTCAAAATTCCCCTTACATGGATACCTTTTTCATGATCCTGCTAATCTTTAAAACCCTGACTCCTATCCCTTTGCAATAAGTATCTTTTTAGAGTCAAAGTTTAAGCTTTACCTCTACCCTAGTACTTGTTTCTAGATATCCCCAATCCCCAAAATTTGATATTTTCCCCTATGCACCTTTTCAAAGTTACGATTTTACCATCCATTTACCTTGGTACTTCCTACTTTGCATCTTTGATTCTTGACCCCTGATAGGTTCATTCATATTTCTTATCAGAGTTGGAGATGTGGGTATAAATTTAATATTGTACTTTTTATTGGCAAGAGAAATGAGGGTAACACAGTCTAGAGATCTATACCCCAGTACTCCTTGAGTAGCCTGTTTATACCCCAGAGGATACAATAAGAGAAATAAGCATGTGCGGTAGGAATCTATAAGGCATGCATGAAATGCAATATCATAATAGAAAAATAAATTGCTCATATATCTACAACACACATGTTTCCCTTATAACTCCTTTCTATATATATTATATTATGTCAGGTACAAAAGAGTAGGCCTAGTCTCTACTCTGGTAGTATGTTATCTTTACCTTATCATTACATTCTATTACATCACATCACTCTCATATCTCTCTATCTATTACACATGTCATATATACATATGTTTCGTTGAAGGGAAATGCCTTTTTCTAGCGGCTTAAAGCCTTTACCTGGTATCGTGGTCTTCTTTCTATATCTTGCAATATTTTTTGTTTCTGCCCTTGGTTTGCTAACATCATCCCCCCTTTTAAAATGATTTCTTTTCCTCAAGATATGTTGCTCAATCAAGGGAGGATATTTTGATATTCAATTTTTAGTCTAGCCAATGTGGTGGTCCAATATTCTTGTGCCTGGAGGAGTGTGCTTATTTATGCTTGGATTTGCACCAATGTATGCTCTACCTCTCCAAGAGTGGTTGGGATGGTGATGTTGTGGGTTATCTTCTTTTCTTCCTTCAAAATTATTTGGAGGAGTCTCAGTTCTTTATTGAATTCTACCTTAGTTGTTGCAGTTGTTCCTTGACCAACTCTCATTGGGTATGGAGCTGTTGGAGATGAATGTGTAGATTCTTTGTATTGCTGCTTGTCGCTCTAGTCAAGTCCTGTAGGGGCTTGTAGCTCATTTGTGCTAGTTGATCCTTCTTTTGTGTGATCTAGTTCCAGAGGCTCCTTGTCGTATTGAGCCACTGTAAGAAAAAGTGATATATTACTCTAATGACCTTGATGCTATCCTCGATCTATTTGGTTTGTAGCTCCAGTTGAGTTTATGTGGTAGCACATCTCTTGATGAATTGTTGGGTGTTCTACTTAGTAAATTCATCCTAGGAATCCTTCCTTATATTATCCCTTTGGGATGCCAGGTCCATCTGTATGTCAATAACTAATTGTTGAAGTTGGTGAGACAAGGGGAGGGATTGATCCTTGGAAAAAAGTAGAAAAGTTTTTTGGAGCACATCTATGGACTCTTTCAGGTGTTCTGTTTGTTGCACATGTTCTTGAATAAGTTCTTCTCTGGCAGTGATATGAAAAATGTCCCCTAATTATATTTTTCTGAATGGGTGACATTTCAGATATATTCACTTGAGATCCCACCAGTGGTACTTGGAGAAATTATGGTGGTGGTGCTGGTTAGATCTCCTGTTGTTGAGCTAGAAATTTTTTGATGGTGGAGATAGTATTGTTGAACACACCCATATACTAAGAGGGGGGAGTGAATTAGTATCTTCAAAAAATTAAACCCTTCCAAATCATAAACCCTTTAGTAGTATACAAATTCAAACCCTTAGCAAGATCAACAAATCATTCATAGATTAAAAACACTTAATCTAATAAAAAACAATGAAAGATAAGGAAATGGACACGCATACACAAGATAATGCTAGATTTACATGGAAACCCCAAGAAGGGAAAAACCACTAAGAGAAATCTCTCAATATAGAAGCTCATTGCTTACAAAATTATAATTTTAAGGCTCATTGCCTATGGACTTGTGGACTAAGGCACACAATATTAGGGAAAAATACAAAGGACTTGTTGTATTGAGGCGCACAACCCCAGGGAAAGATACAAATTACAAGGACCTGATGAGATTCACTAGCTTAGAGAAAGATACATGAAGATTTAGGAATTACAACATTTGTCAACAATACACTTTGTTGACTAAGATGTTAAAGCTCATTTCCCTTTTCTTTTCACGACCTTTTATGCGATGTGCCTTTATTCTTATAAAGAATAATCTAGGAACTGACTACAAATCAAACTTGGTGAATATCTAGTTGATTAAAAAATAATTAGAAAATTGCTATGGAACTTGAGTCTATGAGAGTGTCTTTATTTGGATCAAGAAATATCTAATATCATTACAAAAATAATGCTCATACCAAATCAAGTAGCACTTGCATTGATAGTAACTTAAGTTAATATAAGAGATGATTTTGGTTTTACTAGAAGTTCAAACTCTTCATGGTAGTAGTCATGTTGGAAAATAGAGTAAGCTTGATTATGTGGTTAGGGGTAGTCCATCTGTTGTGGTGTTGGCGCAAAGGTGGGGAATGGTTTTGAAATCATGCAACTTATTTTTGAGTTAGCGACCAACTCCAGAGTCACCAAGAGTTATTAATTACCTCTAGAGTTGGCTACAATCCTTTGGCTCTGGAGAGGTCCGAGAACTCCATCCATGGATTTGGTAGTAGTTAGCCATAAAAAAATGTGCATATATGTAGAGAAGAGAAGAGACATTTAACATTCAAGAAACATAACATGTGAAAGTAAACATTTCAAATTACATGATCCATTTAGTCCTTACATTAGTTAATTATTTTTATCAACACTAAGGATAGCATGTTTTTCATTATAAGGATAAAATATGTCTTGAAATGAGAAATTAAAACAATATATCTTCAAACCTATCAATGTGTTGATGGTGGTATATGTATGATTATCAAAATACAACATAAATTTGTGATGAAGAGTGTTCTTGGATGGATTCTTGGTGATGGTGGCACATGGATTTGATTTTTTTTTGTGAAAACCTTCTTCCACACAGGTCCATGATCTCATAGGATCATATTGTGTGTTGGAATATATTTCATGACTATTTCCTCTATCTTTCCACATGGGGGTAACTTCCCCCTTTCTTTCTTTGTCTTAAAAAAAAGAAAACTATCTATTGTTGAGCCATCTGGGTCCACGTGGTGCTACCTGGGGGTCTTGATGAACCCCCTCCCATTTCCTTTAAAGAGGTGATCAAGAGTGATGATGCTTCATCCTATGGTCATGAGAATGTTGTGAGGCTTTTGTTGCATGTAACTATGGAGGTTAAAATGGATCAAAATTTAGAAACTTGAACTAGATCGAATAGATATTTGGACCATAGCAATGATTGACCTATTATGGTAATTAACCTAAATGTAATTGTAGAGGTTGTGTTGTACTTGTCTAAGCATTATTTGATATGTCAATTCCTAGGTATTATGGTTTCTTTGCCTCATTTGGAAACTTGGGCTCAAAGGAATTGGCAACTTGAGGGAGATATGGATATTATTCTTGTAGCGAATGGTTGTTTCTGTGGTTTTTTCAAGAATGGTAGTGTGGATGAATCCACTTTTTGAAGTTTTTATCAAAGGCATTTTATTGTGGGCGACATTTGAAGGTCGGGCAGGTTTTATAATATCTGTGGTTTTTTTGTTGAGTTTTCCTTTTCAAGTTTCGACTAAGTAATGCTTCCCAAAAAGGTGCCACATGGTGGTCCCACACTCATTCTTCATAAAGAAGTCCTGACAGCCTTTAGAAGTAGCACCAATGAGCCATGTGGCAGATTTGTGCGTCATCTGTAAAATTAAAAGTAGCTCCAAGCAACTCTTCTCACCATGGTTTTTCCCATTTTGGGTTTCCACATATATCTAGTATTCCATGTGTTATTGTGTGCATATGTGTGATGTTTTGGAGTTTATGTTTGGAGAAGTGACTAATGATAATTAATGTTGAATTAAATTTTTTTGGCATATATTGATTCACCCCCCCTCTTAGGATATTGTGTCCCCTTCAGAGGTGACAACATCCAATAGTGGGGGAGAGTGATGATGGCAGACCTAGCCCATCAGTTGGTATGGGTGAGTAGGGAGGTGCAATATTACAGAGACTTATATGTTAGCATAGTCCCAATAGAGGAGAGGTGACTGAGCTTCTCAGAGGTTGAGAGCTCTAGGAGGAGTGGGCATCAATCACTACGGTGGGAATCCAAGAGGAGCGGGTCAATGGGACCCTCAAGATGAGGTGGAGAAGGATCAACAACATTAGGGAGAGTACCACCATTCCCCACATACTCAAATACATGGAGTAGTGGTTAGATATTATGGATACCAAGTGGTAGTTTTGGATTGATACATAGGTTTTGGGGATTTTTGACAAGCCCTTTTGTACAAGCGGCTATACTATTGTATTTATTTGATTATGACATTGATTCATGATGTGCTATATCTTTATGGAAATGTGATGTAATTTATTATAATTTATGGATATTGATGTATGATGGACACTGGTGTGATTCATGGATATGTATATGATTTATGGATGGATGTCGATTTCTTTGATGGTTATGGATGCATATGGATTATGTTATGGATGGTCAATGTATATGATGTGATGTGATTGTATGTATATGTGATTAGATTATATTTATGTATGTTATGAGGTAGGGTGGATATTCATGTATGTTTATATGAATCCTAATGATATTGTGATGAGTTATTTGAGTTATTATACCTACCGATGACATGTAATGATGATGTATGCATTTGATTTATGGATGTATATGATAAATGTGTAATGCATGTAAATGGATTAATATGTGATGCAACTAAATCTAATGGATAAACCTAATTACACAATGATACTACATGATGGACTGAAATGATTAAACAATGTAATGTACCTCAAATGGGAAAATATACTTAGAATAATGAATCCTAAACAACTTCATGCAACCTAAATGATAATGAAAATGATACAATATGCTTAGAATAACAAATTATAAACAACTGAATGCAATGAATATGATAATAAAAATGATAAAATATGCTTAGAATAACAAATTCTAAACAACTTCATATAATGAATATGATAATGAAAATGATAAAAGATTATTAGAAATTCTAAACAACTTCATGAAATGAATATGATTATGAAAATGATAAAAGATGCTTAGAATTAAAAATTCTAAACAACTTAATACAATGAATATGATAATAAAAATGATTAAAGATGGGTAGATGATAGGTGGAAACTATTGTGTATCAACCAAGTATAAGACAAACCCAACGAGAAAAGTGAAAGGGGAACACATTTTCACATTCAAAATATAAGGATTAGGAAAAGGTTGTTGGTAATGAATAGGAAAGATAGGTTGATAGGGATGGTAGATGGTAGGATGGGAGCCAAAATTGAGCAATTTAGTAATATATATTAGACTTCCATGTAGTGAACACTTAATTTTATTTAGCATGGGACACTATGCACCAAGGTATAAGGAACCAAGGTGGCATCGTATCATGTGCATAGGATTGACACAACAAACAAACTAATTAGTCCAACATCCTACAAAGTCACAAAGGGCTTTGGTGGGGCTGATGTTAGAAAATGATAAACATAAAATGATTCCCTAGTGTAACAAAAGATCAAGATATATCCTAGTGGATACAACGTGAGGCAACCAGGAAAATATAGCAAAAAAAAAGCCAAGACATGCCCCTATTTCTACCAATTAAAGCACACCATGATATGATGGATCATGGTGACCTCAAGTAGGTAGAGTAGGAGGCTTAGAAAAGATTAAAAAATATTTGAATGCACGCAAAGAAATAAAAAATACCCCAAATACCATTTTCCATAAGGACTACAAGTGGATTGAAATGGTCTGATGTGAGGAATGATATATCCTACAAAGAGAAAAGATGGATGAGATAGAACCTAGGATTCCTATGATAAGGGGCAGTCAAGATACCTAAAACTAAAAGGGGATAATAGATTTTATTGAAGTACCAGCTCAATAGAGGGTCTTGGTGACATAACAAACATAAGGAGGAGACCTAGCAACATGTATGTACAATAATGGGCCTAGATGATAACACAAGACTAACACTATGTATACTATATACAACTAATGACAACTAGCAAAAGACTAATTGACAAAGAAATTTTGAGTATCAGGAGTATATTAGGATCCATAAGATGCACTTCAGAATAAGTGAATGAAGCTCAAGAATTGGGATAGTAAATATGAATTATTGAATGCTCAACCAATATAACCATAAGGTGGATGGAGGGAATCAGGATAGATAACCATAAGGTGGATGTAGGTGGATTGGGATAGTGTGTAGGGGATGTGAGTGGTAAGAGGATGTATGCAAGCCCATGAAAAAGAGGAGATGAGGTAGATAATTATTATGCCCCATACAAATGATGCTTGCAACTATGTTTTCACAAAATGTACTTGTCTAAGGTGTCAACAAGGGTGGTTTTCACCATAGGACAATTTATTTTTCTTTACTATTTTCTATATTTTATTTTATTATTCTTTTTTGACAATTTTTTATATTTTTGGATTTTTCTGATTTTTGAATGATAGGATAGCTCAGCTGATTTAGGAATAGAACCTCTTGAGGTGGATGATGTTGATAGGTTCATCAAAAGGTTCACCATTGGGAGTAGCCAACTGATATTCCCCCAAACCATACTTTGTGGTAATGACATAAGGACCCAACCAATTAGCTTCAAACTTTCCTTTCTTCTCTCGATCCTGTTGGGTCTGCTAATTCTCCTTAAGAACAAGATCACCAAGTTGGAATTGGTGAGGTCTTATTTTCTTGTTATAGATTCTTCATAACTTGTTCTAATAAGCTTGAAGATGGTTGTAGGCATTGAGATGTTCATCCAAAATCTCTAACTGACTCAAACATGCAACCCAATATTCCTCATCATTGATGATATTCTTCAATGAGATGTGTAAGGATGGGAGCTCAACTTCTATCAAAAAGATAGTTTTGGCACCATAGACTAATGTATACAGAGTGACACTGATAGGGGTATAGGTTCTTGTGTGGTAAGCCCAAAGGGAAGAATTTAGGTTGAGATGCTAGTCACAAATAATGTCATTGAAAATTTCTTAAGGATTTTAATTAGGGTTTTATTAATTTCCTTCACTTGGCCATTACCTTAGGGATAATATGGAGTGGACCAACAATGTTAGATGTAGAATTTTTCACAGATTTTTTTGCACATGTTGGTTTTTAAGGGTTTATCATTGTCGGTAATGATTTTGGAGGGGATATAATATCAATAGATAATATGATATAAGATGAATTTGGAAATTTAAAGGCCCATGATGAGGGTGAGTGGGATGGCTTCCAACCATTTAGTGAAATACTCAATGGTGGCAGTGATGATGGTGTGCCATTGGACGAAGGGGGATGTATCTTGTTGACTAAATAAAGACCCCATTATGAGAAAAGCCATGGTGAGGTAATAGGTTGCAATTCTTGTGATAATGGATTTATCAAATCGGCATGTTGTTGAGAGGGAACATACTCACATGCATCATGTTCCATAGTAGGCTAATAATAGCTTGTTTGAAGAAGCTTCTTTGTATGGACCATTGCACTTGTGTGAGCCCCATAAATACCACTATGTAATTCGTTTAATACCACATTGGCTTTTGAAGTGTTTAAAAATCACAATAAGGAGCCATCATGTCCCCTATAATATGAGGCATCTCCAAAGATGGTGTAATGGAAGGAATGTTGGATGAAGGATCGATGTTGTTGGTGAGTAAGATTAGGTGGTAATTTTTTTTTATGGAGGAATGTGTAGATGTTGTGATACCAACGAGATTGGGACCAACAATTTCACACACCATTTCCATATTCATGAGATCATAGGCAGATATCAAATTTGTTCAACTAAGAATTTACTTTCATGGCTGTCATGAGGCATGTCCAATAGGGACCCAATAGTAGCCATTGTATCCACTACTTTATTTTGAAGATAAGGGACTTGCTCAAACTAAATGTAGCCAAAATATTTCAAGTGAAATCATCGACCATGCATTTATAAAGGAGCAATTTATCATCCTTAGTCTAAAATTCATTATTGACCTACTTAATAATGAGTTGAGAATCACCATGACATGTAATTGACTGATATTCTATTGAATTGTTATCTTCAAAACAGTAATGAGAGTCTCATATTTTGAAATATTATTCATATATGGGAAGGATAATTTGAATGGCTTAGGGATAAAATCACCTTGAAGGGTGACAAAGAGAATACCTACACCTGATCCATGTTGAGTAAGTGAACCATCAAAATATAACTTCCATGGAGCCTACTCAATGATGGTGAAAATAGACTCATCTGGAAATTTTATTATCAATAGATGGGCATCCACTAGAGGGGCGTCTTCTAGTTGATCAATAATAACTTGAACTTTGATTGATTTTCTATCAACATACTTGATGAGTCCAAATAATGACTCATTTTTTATAGGGTTTATCATATATTTATTGTTGTTACTATGGGACTTTAACACCTAGTTACTAATACTCTCTATGTTATTTCCCTAAACTTATGAACTTATCCCTGTAACTTTTGATGATTAACCTGCTATGTGATATGTCTATATTAATTTTACATGTGATTGAATGAATGCTAATATAAGGTGATTATGGATATACAATTGTCCTGTGCACGCTAATGTCATAATGCAGGTTCACATTAAGATGCATATATAAATGAGCCTTGCAAGGTGGAAGAAGTTCATGCCAGTTGGCTGGTTGCTAATGGAGTCAAAGTCATGGACATTAAAGAGGTGAATGGAGGGAAAACTTCCAGCTCATGTGGAAGTTATAACACCTTTAAATGATCATGTTTATTAGTTGAGTAGATTTAGGAGGTGTTGCTATGTTGGATCCTCGTTGAGGCGAGTCTGGTTTGACTAAATCTGGCACATGCATAACCTCCTTCCTCTTTTTCATGCTTTCAATAAATGGGATCCTCCTAGTTTGTTGGAGTTGATTGCCCAGTTAGTTAGGGTTAGTTAGAAGCTTTCCTTCTATAAATAATGATCAGATGTCCCTCTTCACAAGGTTGGATGTTCTGATATTGTACTTGCATTTTTTAGTTTCAAGGAATACAGTCATGTTGCTATTATGATGTACCAATGTTTTCAATGAATAAAATGATACTTTGATTTGCTGCATCTGAGTTAGCCTAGGGAAGACTCATTCAAGGGGGCCCACTTGGTGAGAATTTCATCCATTTAGTTTAGTAGTTACTTTTCTATTTAGTAGTTAGTTACAGTCTTAGCAGTTGTTTGTTCCTGCAGCCATTGGAACTATGTTTTGTGTTTGTTCTTACAGCCAAGGTAGACAGAGTAACCTCCTATCTGTTTGTCGAGATTTTATTTTTTTCATTCATTTCAATTCAGCTTAGTTGTTGATTCATGCTCAGTACTTATGTTGATTCCTTTCAAGCATTTTATTTTTAGTATTGTTTCCTTTCTAGTTATAGGATAAGGATGACTACAGTTGAGTCCTAGTGCATAGACAATGCTGGCCCATTTCAAGTTCACATCCCTAGATTGATAATGAAATGAACCTTCATGATGAGCAAGATAACTACTTAGTGCAGATATCTAATCTCTAAGTTACAACTTTAAGGGCTTAGTTGTTGAACCATTAGAGGAGAGCAAATTTTTTGACGCCGTTGCTAGGGATGGTGTCAAACTAGGAAGTTATTTGGAGTCATTTCCAGTTTCTTTCTTGCTTTAGTATCTCTGAAGTTTGTTCTTAACATACCCTTTATTTGAATAAAGTAATGATTTGATATTCTTTCACCAATTCTTTGTGTGAGTTGGTTGATACTGAGTTAATATTGCATGCATAAAGGCAAGAGAAGAGATGCTCATGGGAGATTCCTTCCTAATGACCCTAATCCTGATAACCAACTAGTTGAGTTTCAAAATTTTCCAAGAGATGAAGAAGAAGAGGAAAATACTTTTGCTGATGCATTTCCCAATTGACTAGTTCTGAAACTTCCTCTGAAGAGAAAGCTGCCCAAAACCTGATTGAGAATCCATTTTCTTTGGCACTCCATCAAGGAATTATGGCTGGTCAAAATCCAAATAGACCTAACCAACCATCTTTTCCATTTCATATCACCCACTAGAATGAAGTTGACAACCTCAAGAACATCCCTGCTTTAGTTCTTCCTAAATTCTATGGGCTTGTAACAGAGGACCCTGACACTTTCTTGTTTGAATTTGATATCCTCAATAGAAGCTATGATTACATTACTGATGCTCATAGGCTTAAATTTTTTCCTACTACCTTAAAGGAAGCTGCATTAAGGTGGTTTATGAGCTTAGGTAGGAATACTGTAGAGACTTGGGATGATATGAAAACAAAGTTTCTTGAGAAGTATAAAGAATATTGTAGGGGCATTGATATGAGAGGAGATGATATCTTCTAGATGCAGAAGGAGGATGAAAGTTTGGAGGACGATATTTCAAGGTTCTTGTTCTTTCTGTAGAAATCCCCACATCATGCACTCAATGAAGAGTCTCAAAAGTTTCTCTTCCTTAGGGGGATTAATGAAAATCGTATTGATGCTCTAGACTTGATAGGAGGAGGAGATATCATCCAAGTTCCCTAGGATGATATTAAGAAGATATGTTAGAATTACTATAGGGCAGCTATGAAGAAAGGAAAAGGTTACCAATCTTCTATGGGTAAATCCTCCACTAATGGAGTTTCAAGGATGGAAATCACTCATTTGTTGGCAGATTTCAAGCAAAGAAGAAACATGAGGAGACAAAAGCAATGTTAGCAAAATATTGTCCTCATTGTAGGAAAAAGAAGGACTGCATATGCAAAATGGTAGCCAACATTGACAACAAGTAAATTCTACCAGAATTCAGGCCAATTCAGGGTGATGATGATCAAGTTTTCTACAGTGCAGAAAGAAGACCATGGGCTCCAAGACAAGGTATGCCACCATATACATTATCTTTTAGTGGACCTTATTTGAATTCTTATACATCTAGTAATCAATGGCAACCCACATGCCCATCAAACTTTGGAAGTTATCCACCTCAACCTTGGAACAACCCTCCAAATATTTGGCCCAATTACCAAAAATCTCCACCTTAGTGGCGACAATTCTAGGGGAATTGGTAACAACCTCCAGGAAACTGGAAATAGACATCCCAATGGAGGGGAGAATAACAATAGCCAAACCAGGAAACTAGTTACATGCAACCCCCTCTACAGCCTCAACAGCCTGCCATAATGCCTCCTCCTCCTAACTCAAACTCTAACACACCTATACGTACTCAGTTACCAACTCAACTCACATCTAACCCAAATAACAAACCACAACAACAGCCAATCTACTCTGCAGTTCCTAATCAATTTCCTGCATATGTTGTGAGTGTGAGTGATATTCATTTGTGTTCAGGAACCACTTTGTCATCTCCTTCCACTCCTATCATAACAGAGATTCTTGTGGAAGAAGAGGATCATAAAAAAATATCTAATATCCCTATTCAGTAAAATGTGCCCAAGAATTTTGAACCAGTTCAACAATATGATCAAGACCCATAATTTCCTCAAAGGTTAGAAGTTGTTAAACAAAAGGAAGAGAAGGAAGAAACAACCTTTGATATTATAGATCAGTTAAAACAAATATGTGTCAAGATACCTTTGTTCCATGACATAAAATATGTTCCCATATATAGTAAGGCAATCAAGGAAGCATGTCTCAAAAAGCCAGGGAGGAAAAAGGACCCCACTACCATTCATATGGTGGGGAAGTTGGTAGATATCATGCTTGGGAAAGTCATTGTTCCTAAATATACTGACCTAGGTAGCCTGTAGTTGGAGTCATTATAAATGGAATCCAAGTAAAGAATGCACTAATATACTTGGGAGAAGCTATCAATATGATGACTAAGGATATCCTACAATAACTGAATGTTACAAGTATGAGACCTACTCCTACTGTCCTACAACTTGCTGACAGTTCCAGTGTCAAACCAAATGGTATAGTAGAAGACCTTGTTGTTACTCTAGACTCTTGGAAATATCCAACATATTTCATGATCCTTTCCCCTAAAGCTACATTAGGAGGGTATCCCATTATTCTGGGTAGGTCATGGTTAGCTACAAAAAATGCTTACATTGGATGTCGGTCAGGGGACATGAATATTTATGATGGAAGAAGGACTAAAAAGCTTGTCCTCTATCCTCCTGCTCAACCATCCCATGATATGGACAACCCCATCTGGCCACATGTTGGAGAAGAGGCCGAGGAGGTCAATGCAGTGGCACAACTCATGATGATAGGCATAAGTCCTTTCATGCAACTTCAGGAAGAGGATGAAATATTATCTCATATAATTCAGAACCATTGTGAGTGCATGAAGAACCACCCACCCATGAATCTAGTTCTACATGTCCATTGCAGATACTTCTGTTAGCTTCTCCCACACTTGTATTTCCTGTAGCAACATATATGCTTCATATATTGTTACTGCATGAACTAAAAATGCCAAGAATTAGTGAAACAACCATGATTGAGTTGACCACACAAGTACAAGTTTTAGAGGGTAAAAATTTGAATATTAATAACAAGCTTAGTCAAGAGTAGCATTTTTCCTTGACAAACCTATTGAAGTTGCATCAGCATGCATTTGCATGGGATTACCATGACATGAAAGGATTAGATCCCAAACTCTATACTCATAGGATCTACGTTAGAGATGACTACACACTATTAAGGCAACCACAAAGGAGGATCAACCCTTCATTGAGGGAGATTGTGAAAGGAGAATTACTGAAGTTATTGGATGCAAAATTTATCCACCCTATCTTAGATAGCCAATGGGTGTCCCCTTTGGTAATTGTGCCTAAAAATGGAGGTAAATGGAGAGTTTTTGTTGACTATAGAGAACTAAACTCTTCCACTAAAAAGGATCATTTTCCCCTTCCTTTTATAGATGAAGTATTGGATTCACTTGTTGGTAAGCAGTATTTTTCCTTCCTAGATGGATTCAATGGTTATAATCAAATACAGATTGCACCTAAAGCTCAGGAAAAGACAACTTTCACTTGTCCTTAGGGGACTAATGCCTATTATGTACTCCCATTTGGTCTATGTAATGCACCTGCAACCTTCTAAAGAGTAGTTATTAGTATATTCTCAAATATTTCACATGATGGTATGGAGATCTACATGGATGATTTCACTACTTATGGTACCAATTTTGTAGAAGCATTAGAAAACCTAAGAAAGGTTTTGCAGAGATGTGAGGACCATAATCTGTCCTTGAATAGTTAGAAATGCTTTATGATGATGCAAGAAGGAGTAGTCCTTGTCAGAAAGGAATTCAAGTGGACCCAACCAAAATTGAGGTAATTACCAATCTTTCTATTCCTGTCAAGCAAAAATATGTTAGAAGTTTCCTGGGACATGCAGGATACTATAGGCACTTCATTAAAGATTTCAGTAAGATGGAAACACCACTTTACAATCTTCTAACTAAAGATGTTGAGTTCTAGTGGAAAGAGGATTGTGATAAAGCATTCTCTAATTTAAAAATAACATTAACCCATGCTCCTATGCTCAAAGGCCCTAATTGGGGACTCCCTTTCCATATTCACACAGATGCATTTGATTATGCTATAGGGGCTATCTTAGGATAAAAAGAGGGAGCAATAGAGAATGTAATCTACTTTGTCAGCAAGAACCTACAAGGGGTTGAGTTTAACTACATAGTGACAAACAAGGAGATGTTGGCAGTCATTTATGCTCTCAACAAGTTTAGGCATTATATAAGAGGATATCAGATCTTTGACCATACAAACCATGCAGCCATAAGATACCTTATGAACAAGCCATTGATCACCACTATAGACAAACCAGATAAGGAAAATGTTGTGGCGAATTTTCTTTCTAGATTGACTACATCAGAGGACACTCAAGCCATTTATGACTCATTTCCTGATGAACATTTTTTCTCCATCAACACACACACACCTTGGTATTCAGATATAGCCAATTATCTGGTTATAGGGAGAGTTCCCCCTCATTTCTCTCCAAAAGAGCGAAGGGTTCTTATTGAGAAAAAAATTCCATTCTCATGGATTGTAGGTTGTTTATTCTATATTGGACCAGATCATGTGATGAGAAGATGTGTAAGAGATGATGAAACCTATGATATACTACATGCATGCCATAATGAACCCTGTGGGGGAATTTTGCAGCTAAAAGAACAACCATGAAGATTCTCAATACAGGGTATTACTAGCCTACACTTCATAAGGATGCAGGAAAGTACACTAGGAAGTGTGATATATGTCAAAGGATAGGCCGACCAACTAAATTAGATGAGATGCCTCTATACCCTCAAGTAGTTATCACACCATTTGATAAATGGGGGCTTGATTTTGTAGGTCCAATTGATCCATTATCAAATGACAAATCTTACATCTTGTATTGTACTAATTATGTGACTAAGTGGGTTGAGGTCAAAGCCATGAAACATGCTAGGGACAATAAAGTTGTAGAATTCCTCTATGAAGAAATATTCACACGCTATGGAGTTCTTAGAGAGATAGTCACAGATCAAGGGGATCAATTCACATCCACTCTTATCACAACATTGGTGAATGAGTATAATATCAGGCATAAGAAATCTACACCCTATCACCCTCAAGCCAATGGCCAGTCTAAGGTAACAAATAGGGAAATAGAATCTATTCTGACCAAAATAGTGGAAATCCATAGAAAAGATTGGGAAAATAGGTTGACAGAAGTTGTCTGGGCCTATAGAACCACTTGGAAAACTACCACCAACTTTACTCCCTTTGAACTATTATATGGAAAAATAGTAATGATGCCTATCGAGTTTGAACACAAAACTCTTAGAACAACACTAGACCTTGGAATGGATAATCTGAGGCATAGAAGGACATGGTTGTGCAACTAAATGCCTTAGATGAGATGACAAAATCAACTCTCCACCATGATGAGATGGTGCAGAACCAGAGAGTTAGATGGCATGATAAATACATCAAAGAAAAGAAGTTCCAGCCAGGTGACTGGGCACTTCTTTATGATTCTAGGTATAAAGACAACGAAGGAAAACTTCAAACCCGCTGGTTGGGACCATATGAGATTGCAGAGGTCTTCCCCAATTGTGTTGTTCAACTTACAACAATTGATCCTGTCAGGTTCAAGCTCCTGGTCAATGGTCATCATCTCAGGTTATACCATAAACCAACCTCAAAACAAGAGTTCATGTAGCAATTTATTGAATACCAAAACTTTTAAGTTCTTGCAGCCAAAGGAAGTGGACCTAGTGTCCATCCTTCTGAATAGTCAAAGGTATGCATGCAATCATAATAAATATTTCCACTTTTTGTGGGAATTAACTTCTCCATTAATAAACCTACCCACTCATTCATCTCCATCCCTTATCTATCTTCCATCACTCCACCACCACTTCATCATCATTCCACCATCACTTCATTTAATAGCTCAACCATACTTTTCTAGTGACTGGTACTTCCTTCCACATTCTTTGCAAAAGACACTCCAACTTTTCAGGTACGTGCATAACAACTTAATGTATCTTAATTACCTTACATGCATTTGTTTAATTACTATGCTTTAATATTGATATTTCACATAGCAACTCCTATTTGTATGCCTTGTTACATCATAATTCCATCCTAGCCTATGCGGACACATGCTTTTATTTAGGTTGGGGGGGAGTGTGAACCCACGTGCCATACATTTCATTAATCATATTTCATGCGCCCGCTGTGTGAACCCCAATCCTAGTACCTGCAAAACACAATGAATAGACACATTAAGTTAGATATTGCAAGAATGAACAAGGATTTCCCATGAAATCTATTTACAAACTTAAAATTAGGAAAGAAAACAATGAACACAATGAAATAAGAAAATATAGATTCAATCCTAATTAGAATAGAAAACACATGATCCCATGGGGGAATTGGTTCCAATTTGATGTGAAAATTGGCCCTTTCCCAATTCCTAAGATGCAAGCTTGATATGTTGATGATGATTGATCCACTTTGTTGATGAAGGATGAGAGCTCCAAGCCAAAAATCTGCAAAAACCTAGCTAAGAACTCAATGGTGATGGATGAAAATGGCTAAATATTTTAGCATAATAACTTTGCATAATTTGTGGATGATCAAATGAGGATATGAGCTCTTTATTTATAGAATTCCAAGATGGATGAATGTCCAAATTTGAGCAATGTGGGACTAACATTCATCCAATGGCATGATGCCACTTGTCAATCTATGAATGGATGGAGGATGTGCAAGTTTTGAGGATTGTGCCAATAAATGCTTATTTTTGAATTTCAAATTTGTTGAAATGACTTGTAAGAGGGAAGGGAAAATGCAATAAATGCCACTTGGCTCAAGGAAAAGGACAT
Organism: Sequoia sempervirens; assembly: GCA_007258455.2. NCBI lineage: Eukaryota > Viridiplantae > Streptophyta > Pinopsida > Cupressales > Cupressaceae > Sequoia > Sequoia sempervirens. Next base: position 187,789,744 of record VDFB02168118.1, read on the forward strand.
GTAAGATGGAGTTATTGCCTTGTTGGATGTACATGTTGACTTGGAATTTTTGAATTCAAATTTGGAGAATATTCCAAAAGATGCCTTGTGAGGAAAATAGAGATTTAATAAATGAATTAAATCTATTTTCATGTGCAACTTGCAAAATCTAGAGGATGGGACATGATTTAGAATTAAATTAATCAAGGGTTAATTAATTTAATAGGAGATTAGATGATGTGACCTATTTGACTCAAATTTATGGATTTATTTAAATCAAATAAGAGAGGAATATGATAAGAGAATAATTAAATAAGGATTTTGATTTATTTAATTAAAAGAGATGGTGTTAGATTAAATCAAATACGGTTTTAATTTATTTAATTTAATGGATAGACTTTAGAGATTTAATCAAATAAAATTAATTATTTAATTAAATAGGGATAATTAGATCAGATGGATTGATTTAATTAACAAGAGAGTGACTTAATTAGATAAAATGATTTATTTAATTAAGGGAAGGAAATTGATGAATTTAATCAGATAAGGAGATTTGATTAAATGGTTAGACCGAGGGATGATTCAGGATGAAACGATGTTAGTAGTCATAATCATATGCACAATGTCAATTGGTATATTTTACGTGTCTACACCCGCATGGCAACAAATTTGAAATGATATAGTTGAAGTGACGTCCTGCATGCATGATATGACACTAAGTCACCGCCATTTTCTTTGATGATACCCATCCTTTATGTCTTATTTACTGCCTTAGTTGGAATCATAATGCCACTAAAAAGGTAAATTGAGAAGTCATACAACATTGGCGTTAGTACTGGTGAAGAGTTGCAGGAAGTAGAAGAGAAATTGGGTTTTTAGAAGAAGGATTGTAGGAAAAAAGTCTTTGCAGAGGTGTTTTCCAAATTGTGAGTGGAGGCAATGGGAGGTTAGTTAATCAGAAATGAACCAACAGTTCACCAGGTAATCCTACAGGATGCACTCTATTAGACTGAATTTAGAAATTGTGGATGGCTAGATTACTTTATGAAGCTAAGTAGTTTCAATAATGAAATTTCCTTAGAATTTGCACAAACATTTTCTAATGGTGAGGAAATGGTGAAAGGGCTAAAAGTTATAGCCACTGAAGAAAGGATTGTTGAAGTGTCAGGTTTTCCTACTGAAGGATAACTTTACCCTGCTTCTAGGGATGCTAGATTAGCTAGAGCAGAATTCACTGAGCCTAGTGATCCTCCACTTGTTATAGACAAACGAGGAACACGAAGAAATTCTTTGCAAGAAAAATGAAAACAAGTTGATGTCTACATTATTAAATACATCACCTGCGAGGGTCGCCAATCCTGTCTTCATTTTGTACATTTCAAGCTTTTGAATCACATGAGACATGGCAGGAGGATGAATGTGCCAAACGTCTTGTACAATCGTCTTGCAATCATGGCTGCTGAGATGCAAAAAGGTAGGGAAAATTTTGTTTCCCGTCACTGTTTGATTAAATTGCTGGTAGAAAAATATTTGCAAGAAGTGTCTAGTCTGTCATGGGATGAATTTTTGAAAATTAAGAAATTCAAATTAGAAAATATGGGTCCTAGAGATCAACCCCTAACTTATAGGGTTAGTGGGGATGAGGGGGTTATTAAAATCACTCTTGGAGCTTCAAATTTTGGGGAAAAACCTAGCACAAACCCTCTTGCAACAGAACCTGCAGTAGAAATTGGTTCCTCTGAATCAGAGGATACAAATGAAGATAGCTCATCTTTGGACCCCAATGTTGATGTTCCCCCTAAAACTATAGTTCACACTAGGGTTTTCATTTGAAAGGAGGAAGCAAAAATGAGAAAATCATAAATTAGCAAAGGGAAGGCTAAGAAGCAAAAACCAGGAAAGGTAAAACCTAGCCCTAGGAAGCAAAAAATTGAAGAAACAAAGCATCTTGCAGCCGCTGAAAAAAATGAAATTCCTTCAAATAAATCAAAACTAACCAGGTCTGCTACTGGTGTGCCTCAAAAAATGAGCCATAGACTCAGAGGGAAACTTGGGATGAGGGCAGAAGCTCCTAAGGAGCAGGTAAATATAGAATTGGTAGAAGTTCCTAAGGACCAGGAAAATATAGGATTGGTAGAACTTGTTGTTGTAGAGCAAGTTGAAAACCAGGAACCAGTGAAAATAGAGCAAATGGAACACCAAGAACCAGTACAAATAGGGCAAGTTGGACATCACGAACTGGTGCAAGGGAAGATCCTAGTAGGAAAGCACAAACCTCCTACTTTTTCATGGGTATCAGTAGCCCTAGATTTATGGAAAGAAATGTAGGAAAAAGAAGAAGAATGGAATAAATAAAAACTCAAGCTACAGGAAGAGATCAATAAGAAAAATAAAGAAATTGAGCATAAGAATGCAAAGATTACGACATTAAAGGATAAGGTAGACAATGTGGTGGCTCTAGTACCACAAACTATGGCAAGTAGAACTCCCCCACGAGTATATGCATTGCATTTAAAGGAGTGTCATATTTCTTTTAAGTTGTCAAGGGTCATTTCGGGTCTAAGCCCTTCCATTGAAACCCCATAGGATTTTTTCCAAGCTTACCAATCCTCCCCTCCTGAAGTTAAAAATCTGTTGTGTGAATTGTATTTGCATAACTATGTTGTTCCCAATGACCATGAATGGAATCCATTGCTATACATTGGAGATATTTACTTGAGGGAATTAATGTCATGGATTCAAAATGAAATCAGCTGGGGGAAACAATTCAAAATATCTAGAGAAAGAGAACTACATACCCCCTTATCTCTAAAAGCCAAATCAAGCAATCCTGTAGATATCTACTACACATGGCACAAACTTCTTTATAATACAAAGTACAAAAAGAGGATCATGCCTTCTAGGGAGGAAGCATACCTAGAATATGAGCAGGTAGCTACTACTACAGGAAAGACAGTGTCGGGATACATATCACATAGATGGAATGATTTTCTAGATCAGTTAAAATAGGTTGGACCCCATTCCGTCCAAAATTATTATGCAGCTTGCAAACCAAGTGTTAGGTATATACATCTTGGGAGGATGAAGCAACACTATTGGCTCCTATTGATATTTTAGCCACCCATTGTGTTGTGGCCAGTACCAGACTATAGAACCTATTAGTATAATGTAGATACATAGAGGCCAAGGTGGGGCAGATTGGAAAGCAAGCAGGGGTTCTACTGGGATCCAAATTCAGATACTGCAGAGACTGATCAAGGGAAGACAACAATTGGTGATTTTAGGGCTTTGGTTAGACAAAGGAATTGAGTTATGTTTGCTAGAGGACCAACAAATCATTAGGTTGGGGGGAGATGATGAGTCCAAATAATGACTCATTTTTTATAGGGTTTATCATATATTTGTTGTTGTTACTATGGTACTTTAGCACCTGGTTACTAATACTCTTTATGTTATTTCCCTAAACTTATGAACTTTGGGCATGAACTTATCCCTGTAACTTTTGATGATTAACTTGCTATGTAATATATCTATATTAATTTTACATATGATTTAATGAAAGTTATTCTAAGGTGATTATGGATATATAATTGTCCTGTGCATGCTAATGTCATAATGCAGGTTCACATTAAGATCCAGATATAAATGAGGCTTGCAAGGTGGAAGAAGTTCATGCCAGCTGGCTGGTTGCTAAAGGAGTCAAAGAAATGGACATTAAAGAGGTCAATAGAGGGAAAAATTCCAACTCGTGTGGAAGTTATAACTTACCTTTAAATGATCATGTCTGTTAGTTGAGTAGATTTAGGAGGTGTTGCTATGTTGGATCCTCATTGAGGCAAGTTTGGTTTGACTAAATCTGGTGCATGCATAACCTCCTTCCTCTTTTTCATGCTTTCAATAAATGCTATCCTCCTAGTTTGTTCGAGTTGACCGCCCAGTTAGTTAGGGTTAGTTAGAAGCTTTCCTTCTATAAATAATGATCAAATGTCCCTCTTCACAAGGTTGGATGTTCTGATATTGTACTTGCATTTTCAGTTTCAAGGAATATAGTCATGTTGCTATTATGATGTACCAATGTTTTCAACAAATAAAATGATACTTTGATTTGCTGTATTTGAGTTAGCCTAGGGAAGATTCGTTCAAGGGGGCCCACTTGGTGAGAATTATGTCCATTTAGTTTAGTAGTTACTTTCCTGTTCAGTAGTTAGTTATGGTCTTAGCAGTTGTTTGTTCTTACAGCCATTGGAACTTTGTTCTATGTCTGTTCCTACAACCAAGGCAGACAGAGTAACCTCCTGTCTGTTTGTTGATATTTTTGTTTTTGTCATCATTTCGGTTCAGCTTAGTTGTTGATTCATGCTCAATACTTATGCTAATTCCTTTCAAGCATTTTATTTTTGGTACTATTTCCTTTCTAGTTATAGGATAAGGATGAATACAATTGAGTCTTAGTGCACAGACAGTGCTGACCCATTTCAAGTTCACGTCCTTGGGTTGACAATGAAATGAACCTTCATGATGAGCAAGATAACTACTTAGTGTAGACATCTAATCTCTAAGTTACAACTTCAAGGGATTAGTTGTTGAACCATTAGAGGAGGCCAACAATACTCAATATCAAACTCATTGAGAAGAATGACCCATTTAGCCATATGACTCGTCAAAGATGTTCGTGATAGTAGATAATTGAGGGGATCAACTTTAGAAATGAGTTAGATGGAATGAATGAGCATGTAATACTTGAGATTTTGAGAACTAAGTACCACTGCCAAGCATGGCTTTTCCATGGTTTTATAGTTGAGTTCATAGCCAACAAGTGTGCAACTAATATAGTACACTACTCTCTCTCTCCCATTCTCATCATGCTGCACAAGAAGTGCCCCCAATGCCATTGAAGTAGTTGAAATGTATATCAATAATGGTTTGATTGATATTGGAGACATGGGGATGGATGGATTAGCTAAATATTCTTTGATCTTGTTGAATCCTTGTTGACATGAAGAATTTTATTTAAATGTGGTGTCTTTGTGAAGCAGTTGATTAAAATGTTGATACTTATCTAAAGATGAGCTATGAATCTGTGAATGGATTGTATTTTTCCGTACAAGCCTCTCAATGACTTAAGCATCCTAGGAGGAGGCATATCCATAATTTCCTTGACCTTAGTGGGATCAACCTCAATGCCTCTCCCAAATACTATGAAACCCAATAGTTTACCTGAGGTGACACCAAAGTCACACTTCTTATTGAGTCACAACTGATATTGCTCCAATTGAGTGAAGATGTGTTCAACGATGGTTGGGTGTTCTTCTCTAGTCTTTGGATCAACCTCAACGCCTCTCCTAGCTAGTGTGTTGGGATCAACATAAGATGAGGAATAAGTTGCATTGGAAGACAAAACTTTAATGCCCAGGCAGTGCCGAGAATGAGGGAAAGTTGCCTCAAGAGCATGATAGTACTCAAAAGGATGAGGATCGACATGAATGGTGACTTAGATTCTATTATGTGGGAACTTAAGGCATTGATGATATGTAGATGGGACAACCTACATGACATGAATCATGGGAAAATGAGGAGAATATTTTAGGGGAGGTCAAGAGAAATGATGTGGTAGGTGGTATTTTACAATGCTAGACCAACTTGAATGGGGATATAAATAGTTTTGATTGAATTTTGTTTTGTATTGTCATATGTCTTTTTGGTAATTACTTGATTGTCTAAGTCAACTTGAGTATACCCCACCTATTTTATGAACTTCAATTTACACAAATTAAGTGTAGAACCATTATCTAACAAGACCCCTCTTTACTTTGTGCTTGGAAATGATGATTTCAATGTGTAGGGGACAATTACAAGATGGGTCAATTGAAGGCATGCCATTCTAAATAAAACCCAACTGATAAGTGGATGAAAGGTGTCCTACTAATGCTTTAAATTGCATAGGATCAATGTCAGTAGGGACACAAGAATATTGAAAGGATTTTGTGAGGATCTCTTGGTGTATAACAAAGCACTTCAGAAGGTCTAAAATAGAGATTTGAGTGGGGGTTTTACCAAAATGATCCAAGATATTATAATGCTAACTCACTGGAGGTTGTTGGGGTGAATTGGATGATCTTGGGATGGTGATGTGACCACATCAAGTGGTGAACTCACATTGAGGTTCTTTATCTTTCACTTTAATAATACATACACAAGGATCAACTTGTGTGATGCAACCAATCATGTTATCATAATTAAAAGGGACTCTAGTGTAATCAAAATTATTGGTTTGATATTTTTGGTTATTATTTTGGGAATTTCTTGAACTAACATTAGCATTAGAAGTGCTAGACCCTTGGGAGTGCTTCGGAAAAGTAGGTTAGGTGACTGAATTAGCTTGGACTAGCTTACGAAACACTGTATCAAGGGGTTATCCTAAAGGAGTGAAAGAGAATTTAGCGTTACCTTGATTAGAAGGTTGGGGTTTTTGTTGGGGAGCATATATTATGTTTGTAGTAGGCAAGGTAATCACACTTTGATTGGCTTGAGAGGTGTTAGCCACCTAAATGTGTTTTGTATCTGTCACACCATCATTGTAAACTTTCTTTTTCTTGATCCAAAAGTGAGATTTATCATTAGAGGGTTTATCTTAGTTTTCCTTATAGATTTTGACTAAGCCCTTAGCTATAAGTGCCTTCTCAATGGTGGTACATTTCTCAATGATCTCATCAAATGTGGAAGCACAATGAATGCACAAATGAAAATTCATTTATGTGTGTAAATTTTCAAAAAAGATATTCACCAATTACTTTTCAAGTAAGTGGATTGAGAGACAACTAGCCTAAGCTCACCACCTTTGTAAATAGCTTGCAAAAAATTCTCCAGTACATTGCTTGTTAGTACATAAAGCAAGCATTTTCACCTCATTTTCGAGATGATAGGATAAATGTTGCACAAAATTCTCATATAAATCTACAAAGGTAGAAATGAAACCTTGAGGAAGGTGTAAGAACCACTCCAATGCTTGTCCACCCAAACTTCAAGGGAAAAAATGAAGGAGGTAGTTATCATTATAAGCCACTTCTTGACAATTCATATAGAATTATTTGACATTATCGTGAGGGTCACCTTTCCCTTTATATTTAATGAATTTGGGGATCTCAAAATGTTTCGAAAAGGGTGTAGTAGTGATGGTGCGATCAAAGGGATACAAGCATAATTCCTCAAATTTAAAGGGATTCTTAGTATTCCCTTCTTGAAAGTACTTAAGTGTAGCTTTCATATCGCCCCATTCTTGATTAGGCATGATGGATGAGGGAGGAGTTGTTAGATTGGAACTTGATTGGTGGTTGCATGAATTATGCAGAGGTGGAAGATGATGAGATTGTTTTGGAGGTGGACTATTGTATGATGGTTATTGTTGGGTGTTGAAGTGTGATGGATTTTGTGATGATTGAGATGGATAGATTTGTTGTTTGGATTGATTATTATGTGATTATTGTTGTGGAGGATGGGAATATGATGGTGGTTGGGATTGATAGTGAGAGGGATATTGGAGTGCATTACCATAGGATTATGTGGGAGGTTGTGATGGATGATATTGATAGTTATGGGATGTATTGGGTGGTTGGTGAGGTGGTTGAGAGAGATATAATTGTGATGGATATTGGAGTGGATTGGTTTGAGGTGGTGGAGGATTAGCATATTATTGTGGTGGTTTTTAATATTGATATGAAGAGTAGGGAGGTGGTTGAGGTGGATATGATTGATGTGTAGGATCTTGTGAGCTATAAGAAGGTTGAGTATGATGTGGAGTAACAGGTGGTTGATAATAGTAAGGATCCTATTGGATAGGAGAATCCATAGGACGTGCTAAGGTAGTGTATTGATGATATCATGGAGAGAAATATGAGGGTGGAGGATTAGGATAAGATTGAGGTGGTGAATTGGGATATGATTGTGATGGAGGATTGGGGTAATATTGTGGTAGATGATTAGGCTAGGATTGCAGGGAATTAACAAGAGTTTGAACATAGGAAGACGATGGAATAAGATGATGGGAAGTATGATATATTGGTTGAATTGGCACAAGCAAAACATGATAGGGTGTGGATGTATATGGGTTAGTCATAGGAACCATCATATTCCCTTGAGGTAGAGGATGAATCAATGTTTGTGATGGGGTATTTTGCATGTTCAAAGGGTGTGGACCCTAAAATTGTATAGATGATGTAGGATTAGGACCATGAACAAGACTAAGTATCAACCTAGATCCTAACATAGGAATTCAGATGGGAGAAGGAGGAATCTGTATCACTACATCATTCCTGAACTTTGGTATAGCCCAAGGATTTTTAGGAGGAGCTTCATGGGTTGATGGTTGAATTGTGTCTAAATATTATATCACATCGAACCTTGGTGGAGGCTTGGTTCCTTGCAAGGATTTTAGCGAGGATGGCTACACAATGAGTACTTATAAGGTGATCCATCATGCACACATTGGTCAGATTATTTTAGTGCTCCTAAAGAATAGGGGTATGATTTGGTTGGGAAACCATTTCCTATTAGATAGATACAATCTCATGGGGAGAATGTGGATTTTATGGTCTACCGTGCATGTTGGTTTGTTGAGATTCTCTACTATTAGGTAGGTTGACGAAATATCAAAATTGGTGAAATTGTTGTTGTTGTTGTTGTTCCATGAGCTTCTTGAGTTGTAACCGAGTAGTGATGGGCATGAAAGATACGAGGATTGAATTGAAAGATGACGACAACTCTAATTCCAAGGACATGACCAAACAAGAGTGATTAAGTGATTGATTTGATGGTTGATGTAGCGCTCCACTTTGATTTGAGAACTTGGATTAATGATGATTAGTTTGATTGATACTTGAGATAGGCTACGTTCTCAAGCACAAGGGATGATGATGGTAGGATTTCACTTGAGATAAAAAAATTCTCAATCGTGGTTGATTTCAACAAAAACTATTACTCTTTCTTGATGTTTGTTGATTTGGACGATGAGGATTACTAACTTAGGATAGCAAATGTTCCTAATAAATTGTGATGATAGTGATTGGATTTGGATTTTAAATTTCTCAAACAAGTGCTAGGAGGATAGATATAGACATAGGATGTTAAGGATATGGATGGTGTCTGTCTAGGTATGTCCTTGTGTTGATAGAGTGATGATGTGATGGATTTTGAAAGGGGTGGTATGCTAAAAAATGATCGATATGAGTGATGTATGAATGTGAAAAATATTTCAATTATAGAATTAGCTTGGGAACAACTTGGGCTATCTCTAGCTAAGAGGATTTACTTATGTACTTTGTATGGTGAACAAATTCTCCCATAAATAGTGCATAACTTCTCGTTTAGAAACATATTCACCCAAGAGAGAAATTTCCTATCCACAGAGTATAACTACCCAACAATAGTATCATCTAACTACAAGACCTCCTAAGAATAGAACACAACCACCCAAGAGTGTATCCACCTATGTAGAGGATGGATCTACCTAAGAGCAGAGGTTGAATCGATGGTTTGATCTAATAGAATCACCTATTGAAAAAGCATAATCGCCTAACTAAGGTAGGATTTCCTATCCAAAAAATCACCTAAGGATTATAGGATCACCCAAGAATAGGATGTATATGCCTAACAAGGGTTAGAATGAGGACAAACAGATCCACCCAAGTAAAAAAGAACCACCTATGGATAGGGTGAATCTCCCAAGGATGACTAGTTAAGCTCAAAGAGTGGAATCACCCATAAACAAAGCAGATCTACCCATTTAAAGACATATCCACCCAAGAACAGGGGAAAATTTCCTAACTAGGGATGACAACCAAATGAAAAAGACAAAGAAAAATGTCAGGATGAAGTAATAGACATGTATTGGTAATCACAAGAAGACACATCAGATTGAAAAAACCTATATTAGTCAAGTAGGAGTGTTAACCTAATGTAGGCCCACTAGCCCCGAGGCTAATATCTCAAGATTAGTGCAAGGCACCTCTCGGTCAAAAGTCGATAGATAGGGTATCTAGTGGAACAAAGGATCACATTTTCCCTTTTTTGGAGATCTTGAGACCTTTCCCAAAGATCTCTTATCTCTACTCAAGATACATGGTGAGTATCTTCGAGCATAATAGTGTACCTTGCACTATGTTAGGCAATGGTCGTAAGGTCTTAAACTAGGCTAAAACATACAATATAATACATCCTCTAAATACCAAGAGGGTACATGAGGCATGTCCATAAACACTAGATCGTCACAAGTGTGCATTGGGAATGTCATTCAAGCCATTTAGACCAACCCTACACTCCTAGCTTGGTATCACTCATGTATCAAAGCTTCACTAAACATGATGTGGATAGATTGGAGTACAACTTTCATTCTCCCCCCTTTATATACTCCATTGGTTCACATGGTTGAGTTCATCCATTGGGGGGATGAAATCCTCAAGAAGGCCTCCTATAGGGAATGAAGTGCTAGGTATTTCTGATCTATAGGATCACACACAGTGCAAGGAGAGAGCATATGTGTAAACTAGAACTCTTGTGTTAGCATAACAAGACTTAGGTCAATTTGCAATTTCTAATCCCCAAACTCACCAAATGGTGCAAGGGGAGAGAATACATTGATAAAAGACCCCAAAGAAAGCACACAAGATTAATTGACACTTTAGCAAAATTGAAGTGTGCCTAGATTAGGGATAAAAATGAAGTCTTCAATGACAACCTACAAGAAATGCATTATTAGTTTTGTACGCTAGTGTTGGACTATACGAGGCTATAGATAAAAATTAGCAAGATCACAAGAATGATGATGAGTTAGTGGATTAGTACTGAATACACAAGAAATGGAAAAATAAATAGTAAATTAAACATATTCAGGAACTACCTATAGTTTTTCCTGTGTACAGGGCATAATCACCCTTCTAGAGCAGATCCACCTATCTGGAGGTAGGATTGGTTAAGTGTAGAACCACCTTTGTAAGAGAACAATCACCCTTCTAGATAAATTTCTCCTATATATGACTGGTCCACCCAAGAGAAGAATCACCCCTGTGTAGACAAGTTTTCCCTTCTAGAGCGGATCTGGTCAAGATTGAAATCACCTCTATATAAGTCGATTCACCCTTTTGGAGTGGAATTTCCTATGTAAAGATGAGTCCACCTATTCTCTAGAAAGGTTTTCTAGGATATGAAGGGTTGAAGTGTAATCACATCTGTAAGATCTGAATCACTTATTTAGAGAGCAGATCCACCCTTCCAAAGCACAACTACCTCTATGCAACACCTTCAAACAAAACTAACCAAAAAACTAAAATATTGTTAGGAAACCCATGATGTAGGTTCCACGTGTACCAAAATGTGTACAATGGAAAATATGTTCAAAATAAAAGGAAATTATAATAAAAATTTGATAAACACAAGAAACCAAGCAACAATCGAATAAGGGCAAGAAAGAGTTCATACCTTCAAAGTATGGCGTAGCCCTTGATGCATAGATTTACTTGTTGGAATATGGCTTGTTTGTTGGCATGTGGATTCTAGTGTTGTCATTGATGGCAACCTAAGTCATCCTTCTGGTCTGCAGACCAATATTTATCCATACCAGCAAGATAAGTAAAGATAAGAGTTTTACCGGCATAAAGTATGAAGAACAAGGTATTCGGTTAGCATATCGATCTGTATGCCTCATCGGATCATCATTTTGAGTTGTGGATCTCTGAGAGAGTTTGAATCATCTATACTATCTTTTTTTAAATTTTTTTGATGTTGCATTGATCAGTGTATGAATTAGGAGATTCGGTTGGATGCTTTGGCAGGATGTTTTTTGTTTGTTTATTTGCTCATTATGGCCGACCTAGTGAATGTCGTATGTCACGGATGTATAAGGAGTAATTGATTAATTATTTCTTGTGTTGGTTATTTTGTTTTGGGTCCTAGCTATGTCTTAGCTGACTTTGGTGGGTGTGCATTAAATTTAATTTGTGATTTGAGCCGACCATTGAAGGATATTTCATGTTTTGTTAAAGCCAACTTGAAATAATGAAATCTTTTTTAGCAAATATATATATGAGAGCAGTAATTCATTTTGAGAGAAGGAGAAGGTGTGTGAATGTATGTGAAGAGAAGAGCAGATGTATGAGAGAAAATATCAAAAGATCTGTTGAGCGAATTTTGTTTGTACAAAATAAGGGTTTTTATGAAGTAGAGCAAAGCATAAATATAGAATCAGTCAGAAGGGTTGAAGATCGTCTACTGAGATTCATTGGAACTGAATCCAGGCATTTGGAGATGCTATCCTCTCATTTCAACTTTTTATTGTAATCACAAACATTTTGTAAGGCAGCGAGCCTTCCTTATTTTGAGCAATGAGCTCTAGGAAGTGTGTCTGAATGCATGTGAATTCCCTTTTATTCATACTTTTGACAAAGTATAATTGTGGATTAATCTCCACCATGGTTTTTCCCCTAATAGGGTTTCCACATAAAATATTGGTGTTATGGTGCTTTGAATATCTTGTTCATTTGCTTGCATCTTTATTTTTGTTTATGTGTTGTGGATGGTTTAATATCTGGATTTAAAGTTTAAACTTACTAAACATTGATTCACCCCCCCTCTCAGTGTTCCCTGAGTCCAATAATTGGTATCAGAGCAAGGTTCCGCTGCAGAATTTTAACAACTTGAGGTGGATTTTGAATTGCATTGGACTATGGTGGTCTTCAACAATAGCTTATGGTGGTACTTGATGATCTTGATCAATATAAAGCAAAAGTCATGGAATTAAAAGCAAATCTTGTGGATGCCGAGAAATTCATTCAATCATTGAAGGATAAAATCAATGAGTCAAGAGAAAAGAGGAAGGAACTTTGTGATCAACTGAAGCAGAAAGAGAATAAAAACTTGGAAGATGTTCACCTGAATCAGACCCTAAAAGAGATAACAGAAGAATGTGAAAAACTTGCTAGGAATAATGCTACTCTAAAGCTTGAGATGGAATACGTGGCGATGAAGCTAACTAAGGAGATTGAAGAAAGGAAGAAGAATGAGGAGAATCTGGCACAGTATTTGAAAGAAAAATTTGAAGAATGCAACACAACAAATAGTGGACTTATTCAAATGGAGATTGAACTGCAAAAATCTAGAAATAATGAACAAGAGCTTGAAAGACAGATAGTATCCTGAGAGATGAACTCACTACTGCAAATGAATACAAGGAGAAGTTCATGATCAGTTCTGCTAAGCTTGATGAGTTGACTAAAGGACAAAAGGATGCAAATGACAAGCGAGGTCTTGGCTATGAGAAAGGTGAAAGCTCCGGATTTGAACACAAGGATTCTAGACAAAGAAATCAGATAAACAAAGGCAGAAGATATCCGGTAAGACAACCCAATGCTCAGAAGTTTAATGGTTACTGCTTTACTTGCAATAAATTTGGTCATATGGCTTCTTAGTGTAGAAGTAAAATAAATTCAAGCAGTCCATCATTTCTCGATCAGTGTTTTAGTTGCAATAAGTTTGGTCATAAGTCAATTGAATGCAGAAGTATGTCTGTCAGTGTAAGGAATGTTAAATGCTACACCTGTGGAAATTTTGGGCATATTGCTAATCAATGCATATCAAAGGGAAATCAATGGAATGAATGGTCTGGACAAAGAAATTAAGTGTGTTACAATTGCAACAAATTTGGTCACATTGCAAGATTCTACAGGAATAGAAACATGGATAGAAGAGGCCCGGTATATAAAGGAAGAATTTCACAAAAATATGACAAAGGTAAAGGAAAAGTGAATATGGAAGAGATAAGAGATCAGATGAAGAAAACGTGGGTAAAGAAGAGTGAGTCTAATGAAGGAAATAGGCCCGTACCAAAAGCAACCTCTGGTAATTCCTTCAAAAATTGATCTTAGGCCATGGGCCTAGGGGGAGTTTTTCAAGAAAATCCTTTGTCCCCCTATCGGTAGCTGGCACCAGAATGCAGGAAATTGTCAGTAGCTGTGATAGAAGTTTGCAAATGCATCAGTGATCGCTTATGTAGAAGAATGAGAAGTAGAAGGTTTGCAAACAAATTTTTCTTTTGCTATCTCAGAAAATAGAGTACCTAGAACTTCTAGGGAAAAATATTTAATGTGGTAAAAAGGATAGGTGCAAAGTTATAAAAGGGTATTTGGAACCCTCATTTGTCACCTTGCATTGAAGAAGAATAGAAGGAGAGCCTCTATAGCAAAATTTCAAAGGATTATATCAAATTTAGCAGTGAATTCATCAGGTATTTCAGTTTACAAAATTCTCACTTAATTTTGTGTTTGGAAGAAAAACTTGCTCCATACGTAAAGGAAAATGAAGAAAATCAAAGGAATGGTAAATTTGGAGGAATATAGTAGTGGAAAGACTAGGGCGATGAGAAATTTGTTGCCAACCGGTGAATTGAGATGGCTTGAAGGCGTGAAACACAAGAGTTTGGACATTTGGAATGAGTTTCCCTATTTCGTCAACGCAAAAGTGGTAAGGTTTATCTTGAACAGATTGGATGATGACATCCTTACTTTGGATAAAACCTATCTTATTTCGAAGGATGTGATTAGAAATCTAATAGGATTATGCAATATTAGAGTTATTCCAAAAAAGAAGTCGATTCAGAATCAAGTGGTCGAAACCCTAACCGGTGTGACTGGAGACCAGAGAGCCTTGATAATCTCAACGATCAAAGATCCAATAACAAGGTACATTGCACATGGAATTTCATATAAAACATTTTTCAGAAATAGGGAAGGCACAACTTTGGAAGGCGCAGTTTATAGCGCTCACAAAATGATAATGGAAGATGAAGACTTTGGTCTATGTGGATTGGTAAAGGACCAAATGATGGAAAATGTGCAATTGACGAAAGAAGCAAATACCCCTTTAGGTTTGGTACTCTAATCATATGTATCATGATGTATTTCCTGAATTGCTTGCCTCAAAAAGATAATGTGGTATGGAAGGAAAGTGAACCAGTTTGTAAGTAAATTTTTGAACATTCTAATGCTTTGGGAAATTATGAGCAAGTGTATGCAAGTTTCTTTAAGGAATTGCTAGGGAAGTTTGGAGAAGTTAGTATTTCCCTTCCGGTAAAGATGCTTGAAGTTGGATCTTCTTCCGGTGAAGTGTTGGGAAAGAAGAAGAGAGCAGAAGAAATTGTTGTTTACACTCCTCCGGTACACAAGTCTCCAAGAACTAAATAAAAATGCAAAGATCAAATAATTGTGGATATACCAGATGAGGACTCTAATGAGTATACTCCTAGGGATGAACCAGAATCAGTTGAACCAGATGTAATAATGGCAAAAGGAAGTGAAGAAGATGATGCCTTATTTAAAGCTAAGATATTGCAGCTTGTTCAAGAAAAAGATGCAATGAAGAAAATTGTTGACTTATGGTTGGAGAGACCCTCATATGAGCAAGACCTAATTGAGAACACATTGAGTTCTTACCTTGTGCACAATAATATTGATTTGGAGAGTTTTTAGAATGTTCTTCTAGAAGAATTGATTAAATGTATCAAGGAAGTTATGGTATCTGAGTCCCGAGACAGGAAAGAGGAAGAAGTAATTCTACATCTGAAGGAGCAGTTTAGGCTATCCCTTACCAAACTAAAAAAGAAAATGAATGAGTTGATACAATGCATTAATTAAGCTAACAACATCTACAACTATTGTCTTCAATGGCCTCATGTTGTTGGGAGATATAAGGAAAAGCTGGAGCAGATTGAAGCTAAGTTGGTCAAAATTGGTCAAGATTACAACATGTCTCAGGGCAGGGATGGTGCAGTAAAAAAAAGAATTCAATAATTACAGTATGAGCATGTAAAACTCCACTTTTCCATGAACAACCTTGTGGACACATTTTGGAAAGTCAAGGATCTGAATGAATGCAGGTTGGAGCAGTTGATTGAGGTCTTGAAGAAAGGAGAGAAGTTAGAAGAGGCAATCACAATTCCAGAATCTCTCATTCAAATTATTAACAAGACATCTAAGAATAATAACATGATCTTAATCATTGGGATTTTTGTAGAAGCATGGAAGAAATTTCTTCTGGGTATGAAAGATAAGTACAAGTTAATTTTCTAACTTAAGTAGCAGGTGTACTTCAAATTTTGAATTTTTGAAAGGGGGAGAGAGCTTAGTGAAGAATATATTTTTCATTGATGTTAAAGGGGGAGGAGAGCAGTAAAAAATGCTTTATCATTCTAAGGGAGAGTTTGAGTTTTGAAATTTTGAATTTTGACACTTAGTCACTTTTCACTAAGTGTTGCCATCAATTCCAAGGGGGGAGATTGTTGGCATATGGCTTGTTTTTTGGCATGTGGCTTCTAGTGTTTTCATTGATGGCAACCTAAGTCATCCTTCTGGTCCACAGACCAGGATTTATCCATACCAGCAAGATAAGTAAAGATCAGAGTTTTATCGGCAAAAAGTATGAAGAACAGGGTATCCAGTTAGCATATCGATCTATACGCCTCACCGGATCATCATTTTGAGTTGTGGATCTCTAAGAGAGTTTTTTAAGCATCTATACTATCTTTTTGTTAAGTTTTGTGATGTTGCATTGATCAGTGTATGAGTTAGGAGATCCGGTTGGATGCTTTGGTAGGATGTTTTTTTTGTTTATTTGCTCATTATGGTTGACCTAGTGAATGTCACATGTCGCAGATGTATAAGGAGTAATTGCTTAATTATTTCTTTTGTTGGTCATTTTGTTTTGGGTCCTAGCTATGTCTTAGCCGACTTTGGTGGGTGCACATTAAATTTAATTTATGATTTGAGCCGACCATTGAAGGATATTTCATGTTTTGTTAAAGCCGACTTGAAGCAATGAAATATTTGTTAGTAGATATATATATGAGATCAATAATTCATTTTGAGAGAAGGAGAAGGTGTGTGAAAGTGTGCGAATGTGTGTGAAGAGTAGAGCAGATGTATGAGAGCAAATATCAGAAGATCTGTTGAGCGAATTTTGTTTGTGCAGAAGGGTTTTTGTGAAGCAGAGCAGAGTAGAAATATAGAATCAACCAAAAGGGATGAAGATCATCTATTGAGCTTCATTGGAACTGAATCCAGGCATTTGGAGATGTTATCCTCTCAGTTCAAATTTTTGTTGTAATCACAAACATTTTGTAAGGTAGTGAGCCTTCCTTATTTTGAGCAGTAAGCTCTAGGCAGTGTGCTTGAATGCATGTGCATTTCCTTTTATTCATTCTTTTAATAGAGTATAATTATGGATTAATATCCACTATGGTTTTTCCCCTAACAAGGCTTCCACGTAAAAATATTGGTGTTATGGTGCTTTTATTATCTTGTTCATGTGCTTGCATCTTTATTTATGTTTTTGTGTTGTGGATGGTTTAATATCTGGATTTAAAGTTTAAACTTGTTGAACACTGATTCACCCCTCGCCTCTCAATGTTCCCTAAGTCCAACATTACCCTGGTTGATTGATTTGGATGCATGCTCAATGGAATTTCAACAACATAACACTACTAAATTGCTCAAAGTTGTAAGATCCTTCAAAAATGGCTAAGTTTTGGCATATGAATTGAGGAGGAATGGATGGAGGGTTGAGATTGATGAAGATAAGATCAATGACTAGGGATGGTTCATACATCTCAACTCATGAGATGATGCCAATTGGAATCATGAGAAGACATGTGGGGTAGGTGATCTCTTGAGCCCTAGGATTGTGACAAGTGTCACCATGTGGGGGATTGAGAGGGAGATTGTATCTCAAAAGGTACCATGGGAATATGGATAGGATCAATGTCATAAAGGCCTTGCTTTTCCTCCATTCCCAATGTATGACAAGGAATGGAATAAAGGAATTTAAAATTCCTTTTGGGAAAATTTGGAAGAAAGACCCATGTGCCTAAAGTACATAGGGTCTTTCCCAAAAGGGAAAAAATTAATGCAAAGGGTGTGTGAGGGGATAGGCAATAAATGAAAAGGGATTATCCCTTTCCTAATCCTAGGACTAGGAATGAGCAAATGATTAGGGGGATTAGGTGAAGATTAGGATTAAATATGGGTGATTAGTGAGAAAGTGGGAAAAAATGGAGGATGTGACATGAGGTGAGAGAAAAAGAGAATTAAATAATTTTATTTAACTCAAGTGAGGAAATAAGATGATTAAATAAAATTAATAAAGATATTTATTTAATTAAGGGAGGAAAGGGGATAAAGGTAAGGTAATCAATTAAAACAATTAATTACCTTAGGACCTTAGAAGAAGAATTAGGGATAAACTAACATTATTAATAAAATAATTAAAATATTATTTAATTAATGTGGATGAAGGGAGTTTAGATGAAATATCAAGATAAATTTGACTAAATTTAAGTGGTCAATTTTAGGTGTCTACAACAAGATTACAAAATAATCATAATGCAAAGATCAAAGACATACCACAATATTACACAAAATATTCCATAGGAGAACCTTCAAGAGAGAAAAACCTAACCTCCAAAGCATTCAAACTCAGTGTATTATTCAATAATAAAAATATTACAATACACTTTTAGAGCCTTCATGAATAATTTTGAAATATCAAGCTCCTCCAATGTATCCTCCATGCATTCAAGCATAATGGGCAACCTTGTAACCACACATCCCATGTCATTGTTCACATATGCACTCAATAAGAGAGCTCAATACAAATGATATCTCTCAAACTAGCCAACCACTAAAAATGTTCTTACTTTTATAGAATCAAGCTCACACAAAAAACTAAGTGGTAAGTTAAAACCACATACCTCAAAACCATGAGTACACAAAGCCATTGACCCAAAAATTTAGTTTATGGTACTAATTTTTCTCGATATTAAATATGTTTCTCGTGTGTAACCCACACATAAAATATCTAACCAATGTCACATACAACTTTACAATTGGGCCCAAATAAATATTTAATGTGGTTAAACACATCTCCTAAAGATGCACCACAAATAAATATATATTTTGCATAATTAAAATATATCCTTTCTTGTGCAAGGTGTACAACATCCTTTTCCTTTGAGGCATAAATTTCATCAATAAGTATCTATTTTTGGTTCTCTTAGACTTCTTTGGTCACTATTTGATTTATGAGCATGGGAATATTGTTGCAACTTGCTATGGGCTACATGAGTTAAAATACTAATATGATGCACGAAGAGAAGCCCACTAGGTATTACCCTTATAATCCTTTGAATTTTTTTGATCACTTGCATTAATGTGGGAGACTTTCTCCCTTGCTCCTATGTAATTTAAATTTGATCCAAGAATAATTTCATTTGTTGTGTAAGTGTATTTCTTAGTGTCTATAATTGTGTATTGACAATGATGGGGCTTGTACCAGTTTGTCTTATCTTTTATGTTTGTATATTCCCTTAGAACTAAAAGGAGAGTTGTAATTTATATATGGTTTTAAGATGAATAAAGGTTAGTCATTGAGCCACTCATGTACATGGATCTTCCTAAATGTGTTCTAAGGCATCAAATAATTTTTATATTTATTTTACAAGGGAACAAAAGTGTCACATATGATTATATAGAATATATTTCATGAAGAGGAGTCCCTAGGTGATACCTTCATCATTATCAGGGTTATATAAGGATATATCATGAGTGTTCTATGAATTTTCTCTAGCCATATTTGTTGGCTTGATTATGTTGAAGGACAGTTAGTGGTACAACACTAAATAGATTACAAATATTTTTACTTACTTTATCTTCAATAAAAATGGGATATGTTTGATTGATAAATAATTCTTGAAGTAGACCAACTATCTACATAATCCTCGATATTATGAATTTTATGCATATGCAAACCTATATCTAGTTTTATTCTATACTTGCACTATTTGATTCTTCTTGCAAGAACCAATTCTATTTCCTAGTGGATAGGAATTGGTCTTGACAATGAAAGATCATAAAATATTCAAATTTATGTCTTACTCGTTTTTCCCTTATAGTGTAAGAGTAGTTCTATGTTTTACATGATTTCATCACTCAACAATACAACTCATGCTACAAAATTTAAGAGCATAAAAATAATTGACATTCATAGTCTTACTAGTATTGTGTATATTTTGTACATCTTTATGTAAATCATAAGGGGACTCACATGTAGGAATTTCAAATTATTTTTTTCTCTTAGTGCATTTGTAAGGATGTTATTATCTACCTAATAGAGGAATTATACATCTAGTTGCAACTAATTTTGGCATGAACTTAGTGATAGATTAGGATTTCACAATACATTAGTTGTGATTACTAAGGGCCTATATTAAATTTTAATATTTTATTAATTTTCCTTTAAATGACCTCAAGGAATACCCCACTTCACTTAGTAAATCCTAAATAAGAAAAATATTTTTTTGTTTATTATGAATTAGCCCATTTCTCTCCACCATTTTATGAATACACATTTAAGAGAAAATGGGACTAATTGTCTCATTGAAGTAACCTCCAAGGAAAAATTTCTTACCTACCTAAGAGGAAATAAGGACAAAAAGGTCATCCCAAGTTTTTCCCTTATGAATTGGGTTATTTGGACCATACATGTTTATACAAAAAGATGTAATATTTTCTTGAAAAGATTTAAATATGCAAGCTAAGCAATAGGGAGAAGATGCAACCAAAGAAATATGTAGTCTACAAGGATTCTAAAAGATAAAAATCCCTTTAGAAACATCAATAACTAAGCCATCCCAAAATTTATAGGAGTACAACTTTTACAATTCAATATTAGTCATCTAGGCTTCTATAATATTATTGTATAAGGAATTATAATGATATGAGCCCATGATTTTTTGGATTTGTATTTGTAGATATAAAACCCTCAACCATTTTAGGAAATGGAAACTAGTGTAGTAATAATAATTCTTATTATCTTTTCATAATAAAATAAAATTGAGTTAGGGATTAACTATTAAGAAGATGGAAACAAAATCTAAATAACAATATTTGAGAAGGGACATGATGGAGGAAAATACTATTAGTGGAGAAGCGGGAAAATCAGGTTTGAATTTTCAATGTGCAGAAGGTGTTGTGGGGAGCAGGTTTTCTGATGGTTGTGTGATTACTAAATTGGTGGTAAATGTTAATGGTACAGGATGTGAGGGCCCAGTGGTGGGATTTGTTAACAATATTCGAGTGGAATGCTTATGTTGGGGAAGGAGGAAGTGTTGGTACACCCTAACCCAAAAGGCTCATCTTCACCCCTAGGTTTTAAGGATAATGGTGTGGGTTTGTGTGTTGAAGGTCAAAAAAGTACTGAGGTATCTTGTGATAGGCCCATATCTTGATGGAAAAACTTGTTTGGTTCCAAAAAAAAAGGGAAAAGCTCAGCACCTCTATTCAAGTAGCCTCTAATATAATCTCAAGTGAGTTCACTATCTCAATTCTAGAATCTCTTTTTCAAAAAATAATCTCTCTTATTTAGTTCTTTTTAGTTGGAAAATTCTTGGGCCCAAGATCGAACATAGATGTAGTGAGATCTTGGGCTAAAGAAAAATGGCACTTGAAAGGTCATGTGGTTATTGCAGCTATGTTCAAAGGATTTTTTCTTTCTCCTTCTCCTCCGAGGAGGATATGGGGAGTATTATCTTGAAGGGACCTTGGCTCATTGGTAAATATACGTTAGCCTTGAAGCAATGGGAACTAGAATTAGACCTCTCTAAATGTTTTTTAACTCTAACCCAATTTGGATAAGAATTCCTAGTCTCCCCATGGAATATTGGGATGAAGAAGTCTTCAAGGGTATTGCTAGTACCTTTGGTTAGCTAGTATCCATAGATGAAATGACCATTTCAAGGAGACATCTAGTTTATGCTATAATTTGTGTCATTGTGGATCAAAATGAAAACTTATTAAAATCATTCTTGTTAAAGTCTAAAATTGGGGTTTGGAAGCAGATGTTGGAGTTTGAAACTATTCCTTTTGCTTTCTTCCACTGCAAGAAGACTGGACATTAGGAAAAACAATATCCAACCAAGTTTTAGAACTCTAATCCCAAGGTTTTGAAGGCAAAGGAAGGGAAGCCTAAAGAAAATTCATCACAAGTTCTTGAGGAGAATGGGAATGAGGATCTAAAGAAATAGGTCTTAGACCTTGAGGAGTATGGGATTGAGGCTCTAAAGCAATAGGTCTTGGACCTTGAACCTTCTTCTCCTGTCCTCATGGGTGAACAAGGTGTTTATGAATTGATCGTCAAGGATGGGAGTGTATCCTTGCCAGTTAAAATTGAGGTTTCTTCGCATTCCCTGAATTCTATAGAGAAGTTGTTCAATTATGGTGTGTCTAGGTTCTCTCCTTTGAGCAAGCTTTTTTAGGCTGAAATAATTTTGGGTAATGAGGAGTCACTTTCTCTTAGGGAAGAGCCCTTCATTGTAGTGAAAGGAAGAAACAAGAAGAAGTCGCTTCATTCCCCTCCTTTCCCTAAATGAATGGTGACAAGAAATATGCAAAATTCGTAATGTGGCTCTAAACAAAGGGGATAGGGTAGACCCTCCTCCCAAAAAATAGAGAAATGAAAAGTAAGGACATTGTTGAGGGAGTTTTGAAAACTCTCTTTGATATGTACTTGAAGAGAACATCATCTAAATTTAAATGAAGATAATCTGATGGAATATTAGGGGGCTTAATCATGTTCACAAACATGACCTCCTAAAAAATATCATCGGGACCATAAACTAGATATCTTACTAATACAAGAAACTAATATGCAATGCAAGAAGATTGAAAAATTAAAGAACTACTTTTTAAGGATTTTTGGTTTCATGGGTTCATCTTGGATGGGGCTTCGGGGGGAATAGCTACCTTCTAGAACCCAAGAATGGTTAAAGGAATTATTCTTAATGTAGAAAAAAACTATGTAGAGACTTTGTTTTCTATCTAATGGATGACATGTCATGGGTCATTTCAAATGTCTATGCTCCTAATTTAAAGAAAGATAGAAAATGAATGTGGAATAATTTAGGTTCTTTAAGACCTTCTTTCCTACATTTTTCTTGGCTAGTTATGGGAGACTTCAAAACTCCACTTAAGGATAATGAAAAATTGGGTGGATCCCAAATCTCCTTGGATAGTCGATTGGATTTGATGGAGTTTATTAATGATAATGTGCTTTTTGATCTTGATCTATAGGGTGCTTCATATATGTTGTCTAACATGAGGTTACGTGTAGATCTCATTCAAGTCAAGTTGGATAGGGCCCTTGTTTCTGTCGATTGGTTCTCAAACTACTCTTGTGCTCTCTCTACCCTAACCCATTGTGGTTCTAATTACTATCCTATTTCATTCTCAACTGATATGTTGGGTAAGAAGAAAAGGATTCTTTTCATATTTGAATCCATGTGGCTAAGACACATTGATCTTAAGGACTATCTAAAGAGATGGTGACAGGTAAAGGTTGATGGAAGTGCTATGTTTAGAGTAGTCAATAAACTTTTATTTATCAAAAAAATGATCCACAAATGGAATAAAGAGACCTTTGGTTAGATTTTATAGATTAAAAAAATTGTAGTGAAATTCTTGGATGAGGTTCAACAAGAAATCCAAATTAATGGGATGGACCATGCTCTTCAAATGAAATAAATTAATCTACTATCTCAACTTCATGATATTATATCCAAGGAAGAATACTTTTGGAAGCAAAGGTCTAGGGCTATTTGGCTTAAGAATGGAGATCGTAATACTAAATTCTCTCATATATCCTCTTTGAAGCATAAAGCTACAAATAGGATGAAATCCATCCAAGTTAACAACTCTATGTTAGAAGACATTGATGATATACATAGAGATGCTTTAGATTACTTTTCTAATCTATTTTCTGGTGACTTGGTCTTTGATCAGTTCAATGAGGATAAGTTTTTGGGTCATCCCAAATATTATTTTTGAAAAGAAAAATAGAAAGTTAACCAAAATCTCTTCAGAGGAGGAAATTAAGTCATATATTTTCTTGTTTAAAGGCAATAAGACCCCTGGTCTAGATGGTTTCCCACTTCTCTTCTTTCAATATTTTTGGGATATTGTGGCAAAGGATGTGGTGAATGCTACCAAGGAATTTTTTGGCAGCAAAAAATTCTTGAAAGAGCTAAATTTTGTGTTCCTTGTTTTGGTACTAAAGGAGCCCGGTGTTAAGTATTTTGGGAAATTCAAGCCTATTATCTCATGTAATTCTATTTATTAAATCTTCTCTAAAGTCTTAGTGATCATATTGTAATTTGTTCTTCCTCAACTAATGTCTAGACAACATAATGGTTTTGTTTGTGGATGATAGATCTTAGATTCCATCATCATATTCCATGAAATTATTCTCTCTCTAAGTAAGAAAGAAGATTGGTTTCTTTCTAAAGTTGGATTTAGTTAAAGCTTATGAAAGATTCAACTGGAGCTTCTTAGCCAAGGTGCTCCTAAGGTTTGGTTTTGGAAGTAACTTTGTAGAGATTACCAACCAGTTGGTTTCCACTCCTTATTTCTTTGTGTTGGTTAATGGTTCACCATCTCCTTTCTTTATAATCTCTAGAGGAATTCGGTAAGGGGACCCAATTTCTCCTTTCCTTTTTATTATTTTGGATAAATTCTTGGGTATAAGTATTCAAAAGGAAGTGTTTGAAGGTTCTTTGAAAGGCGTTAGACCTTCCTCTCTTTGTCTTCTACATTCTCATTAACAATTTATTGATGATATTGTCATCATGGGAGAAGCTTCGGTCAAGGAAGTTAAGAATATTAAAGCTATCTTAGGTGGCTATGAAAAGGCATAAGGAAAATTATTAGTATTCTGAAAAGTAACATTTTCTTCCTCAATACCCCTGGTCAGCTTCAACTCGAGCTCGCTACAATTTTAAATTGTAATTTGGGAAGTCTTCCCTCTTCCTATTTAGGCCTTATGCTATGTGGTAATAAGATTCCTAATTCTTTTTGGCTTAGATTTCTAGATAGATTCAACTCCAAGTTAGCAGGTTGGAAAGGGTACTCACCCAAGTTGGTAAATTTCAACTTATTCAAGCATCCCTTTAAAATTTACCAATCTATGCCATGAGTCTATTTAAAGTTTTGACTAAATTTGAGGAAAAGTTTGAACAAATCCAAAAGTGATTTCTTTGGGTTGGTATAGAGGAAAGAAAAATAATTCCACTGGTGATTTGGGATAATGTGTGTAGACTGAAGAAGTGGGGAAGTTTGGGAATTAGGAAAATTAGAGCTCTCAAATTGGTGCTCTTATCAAAAAATGTTTGGAGACTTATCTATGATGATATTGGTTGGTTGACCATTTTGAATAATAATACCTTTTTTATTACAATAATTTTAGAGAAATTTTGGATGTTGATAATGTCCTAGATGGCTCCAAGTTCTAGAAGAACATTCTTCTTTCTAGGAAGGTTCCTAAGGAAGGAACTCATTGACTTCTTGAATATGGAAGACAAATTAAATTTTGAGATGATGCATGGTGTGATAAAGAGCCACTCAAGAATATTCATTGGGATTTAGTCCTATGAAAGATACATGTATTAGAACCTTTTGTTGTTGGGTTGTTGACTACATCCAAGATGGGAGATGGAGGAATTTAAAGAATGTTGATCCATCCTTAGAAGAACTCCAATTGTTTATTTATCGGATCCATATCCCCTCCTTACCCAAATCTGATAAGTTAATATGGTATCCCTCTACAAATGGGAAGTTATCAGTGGCTTTGTCTTTTGGCATGCTAATGGATAAGGAAAATCCCCCTCCCTTTTGGAGTGGTCTTTGGAATCATTTGCTAATCCCTAAGATTAATATATTCTTCTAGATTATGGTTCAAAATAAAGTTTTGACAATTGATAATTTATGTAGGTGGGGGTATGATTTCCCCAACAAATCTTCCCTTTGTGAATGCAAGTCTAAATATACCTTTCATATCTTCCTTGGTTGTAATTACTCCAGAAATGTTTGGGGAATGTTTCTCTCACTGTGGAACCTTGGATGGTTGTTTTCTAACACTTTTAAGGATTTCTTGGACCAATGGATTTTCCCTTCAGCTAATCCATCTCTTTAGGTGCTATGGTCCCTTTTGGTTCCTCATATAGCCTGGGGAATCTAGAAAGAGAGGAATAATTGTTTGTTCAAAGATATGAAACTTAAGGAGGATTTTGTCTTTAGTAAAATCCTAAGAGCTATAAAAGAAAAAAAATTGGTTGGGATGCAAAATAAGAAGTTGGAGGGACAAAGAATTACAATCTATAAAAATGACTTTTAGGTAGCGGATAAATGGAATCTCAAGGGTTATTTATTATTACCTCAAAAAAATATGAAAACACCATGGGAAAATGTTTTCTGGAGAAGACCACCAAAAGGGTGGATAAAAATTAACTCTGATGGGGTGGCTAAGGGAAATCTTGGGCTAGCTAGGTGTGAGGGGGTGTTGAGAGATGAGGAGGGTAGGCTTATTTTAGTGGCAACACTTCAATTGGGAACTCTCAAAAAAATATGAAAACACCCTGGGAAATTTTTTTTTGGAGAAGAGCACCAAAAGGGTGGATAAAAATTAACTTTAATGGGGTGGCTAAGGTAAATCTTGGGCTAGCTGGATGTGAGGGGGTGTTGAGAGATGAGGAAGGTGGGATTATTTTAGTGGCAACACTTCCATTGGGAACTCAGAAAAATCACCTAGCTGAAGCGACAATCACTTTCAATGGTATTAAATTGGCCTTTGATAGACGATTTAAGAAATTATGGATTAAGGGGACTCACTTAATATCATAATGTGTCTACACAAAACTCATCCCACTAGCTGGTTGATTGAGTCATTGATATATGAATCTATAGGAATAATTAATTCCTTTGGTAATGTTAAGATATCTCATATCTTGCGCGAGGGTAATCAATTGGTCGATTTCTTCGCCAACAAAGGAGTTAGAAGTCATTCCATTAAATCATGGGATGGGTACTTGTCAATACTCGTTGAAGCCTATTACATCTTGAATAATAATAGTCAACATGAAAAATAATGAAGGATGGGATGTGGAGTTAATGATTCCTAGTTGCACTATATGTTTTATGGGTAAAAAAGGGGGTTCTTTCCCTTTTGTATATTCCTAGAGTTAAGAATTTTCTAAGAGTGCATACCAAGAATAGGTCAGTAAATATGGGGGTGATAGAAGTTGCGTAGAGACTCTCACATGTGAAAGGACTCATATAAATCCCAAGGTATGGAGAATTTTGGAGGAGGGGGCTCTTACCCCTATATGGAAAGGCTTCATGGTTATGATCCTAAAGCTTCCAAACTCTTTATCAATGGATGGAAAGACAAAAAAAAATTTGTGAATGGAATGGAATTCATCATTTTGGAGGAGGTCATTTTGCAGATTACCAGGCTTAATGTGCATGGAAGAAAGTTATTCAAATACATAAAATCCAATGAGGAAGATCTGAATCAATTTTTTAAAGGGAATAAGAGAGATAAGTTGGTGAAGTTATCTTCTTGGGGTTATGATAGGCTTTCCATGGTAAGTAAATTACTATTCTAGGTGTCCATTTTAATTTCCTAAATTATTTTAGGCATAAAATTCTTGTTTCATTTCCATTTTATCTCCTTGCTTCTATGGATTTCTCTGTGAAAGAAAATTTGAGAAACCCAAAGCTTCTAGTTTTACATGAGGTTTTAGTCATGTTAATTATGGAATATGTTAAAGCTAAGACCCTATGAGGTCTCGGAAAGGAAAGGGTAGAGTTAAGAATAAACAAAAACCTAAGATTGTTTAGTACTTCGATATGAGTTCTAAATCCACTGAAGAAGATGTTGATGAGGAATGGTGGAAAATTGAAGATGGGGATGACTTTGTGGAAGTATTATCTTATACTCCTTTGAATGACAAAGAGAAAAGGAAAAGAATGGTGTCTTCTAAGAAAATTACTCCTAAACAAATCCAATAAGGAAATATCTTGTTCAAAGGGTTCCTAAACTGGCGATGAGGAGGAGGGTTCCAAAGATCAAAGGAGAGGAAAAATCACCCTATTTTTTGTGGGGGTGAAGATAAAAAAGGAAAGGAGAAATTGGGGGAGGAAGTAATGTTTGGTGAAACAAGAATGGTCATGGTTCATAAAGGCCTTGCTAAAGAAAACATAGTTGCTTCCAATACTCACCCTCTTTCAAAAGATTACTCTTACCTACACATTAACAGGGAGGAAATTTATGACATCCTAAGGGTTGCTAGAGAGGGTGTGATGATTAATTTCAAATTGGCTAAATGGTTTCTCTTGGAGATTAATAAATTTATTGTAAAAAGTGTGTGGCTTGTAGGAGAAGGTTTCTACTGAGGAGAGTGAGCATTCTACATCTGGGTACATGGAGCTAAAGAACAGGGTTGTGGCTATTGAGTACACCATCAATGAGTTAAAAAATTATTATGAAAGCCGCATGTAGGACATGGAAAAAATAATTCATGAGATTAACTCAAACATTACGAATCTCCTAAAAATTAGTCAATCATCAATTAGGAACAGTGTGAAGCACTGATGATCCTTATGAAGAAGTTAAATGAGCTTAAAGAGGAGAAGGTGGTTGGTGTTATCCTTGGAAATAGCAAAATGAAGGAGCGGGGTGAAAAATATAAAAGGAAAAACGCTATTGTTGGAGGAAGACAAAGGACCTAGTGCTTTGTAACCCATGGTAGAAAGAACAAAACTTTTGAAGAGGAAAATAATGATCTAATGATCCTATTTGATCAATACTACAACCGAGAATTAAAGGTGGTTGACACCTTAAATAACATGAAGTAATATGTTTTCTTTTTAGTTGTTTTTTGTTCGTTGTTTGGTTGTTAGTTGGAAGGAAATAATATTACCATGATCAAGCACGAAATGTGTCCACCTGATTTTCCAAGATCTTTGAGAGGTACAACCTATTATTATAGAAATTGTATAAGGATACAATTGTAATATTTTAAAAGACCGTAATTTGAGCTATATGTCCCTAAATTATTATCCTCTATACTATGTATAATGTATGAATTCATAAAAAAATCATCAACTAGGTCTATAAATAGAAGCTTGACATATATCATGTGAATATGGTTCACTTAATATATGGATATGTGGGTGAAATATTACAAACCTATATTGGTGGAAATTATATCTCAATGCTAATTGGATCCATGTGGAAATTTCTTATGGTGATGGTTCTATGGCTAGGTTATGTGGCATTAGATAACGCCATACATCTGATACATATAGATTTCAACTAATTATCTCATATGCACCCATGTGTGAGGTCATGCATAATGTGGGAGATGTGTTGTAGGATCTTTGTGTGAAGATATTGTTAAAGATAATATGTAAACACTTAATGTTATGTAGCATTAATATTGAAGAGTTTGTGTGTGTGTGTGTGCGCGTGTCTGAATATATTGAATTGAGTTAATGGAATAGATGTGCATAAATCTATTTTACTAGAATTCAAGTGCAATGCATCTTGGTACAAAGTGTGTATGCAAGGGGAAATTATAGCATGAGATGTATTGATGTTGATTTGATGTGTAGGAGTGTAGGTTGCATGAAATTACACTTGGATATTTTCCCTTTCTTGTAGAGCAATGATCTATATTGTATCTACTATGTGTTGAAGAATATTTATTAATGATGAATTAAAGAACCATTGGTTTTGTTGAATCATTATGTGGTTGTATCCATATCACCTCACTTGTTCTTGTAGAGTGGGGTCCTTATTATGTTGGAACGTACCTAGAGGTCTCAATATAAAAATAGACAAGGGGTTTACTCAATATGCATATTTTGGTACACATCTACTAATAAATTGCATATTTTAAGTTTCATATAGAATTCATACTTAATAAGTAGTTAATATTTGAAGTAGTTGTACTTCCACCTATAAACTAGTAAAGGTATAAATTATGATGGAAATATTACTATATAAATTATAGTCCTGGCTATGCATACTTGATAATGTTGAGGAAAGTTGGTCCCTATAATCCAACATTGAAAGGAGAGGGTGAAGATAAACTCATGCTTCCTTTTCAAGGGATGTGATTCCTTGCATTATATAGTTAGAACATGAATTAATATAGAGTGGCATAGTATATATGATATAAAACAATAATTCTAATAATGAAGTAGCTCAATGATGTATAATGCTGAAGTGTGGTGTATAGGTTGGAATTGATACTATTAAGAAGTGGCATTCATGGTTTTCTATCCAACTTGACATGAGTCTTGGTATATTAAGACCAAAATATTAGCCCTTACAGTGAAGTTGTGGAGGCTCCGTGTGCTTTTAATATTAATGAGAGTTGTAATATTCTAATGTTGACATGGATGTGACTTGAAACAAGTGTGGAGCTAGAAATTCTAGCCTTTTTATTTTAATTATAATGTTATGGTTTGATGTTTATATTGTGTGAATATATCATGTTACTGAGGAAGGAGAATTTTATAATGAGAATAATTGAATGTTCCTATGTAGGTTGTTGTGGATGCCATGGTTTATGCATATTTACACTTTTAGATACTATTTTTCTATTTGAATCTATGTGGATGTTTAGAGGTCTAGTATGTGACCATTAATAGAGGGTATGCAACTAAAAGGCCACATGTTTATCTATGTGATAGAGGAATTTTTAGATTCTTGATTTTAACACTGTTAGCAGCTATATAAACTATTTTTTTGACCAATTAATGATTGACAGTTTGGTGGATGTGTATAGTCTATATTAGTGTAATTTCCTATGTGTTATTTAGACTATGGTTGTAAATCCTATGTGCTAGATGATTGTGCATACCACTATTAACTAGGGAGCCATGAGACTATTGAAAGGTCCTATTGGTTGGGATGTTATCAATGACTATCAACCCATCAATGCACAATGAATTTTTAGTAAAACTAAAGTTCCTTTTGAAAAGAATAGTCAATGCTTCCCCTAGTGTGATTCAAACCTCTTAGGGTTGGGAATCATGGATCAATAGTGGAGATACATGCTACAAAGGAGACACATCAAGGTGATGTTGAAATTCAAATCATTGGAAATTAATCTAAACCCTTATGAGGTAGATCCATTCATCTAAAGAGGTTAAAACATATTTTATTTTATCCAAAGAGTTTGGTGAAGAACCATCTCTCTTTATTAACTATTTTTCTCTTTGATTTCTTCTTATACATAGTAGTATACAGATAAGAAGATAATTGTAATTCCTGGAACCTAGATATATATGTTTGACAATGGATGGCATGAGATTGAGCCTCTAAGATTTGATACCAATGATTTTATTTTTGGTTTAAATATCAAAGGATAACCTTGTACTTGTAGAAATGTTGTTATGAAAAAATGATAATGGAGATAGATCTATTTCCATTAGGTTTTTGAGAGAGATATTTATACAAGAAGCATGTAAATAAGTAATAGGCCATGTCAATTGCATGAAGAATAAATTGTTATGTACTTACTAATGGCATGAATTTATAATATTACAAAGGATATGATAGGGAAGAAATTGATATGGTAGGGAATTTATCCACCAATTTTTTTGAGATCCTTGGAGAGGTACAACCCATGATAAAAAAAAAAAAATTGTAAGGCTATAGGAACATGTATATAACCAATTGTATTGTAAGATATATTATTGGATTGTGGATGTATTTATATAACAACCATAAGCTAGGACTATAAATATAAGGCTTATAAATTTCATGCATATGTGGTGTTCTTTATATATGAATATATTGGTCACAAATGACAAACCCATATGGCGCTAGTTATAACACAATGTTGAGTGGTGTTAGGTGTAAATATTATATGGTAACATTTGGATGCATATATTATGTGGTATTGGGAGAAACATTCCTTAAGTATATAAAACTAAATTGGATATCTCTTATACACCCATGTGAAGGGTCACACACAATCAGAGATGTGTTGCAAGAGCTTAGTAAAGCTATTGTTGAAGTTGATATGTGGGCTCTTTACATTGTGCAACATTAATAAAGAGTGTGTGTGGCTTTATTTTATTGTATTGCATAGAATTTATTATGATCAATACTTTTTCATGTATGTGTATGAAGTCATTCTATCACAATTCATGTGTGATGCATCTTGGCACAAAGTGTGGGATGACAACATAAAGACGTGTCCCACTTTTTGGTCTAAGAGAGATGCA
The DNA here is from genome assembly GCA_007258455.2 of Sequoia sempervirens. NCBI lineage: Eukaryota > Viridiplantae > Streptophyta > Pinopsida > Cupressales > Cupressaceae > Sequoia > Sequoia sempervirens. The sequence continues at coordinate 187,821,885 of VDFB02168118.1, forward strand.
CAAATCAATATTTTAAAAATATATATTTCTCTCAATTATAGTTTACTAAAGAATTTGAAGTTAATCTAACTAGTGATTTGTGATATTTCTTATGTAGATTAATTTCTAATTTTAAAAATAATTTCATATTTTAAATATTTGTTAATATAGTGTCTCTTACACTTTAAGTATTTTCTAATGAGTGGTATTTTCATGTATCGTATAAGTTGAGATAAAAATAGAATCTCCATAATTTTTAAAAAAGATAGATTACTAAAAGTGATATCTAGGGAACACACCTTATTTTTTGTATTGTTTTGCATAGTTTATTTATTATTAATTTTTAAATGAGAAACAACTATTAATTTAGACATTTATTTTCTTTTATTGCTTAACTATTTTTATGTATACCCAATTTTGTTTGTTTGTCGATAGGACATCAATCTAAAAGGTGCTCTTATTTTAAATTTTTTTTTTATCAACGTTTAGTTTTCACTATTTTTCTGTGTTTTGAATACGGATCTTTGATTTTTGTAATAGACTTACTTTGATTAGAAAATAGAAAACACATATATTAAGATCTATATATTTTTGTAAATATTACTCTAAGGGATACATTATTGAAAAATGTCATGTCATGATGACTTCGTTTGATGATAGAAAAGGTGTTTTGAATCAAAATTGGTGTACAATGATATATTTCCATTTGACTTGGAGGGAAAAGGGTACCATGTAGAATGTTTAAGGGACACACATATACATGTCAAGAATGTCATCTATAATAAAATTAATATAATTTTTCTTGTTTCCCAATATTAGTACACACTATTTTGCATAAATTATGGTTAAACTAGTGATTTATGATTTCACACTATGCATACAAGGGAATATTGCAACATGAGATATGTTGATGTTGAGTTGATGTGTAGGAGTGCAAGTTATGTAAAATTGCATTTGGATGAATTATAACTATGGAGTTTATGGTTAGAATAAAACTCTTGAAAATTTGAAGATAATAAATTATATTTTATGTTATGACATTATATTAAATAATACTTCAAATAATTTGGTAAAGCATGAATTGTGTTGGTAACATATTGTGCCTCTCCCATGACACACAAATATAGCAAGCTAGATGATATAGACATAATGGTGTATATGTCTTGTAAAGAAGACATATTGATTGATGTATATGTCTTGTGAATATAGCATGTGTGATAACACAAATGTACTCGTATTGATTGAAGTGTGTCCCATGATTCACGTATATAGTATATAATTTACATACCTACCATACAACCATACACAGTTTGCATCATAATTTATACTACACATGTACAAAATATGATTTAAAGTTCTAGGATAAAATACATATTAAACTCATTGATATAAGCTACTTTCTAAGACATTTTATTTATGTTGGTAAAATTTCTTACACAATCATCATAAAAAATTCTCAAATACTCTTTAATCTTGTATATCATGCATAAATAGCTCATAACTCTCCAACAATCCTCCTTGATGACATATATGAAAGCTTATTTGTGTCAAAGAAAAACATGTCATAATTATATCAAGTATACATGATAACTTTTGACATTAATATGCGATAATTAATCTTTAATTATAATAAAGTTGTGACCTACAAAAACATTTTCTAACTTTACAAAAAATATTTGTAATCTCAATCATTTTCACAAAATCATATCTTAATGATATAAATTATTATCATTAAATATTAATATATAAACTTTTTAACAATTCTCAGAAATTTCCTTTTAATCCAAATCAATTTCATAAATTACATCTCAATCCAAGAAAAAAAATTATTATAAAATAATAATAATTAATTTTAAAAAAACTTTTGAAAATATCTTATGGTTCAAGTGACATTTATAAACTATATTTAATTTAGATTTTTTTTTCAAAACCTTTGAATTTTGTTTTGGCTGAAATCACTTCAATGAAAATAATCAGTGTCATAGAATAGGGTTAGATTCTTTTGCCCTAGTCTTTGAGATATTTTTTATTAAAAAATCATGTTTAAATAAAGTATGTGAAACGTCCTAGTGGTATATGATGAGGCAAATTTAGTTTGTCATATAGGAAAGACATCCAAAAAAGCTATAGATTTTTGCACGCGCATAATGGAATGTTTTTTTCAATTTTCATAAGAAAGAGACTTTGAATTAGGTATAATTAGAAAACATATAAAATAGACAAGTCCTCCATTGTTCAACCAGGGACTCAGGTACCTTGTCTCTATCAACATGCAAGTTGTGCCCCATTTGAAAACACCCTTGAATCACAATATCACTTTCCTAGTGTAATTTCCACATACATGTGGCTTTGAGTAGTTATCCTTTAAAAAGTGATGATGTTTATATACTGAAAATGATATTAATATTTACAAAAGATATTATAATTGATGTTTATATAATGACATTGATATTGTATTTACAAAAGATATTATAAAATTATAGTGTTTATATAATGACATTGATATTATATTTACAAAAGATACTGTAAAATTATAGTGAAAGATAAATAATAAGGAGTGTAAGTGTCATTTTAATAATTTTAAAGGAAAAAGAAAAATAAAAGGTGTCGAATAAGGAGAAAGTGTATGGAAACAAAATATTTAGGAGAAAGTGTATGGAAACAAAATATTTATTTTGATGACTCATAAATTTTGTCATATCTATAAGTTTGTCATGGGATTACTTTTTCTTCAATTTTGAAAAAGAAATAAAGTGAATGCAAGAAACAACATTTCAAGTGTAAAGTATTGTGGAAGAAAATTTGTTGAATAGATGATAAAGATCCAACATCTCTCAAAAGAAAGAGGTAAGTATCTTTAATCCTAGAAATCAATGAAGGTTTAGAGAGAGTTATATGAGTCTTTAAAGAGGTGAAATAATTTCCCCCTAATCTCATAGTAAGAAGAGTATTTAAAAATAAATTATTCATTAGTTTCAATCTTCGTTGAATAAATTTGACAAATATGAGACACTAAAGGAACATGGTGATCAATTTGTGTGCAAATGAGGTATTAACAAACTTTTAATTGTATCAAAGACACCCACTAACCATAGGGAAAATGGAACTTATGGTAGCCAAGGAAAGATATTCTTGAGAATCTAACCATATGGATTGTAGATAACCTCTATAAATCTCATACATAGTATTCTTATTTATCACACTTGTAGAAAGATCCAGTGCATTAATTGAAAAATTAGGGCAAGGAATCATGTCCATGTTAATGCCTACAAGACCCAATAGACCAAAATATTTGGCATATTAGCCATAGTAGATTATTTGTTGTGCCAATTGTATATAGGATTTGAATGCTTGATATGGCTATCAAAAGAAAATGGTCGTATTTCTAAAACTATGTTTCATAGTTGCCATTTGAAACATCAAAACAATAATAAGTGCAATTATTAAATTAAAAGATAATGATGTCTTGAAGAACAGGTCTTTTAGAGTGAAGATAGTTGTATAACATAGAATTAAGTACTCTTTCAATCAATTTTGATCAACTTTCCTAACATAAGGCCCATAAGTTTTGGCTCAATATATAACATTAGGTATAATAAGTGAAACAAAGAGGTGAATCTTAATTTGGATACCCTAAAATCAAAGTTGGAATTTCTCAAGAGTGATGAAGACAATAGAACCTTTAGTCCATCTAGATTCAACGATAGGTAACAAACTAAAATTTGTAGCAAACTAAAAAGTAATCCTGAATTAATTATTTAATAACTTGTGCTCAACCCTTAAGAAAGGGTGAATAATTTTTTACCTTTTCAACATAGAGTTGATTGCACACTTATTAAAAAATTGATTATATTTTTTTTTCTTTTTTAACATATTGAGTTCTTGGATTTAAAAAGTTTGTAATTATACTAAATGATGATTTATACTTTTACGTGGGTTATTTTTTTAGGGTTTTTTTTAAGTTTGAACATTATGTGTGTTGCCTCATGGTCTAACGTAGATACTCACTACTTAGTTTTTAGATAATCAAGTTGTCTCATGGAGAAAAAATAAATGTATAATATAGAATCTTATCCAAAAATGATTGAGCAATTATAGTTTAAAAATTAAAATTTTAGTTGTGGATGAATAGGTGGGTTGAAATTATGCAAGTGTTGCTTAAGTAGAAATTTCACATGGTTCCACATTTTTTATTCTCGTTTTCCATATTTCCTTTCAAATTTTACCTTAAAAAATGTGCCATAGGACTACATATTTAAATGAAAAACAAATTTCTTCACATTTACATGACAATAAAAATATTTACAAAAAAAAATAAAAATGTGTAAATCATTAAGCCACCAACCCAAAAAGGACTCCTAAAAATTTTATTTATTAAAAATAAATATAGCTAAGCAACTGCATGGAACCCTAGTATTAATAGTGAGATTCTTTTATTATTATTTTATTATTATTTTTTTAAATTGTTGGGACTTCCCGAGAGGTCACCCATCCTAGTACTACTTTGGCCCAAGCGCACTTAACTACAAAGTTTTGATGGGATTTAATGCACTAATGTTGGTATGATCACACCCAATAGAGATATTCTTGATAAATATGTGATTTGAAAAAAATATCAACATTAAAAAAGAAACATCCTCATCAAATTTAGTAACATTTATTGGTAGATATTGAAGTCCAAAAAAATATATTGACCATTGGTGGAGGTGGATGATAAAAGGGGTTGTTAGCTTCTTTTTAGGGATAAAATAAAACATTCATTTAAATTGTAATCCCATTTACAAGTATATTTAAAAGCCTAAACTCTTTTCAAAGAACAATTCCCATAATAATTGATGCATGTTTATTGAAATTTTATAAAACTAACATGTTTTAAATTAGACAATATTTTTAATTATCAAGATGTTTGATTACAAAATAATCCTATATAGTGTAAGGGATTAAAGTGCCTACCTACATCTTTACCCTTTCATTTTATGTTTATTTCATAATTTATGATCTTATCCTTCAAATTGATTTATTTTATGCACTAATTGACCTTCAGCCTAAAAATATCACTCATACTAACTCTATTATTTTCCTAAAAAAAGGTTTAGATCATTTCCTTATGGCTTTTCCTCCTTGTATTATCTCATAGCTATAATCTAGAACCTTGAATTATATTTCAAGTGCGGCCTAGTCCTCCCAATTTAAATTTCAAAACTCCCACTTGTAAGGTAGGCCAAATTTTATAGAATATGATGATTACCTACTAGCTTGCATTTCAAAAATCTAGAGTTGTGTGTATAGGAATTATATTTAAGGACATCATTTTGGGTTATTTATGGTCATCACATAATCATCATCCTATGAGGGAGTCGTAATGCTTAATATTTATGAACATTACCTAGACAATGAGTTATCAATGGACCATTCATGCTCATTAGAGATGGGTTCTTGTGAACCACTACTCATGAAATATGGGTCAATGATATTGACTCAAAAACCATGTAATTGAATCTTGATAAACATCCCATAAATTGACATGTTCAAAATATAACACCTAATTGATAATTAATGGGTTAAGGAGCTCTACACTGAATGGTTAATATCACACAACACTTGATTTTTGACAAATGGGATAACAAGCTAAGTAGCCTTGATCTTAGGGAAATCCATGGTTAAGCACCTGAGTTAAGAGTAATAATAGTATGATTGATCTCGCAATAAGTACCAATTATTTACCCATGTGAGTATCACCTAGATGCAATCAAGACTAAGTGGACCATTAATCCTAATTAAGGATAGATTCTTGTGAACCACTACTCACAAAATATGAGTTAATGAGATTCACTCAAAATTTACGATTAAATCTTGATAAAACATGGAAAATATTATATTCATCAAGAAATAAATGTACATGTAAGTGCTCGAATAAATGGTATGTAATGAACTACGTGGGAAAAACCCTTTCGAGAGAAAAACCCTACACTCCAAAAGCACAATACTTTGTATTATCAGTAAATACATATGATTACAATATAATATCAACACTAATCTTTTGAACAAAAGTATCCTAATCCATGTGGCATGAACTTAATGGCTATAATAATTTCCTTGACATGCATGGTAATCACATGCATGCAACCTCCTCGCATGTAAAGCACCATCATACACCTATAAGGGAATATGCCAATTTCAACACCCTCCTTTGTATGCATAAGATTCCTCAACATGCATGCAACACCCTTGAATGCATAGGCGCCGACATATAATAGTAGTTGGTTGTCATAGATTCCATCATAAAGTGATCTTACATCATCATAAATTATCATACATTAGTGCAACATAAGATTATGTCATAACATATCATAAATACTTCTTAACCTAACACATGGCACCAACATGACATTATAGTGTGGTCCACCAAGTGGGATGCCAACATCCACATGTGTAGATTGCATGTCATTACAGTCGTCTTCCAAGTAGGATTCCACCTCATCATTAGTTTCCACTAAATGACATGACATTAGTAGGCGTAAAATAAATAAATGTTAGGAATTACAATGGTTGAGACACCTTAATTCCAATAGTTTGGAAGATTCAATCTTGAAACATAATTATAGTAATACTTGTTGAAAGAGACTATATAGAAGTTGGAAATTTTTTTCTCAAGATGCATGCAAAACATGCATGAAGGAGAAACATAGTGAAGATTGTATGTTATAAACAACTCATTGGGATGATGTAATTCTTGTAATGCCTCTAATATAGTGACATGAGGAAAGAAAGGCTAAAAGTTCCAATAAACTCATTAGTGGTGATGTAATGCTTGGAATATCTCTAATATAGTTACATGAGGCAATCAATTACACTCTTCTTGGATTCTTCTTCCCTTTGAGGGTTTCTCCAAGTATAAGATAGTGCATGAGTATCTTGTCCATGGTGTGAATTCTTTGTGTAATTTTATGCATATTATTAGCAATGCATATGTTATATTTTATGTTCATTAGAATGGAAGAAGTTGGTATGTGTTAAGAAGAGCAAGTATATTGTATGTTGATGAGATTTTGAAGCATAAAAATCAACTCTTTATAGATCACTAGTGAAATCAATTAGAATTGCATCAATTTAAGTTTTGATCTCATATTAGTTTCAATTACATCAATATTAACATTTTTGTTTGGCATGTTATTAATATTTTTACATAAAATTCATTGCTTGATCACTATTAAGGAATTCAATGGTCATCCAACTATCCATAAAATCCCCCTAGAGGTCTTTTTAGCACCACCATATTTTTGATGTAGGTACAAATACAAATCAATGAATACCAAAGATCAAATCCATAGAGGATAGATATCTAGAGAGTGTCAAAATATATAACCATAGGTATAGTTTTGTTTGAGACAACATAAATTTTAGAAGATATTTTCTATACCCTATTAATCTTTATTTTGGTGCTTATCTCAATTTTTAGTCTTTCATCACAATGCATCAATTAGTTAAACATGTCAAATTCAACAACATGATAGAAAATAGATAATAGACAAGTTCATATTCTCTTTTAACTATTTTATTTATTAGTGTACATTAATTCGATCTCATTATTTTATTCTAGCCTCAACCTTTTACATCTAAGTTTAAGTTAATTAAAGTTAGACCTAGATTCAATTTATTATCTAACATATAGATAACTAATATTAGAGGGAAGATTATAAATCATTATTTCTCTCATCAAATATTAATGTATCCTCTAATAATTATTGTTTAAGAATATTAAATAAATACAAAACTATTCGGTAGAGTAGTAAACTTCATTAAGGTAGAATATAATAAAATAGGCTAAAAGGAGGAGGTGAAATGACTAAAGCGATGGAATACATCCATTGTTCCTCTTTTCGAAGTTAAAAAATGATTGAAGATAATGCATGGAATTTATAAAGGGATTTGTTTTGTGTAGTTTTAGTCATGTCTCAAGATGATCTCTCTGAGTAGGAATAGAAAAATGAACTTATTCCTCATTATTTTAACCTATAATTTTTTCTCACTTCCTTATTTCTATACAAAATATATTCTCACTTGCCATTGGAAGCATGTGTTATAAGAGGACTATTTTAATAGGTTATTTTGGGGTTAGTCTTGATCATATTTATTTTCAAGGGTAATGGAATATTTATCATGATTATTTTTTCTATCTACTTTTACTTCATTGCTTTTATGCATTTGTGATTATGTTTTCTCTATTTTATATTGGTATATGTATCTTATTGGTGGTGGTTTTATCAAAACCAACTATGAGTAATGATATGTCATTGCTCCTCTTAAAAATTAGGAGTTTCTTCTCCAAGATTCCTTTATAGTCAGGGCTTGACCGTGATGGGTAGCTTAGTGGTCTATGTGATTAGTTCAATAAGGGATTTTTGTGTAACCTAGACTTCTAAATATGTAATCTCAAATATATGAAAAAGCATATAAATGATGATCTATCCTTAACACATTGTTTACAGCCTTTTAAATTTAGATTTGTTGCATTTTATACAGTATATCATCAAAATTATCAAATCTGAAACATTCACTTGCTCTCAAAGTACTAAAACTAGATCTAAAATATTTGATTAAAATAAATGAAAAAATATTAGGGTAAGGTATTGAGAAATAATTCAGCATACAATGATAAATTTCATTCAATCTATTAACTCTAAATGGTTAGGAAAAATCAATAAACCAATATCATAATGATCACTATTCACATAATTACACATTACATCGATGCAATCACGGAAGGAAAATTAGAATACTAGATTTTTCAATCCACGCCATATCAAACCATAATATTGCATGTGCTTATTTGAGACAAGACTCTATATAACACAATAATACATCAATGATTTTACTAGCTTATTCAATTTAGATAGATAAAAAAATGAACATACCATCACCAATTATCAAGAACTCATCTTCTAATAGTAGGTGATCTATCCTTTGATACTATATTAACATTCAAAAAAATTAATAGAAAATATTCATGTTGAATATGTATCTTCTTTGTATTCCAAAATAATTTCTAATACTCTAAATGTTTCACAAAGTAAAATATATATAAGAATCATGTGTTCGATGATTTATGGATATGAAATGAGTCTTCTAGATTTCAACTTGGGAAATCAACCCTAATTGAAAATAGACAAAAAACTTGAACTGAGACTAACTAAATCTAATTGAACTACAAATCTACTGAGAACTCAACACCACATCGACACTTTTCCAATTTGGATATTGTTTTTTTACAACTTATTTAAAAGAATAAATATTTGGCATGCCATCATTTAAAGATAGGAAAATACTATGAAAAAGAATTAATGAATTCAATCAAGCTATTCATATTTGGTCCCTTATGATATTGTAATTTTATCCTTTGAAAAAAGGAAGAACCCTCATTTTTTTCTTGTAACTCTTCCAAAGTTTTCAACTCAGTTTAGAAGCTCCAAATGTCCACCTTTTGTTGCATCATCTGATCAATGGATCCTTCAAACACCAAACCATGTAGAGAGTTTACAAAATCATTGATATTCTTTGTCAGGAAGGCCACCATGGACAAGGTTTCCCAAAATGTGCAACCAAGACTTTCAATAAATTGCTTTATCTTTACCATATTCTAATTAACTAGTCCCTTATCCTTGCTCAAATTTCCTTCATACTTATTCAAAACTTTAACTCTTAATTGACTAACCTTCAACCATTATTTTGGTTTGTCTTGGTCAACTTCTTTGACCACTGTTGCCTTTATGAGCTCCTCTATAGATGCAAATTTTATTTTGCAACATTGGGATATAATAATCCCACATGAGAAAGCCTTCATTTATTTCTAACTCAATTTCATGAGCCAAGATAGATTCATCATTGATGCAGTGATGGGATTTCACTACCTTCTTTATTACCCTTGTCCCTAGTGCTTGTATACCTTCTCTCCATTCCTTAGTAGTTTAAAGGAGGCCTTCAAAATTTCTAGACACTAAGCATCCTTATTTAATTTTCCCTATAGGATTGATCTAGGTGCAACTGAATCAATCAAACCAATTAAATGATTTATATAATCAGTTAATTATGAAACTTGAGCTTTAAGCTCTTCCTTAGTGTTCTCATCCTTTTGCATCATATTCAAGGTGATGGACACAACCATTTGCAAATATTACTTTTGTTCCTCTCTATTTAGGGCTCTCAATTTTATTTGTTGCATCTGATAATCCCTAGGAAGGATGTTTGACTCTAGTTTGCTGACCATGGGGATAACAACTTGTGCTATTCTATTACCTTTCTCATCAATGGTGGTTGCGGAGATAATTCTTGCCCTTTTCTTTCTCCTAGTGGGTGCTTTAAAAGCCAAAAAAAGAATAGAAAAATCTTCCTCCTCTTCTTGGACATATGTCCTTTTCCCTTTTTGAATTGTATGGATTAACCATACTAGGAGGGTAGATGTCACTTCCTACAGAGGAGAGGGACTAACCTCACTGTTTGATAAAGCCTAAGAATATTCATGGTCATCCTTATCTTCCCCCTTTTCAATTTCAATTTCCTCCTTTCTAGCATTCCCTTATTGTTCTTTTTCATTTAAAATCCTCTCTTCTTCACTTGGTTGTTCTACTTGTTCTAGAGGTGGAGGAATTTAAGTATCATGTGGAGGTGAAGGAAGAGGAGTAGGGATGTGAGTATTAAGTGGTGGTGAATGAGGAGTGGGAATGTGAGGAGGAGAAATTGGAGGTGAAGGGGGAGGAGTAAGGATGGTTGTCTATGATGGAGGAGATTATGGTAGAGATGGAAGAGGAGACTCATATGGAGGAGAGGAAGAAGGATTAGGTGACTAGGATTCATGGAGAGGGTACATATTGGGAGATAGAGGCTGAGAAGGAGCTTGGGAGGTTTGTATTATTTTCCTTCTTTGAAGAGGGGCCTCTTCGTCACTTTCTTCTTCACTGGTCTCTATGACTATGCTCTCCTTTCTCTCTTTCCTCTTCGATCCCATTGTGGTAGATGCTACATTTATTTTGCAGCTATGGTAGTGGATGTCTCTCTAGCCTTCTTGGGTTTTTTTCTCTTGGGGATTTGGTCATGGTAATTCCATCATGGGGAAAGGTGAAACCAACCATCATTTTGAGCATACTATCACACTGGATGCTCTTACCTCCATGGTCACATCTTCCTCTATCGATCAGTCCACATTGTGGATAGGTTGGTTAAAAATACCTTGGCCATTGTAAATGGGATCTAACACTTTCCCATTATCTTTTAAATATTTGGGCACTTTGGCCACATTGCAACTTCTCATTAATTTCATGGTCAATCTATAATAATCCTTCATCCTGGCCTTATATTCATCTTCACAGTTTGACCAATGATCCTCCAAGGTAGGTTCATGTTTGTAAAATGAGTCGATAACCTTGTTGATCTTCCCAATTGGGTCAAACTTAGTCATGGGATCATTGTAAAGAATCATTGTCCACAAATCCATTTATGTCTCTACAATTTTGATTGTCTACATGTTGGAACATTAATAAACTCCCATCTTAATAGGGAAGGAGTATCCTGACTTATTTTTTCCTATAATCATATGGTGGATCTTAGCCACTTGTCTATAGATCTCTAACAAAAATAACCTATCACTAGGGTATCTTGGAAATTTGAGAGGAGCCTTATGGAATCCTACCACCCTAATGTAAGTGAATTTTTTTAACAAGATGTACTATTTTCCCTAGTTCTTTAACTTGACTACTGCCTCTATTCAGATTATTTTCGCAAAATCATTCACCAGACCCTTGATGATTGCATATATAAAAGCATCATTTAATATACAATAGTTTTTGTTTCTTGATTTAACTCTAATTGAGGGTAGTGGTTATAAATTTTAGCTTCTCTGATTTGGAGATATCCTACCCTCATCAATCCTTGAAGAGTTTCCTAGTACGCTAGAATATATACTAAACAAGAGGTCATGTAGAATTTATTTCTCTTTAGAACATCTATCAACTGATCATGTAATGTGTCACTAATGATTGTTACCCAATCTATCTTCTTATCTACAAAAAATATTAAATTATAGTAACACATCCAAGGATGGAAGTCTCTAGCATGGGTAATCATAAACCCCACAAAGAATTATGATTTTATCCCTATAATCCTCTTTGAACTCACTTATATGTTGTAATTTGGCCATCTTAGTGTCAATTTCTTGGGATAAAGTAGGAGTTGGTTGTTGATGAAATTGATGCAGGGCACATCATTCTTTTCATAATGATCTAATGCCTTTTAAATATCAATGGTCTCATATTTGGGAAGGTAGGGATCCCAAACACTTTTTCGATCATGTCTAAACTTGTGTCCAACACTATCTCTCAAGAGGGTCCAATGATCTTTCTTTTTCTCTGTTCATAGTGTTGTGCACATGTCAACACTAGTTCAGGAGACTACACTACTACATGAAATATTGCTACTTCCACCAATCTTGATTTGGCCAAAGATGTGGCCATATTTATTTTTCCTCTTCATTGTGGACTCTCCTTAGGAACTCATTGATATCCACATGCCCCAATCAGTATCTCCAATATTTGTATAAGGAGAGAACATCTTTGAAGGTGGGTGACTTGCCTTGTATTGGTACTTCATCTTTGATCGTTCTCCTTGCATATTTAGTGCATGTCCAAATCATCATCCATTAGAGAAAAAATAAGATGAACATTGAACTTCATACTTAACTAGCTAAACTTGAGAAGACATCCATATTGGGTCTTGAAGTTAAGTAATTTCATTCCCATTGTAAAGTAAAAGATTTAAATCCATACTTAGTCCAAATTTAATTTTGTTGGGAATTGTACTTCGGGGATACTATTAATCACTTTCTAAAAGGTTCATTACCCTGAGATAAATCAACACAAACATCAATATTTGGAAGATATGTCAAAATTGACCCACAATATTGGTTGTTGATATTTGGAGATATATCTTATTTCTTCTTTAATAAAACCATTAGACTTAATGCAAACACTTGAAGGTCAACATCCAAAAGTAAACAAAAGATAAAATCAATCATTTTCAAGAACTAGAATTCAGGTAGAACCTTTATCATATTCCTTGAAAGTTGGTAAGGTTTAAGGAGGATGCTCGATCATTGAAAACAAAAAAGATTGATTAGAACATTGAAACCATAAAAAATAAAGATCCCTTTAAGTAATAACCTTTTTTAAAAATATCCCAAATTTTTGGAAATATTTTGTATTTTTAGAACAAAGTGTTGGTTGTTATGCGTTGGAGATATCATCTAACCCTTAAGCTAAACATTTGTAATCAACAGTGAATATTCTTGATGAGAAAAACCCGCAAGAATTAGGTGTTAAAGATTATTTAAAGGATTATTTAATTAATCATTAAAGAGTACACCTAACATCTGATGATCGAAATGATTTTGGAAACCTAACTTTGAGAGTAGGGATTTAGGTTGAGTTGTAAACTTTCAAGAAGAATTTCAATAAGCATTAAGCAATACACCTGATATTTGATGACTGAAAGACAATAAAATTAAAAATGGTGAAATGTGATGTCATTAGGGGTTAGGGTTTTGTTAGAACATATTCTAAAAAAAGTACTAAAGGTCAACCCAAAATGATGAAGTGTGATGACGACATCATAAACAACCTCGACCAATGCAAAGGCAAATCAAGATTTGGCAAAAATTGGAAAGAGAAAAAAAGAAAAAATGAAGGAAGAAAATGAAATGGAAAGAAGAATGGTGAAATTCCAAATAAAACTATAACAAAAAGGGAAACACCATAAGAAAAATCCCCAAGTTGAACTAAAATGCGAAAAACAAACACAAGCAACAATAAAAATATGAGAAACCTCAAAAAACACCATTAAATCAAACAACATTTCAAAACTCACCAAAAAATCATGTGAACGAACAAAGATGGGGATACACACCAAAAAAACCACAAAGCAAGGCACCCATGAGCCAATAAAAAGAATGTTGAGCACAAAAAAGAAAACTAGAATGCACCTGAACCAAATGAAAGCACCAAAAGTTGTGCAGAAACAAGAATATTTATGAGAGATTTTGTGAAGAAAATGTAGAGCGTCAAAATTACGATGAATAAATGACACATAAAACAACACAACTAACCCATAAAACCCCCAATTAAACAATGCATTAAATAACCACTAATACATTTGAGGCAATTAAATACTTTGTCAAGCGATACAATTGAAACGAGAAGATATCGCTACCATCAAACATTGGGAGTTGGAGTTCTCACATAGAGCATGTCGATGAAGAAACTTTTGATGGTTGAAATTCCCATTCAGAAGATAACAAAATGGAATATGTTAGGGATCAAGCTCAATGAGGATGGCATGCCATCACAAGAAACCTTAAAACTCCAACAAAAAGAAAAAAACAAAAGGAAAGGGTAAAGGAAAAGATCTAAACCCTAAACAAAACAAGGAAAGAGAAGAAAAAAGGGGGGCATTTTGCACAAACAAATTGGGGTGTGAGTGCAAGGCATGACATATCCTTAAAAAAATTATTATTACATATTTCTTGTTTTTTAGTCCTTGGTAGCATTCCCTTTTTTTTGTTTATGATAACATTGTTCTTTTAACTTGAATGCAATCATCTTGTATTGAGAATATGTAAGGAGTAGTTTATTCTAATGGTATAGGTGTAAAACCTTACACAAAACAACTATCAAAGAAACTATGGGAGGTGGACATGAGTAGTTCCTATGGTATTATCAAGCCAATGACTTCTCTAAGAAATATGGAAAGAATATTTCATGGTTGAAGAATGTTAGTGCATGACAATATATTGTAATCAAACAACTTGGTTGGTGTAAATATTTTTTGGAAAATGAGAATAAGGAATTATTTCATACCATTTCGAGAGAAATAGTGTAGTATTTCCTATAATGTCATTTGAATCCTAATTCTTGAAAAAAATGTTAATGAATTTTTATGTTACTATTCTTGATGTATATGCTTTGGATGTTTAGATTATTGATTATGTAATAAGGGTGACTATGCATCCACCTATGGTAATTAATGGAGACATTTTTCTTAGGTTTTTCATAACAATACTCTAGCTCTTATCAATAATTTGTTTTATAGAAGTGTTGTGATCAAAAGGATTTAATAATGTTAAATTTATATATCTAAATGTTACTTCATTTTTTATGCATACTTTTTATATTTTACTCAAGTAATCTTGATATTTACATGTGCCCATTTAAAAGAAAAGTTTAGATATATTATTCTAGTTTTTTAATACTAGACCTTCTTAGATTTTTAATAAATATTTAATTAGATATATAAAGTTATAAAAAAATTCAAACAAATTCTTCTTGTTAGCTAAATATTTCAACATTATTACACTTCATTTAATTATTTGAATTATAATGATAATTATTCTTTCAATGCTCCATATTTTTATATTTGACTACAAAGTATTTATATAAAATTTAAAGAATTATCCTTATTTAACATCTATTTATTTGAATATCCATCTCATTAATAACAATTTTCTAATTGTCTCATTCAAAATGTAAATAGGTCTTATCAAATACACATACCATTAATGACAAACACAAAATAAAACAAAAACCAAATTGTCTTCTAAAATAAATATCTCTTCTTGAAATCTTTTTCAAATGAAGTGACAAGTAACATCATATCAACATTGTAGAAAAATTGACTAATTATAAGTTCCTTGAATCAATGTCACTCATTATACATAGTGTTATGACTAGTAACTATACATCTATAATAAAAAGATTGACTAAATATAGGTTTCATAGTATTATTGAACCAACTAAACAAATGGACATACAGGATGGTGATGATTAGTGATGAAATTTGAAGGGATTTTGATATTTAGTTTTGAATATTATTTTAGCTTCATTCATTTAGTTGAAAACATAAATAGTTGTACTTGTCTTTTAATTTAAAATTTAAATTAAATTATATAAGATTAGGTCATCACTTGTATTTATAAATCAAAAATTGAATTGTTCAATGTTGTACTAAAACTTGTAATAGACATGCTTTAATATTTCTCCAACCAAACATAATTATAATCATAATAAAATTAGTTACAAAATATTTTATTTACAAATTTATGATGAATATAAATTATTTAATAGAATAAAGTTATATTAAATTAAATTATGATTGGAAATACAAGAAAACGTGGTTAAACAATATCAAAATGTGTCTTCATCTTTTTTCTAGAGTTTATTCATGATGTGGTGTTATTTAAGTTAAAAATATAAAAAAAAAAAATATTATAGATCTTATCATTTATCTACGTCATTCTTTTCTCAAGTACAATTCAGTGTAATTAAAGAAACAAATCTTGATAACTGTGTCATATAAAGTGTTCTTTTGTTTTATCTTTTTTATATATTCCAACACTTTGACTTTAATTCTTAGTATTAAGATGCAACATTATTCATTAATCTTACATGTAAACATAAGACCTACTAACTTTTGTTTAACTTTTTTTAAAAGTATGGATATACTAATAATATAAAGAAAAATTATCTAACACATATGTTATTGTAAGCTATTACAAAATCTCAATGAAAATCAGACGAGGAATGTAGCACATTAGACATTATGCACTATAAGAGAGGGTGCCATATACAACATTAGGCACCAAAAAGGTGGTGTCAAAAGACAACATTTGACATATATGGGATGTCAATACAAACATGTCTATAGAGGGGAAGAATGTTTGGCATTGGAAGACAACAAGGAGGTGCTAAAATCAACATCAAATTTGACAATTAACCATAAGAACTACTCTTGCCCACCTACCATGGTTTCTTTGGTCATATTTTATGTAAAGACCTTCTTTATCTATCAACATGTTCATTGTGGCTTGGACGTTCTTGTCAAAAATGGTTAGTTCAGTTCAAAGGACCCTCATTATGGAGATTGTTGTTGAGGGAGGAGACTATCGTATTATCATTGACAATCTCTATTCATCTTCTATCATGAATGCCTTGTTTGGATTCTTGTACATTTAATTGGGACTTATTGTTAATTATTTGGTTGGTGAGCTCCTTGAATGTTGTGGTGTTCTCGATGTTCTTCGTTTGCAAACAAAACAAATTGAAATTTTTTATATTTTCAATTCCAAAAGAAACCAAGTAATAGAAATGCTAGCAAAACCATAAAATTTCCAAAAAATAATAATGAACAAGTAAAATAATTTTAAAACAAGAAATGGATAATCTTAACAAACCAAATTTCATGGCCACCTAGGAAAAAAAGGAAATGAGACTGAACAAAAAGAATAAATTAAAGACACTTTGGTGGTTTCACATTTAATAGAAAATGATAAAAATAGTGGTTGAATGGTAAAAAAGTGACAACACTTAATAGACAATTTGAAGTGTAAGAGTTTCCACTAAGATAAGTGTGACAACAACATTATTCACTTAATTTTTAATTACAAGTGGCAAGAAGTCATTGGACAATCATAATTCCAATGAAATCATGCCTCTATTATTATAACACTATTAACTTTAGGATAAAGTTTGGTCATTCCATACTTTATTAATTTTGCCTCCTTAGATATTCATTAAACCAATTAATTTACATTTAATCCAAAAGGACTCATTCTCATAAACTTTAAATTTGATTGGATGAGAATGTGAACAAACATTATATCTTACCTAAATACTTTTGTCGTTGTGTGAGGCTACAAAACTTTATGCCATCAACTATCTACTTTGTTTATGACATCATGCCTACGTCATATTCACACGTAAGATGTGACGTAATCGTACGGTCTTTAATCTAATGAATTGAGTATAATTAATATGGGAATAAGCAATTTTGGAATTTTAAACTTTAGGAATTTAAAACCCCCCGTAAGGAAGCGAATCACTTTTGAAAAGTATGTGATTTGAAAGTTTGTGTTTTTTTTTAAACAAAAAGTATTAGATATGTTGAATATTTTTAATGATTGGATGGTGTAATTATTTGTAAATTTATATTTTTAATTTATTAGAATTTGAAGTTTGTTCATCATTACTAATATTTATTTTTTATGTAATTTTTTTTTTTTTGGATACATTAAGGGTGTTCTCGCAATCTAGCTCAGCAGTCCAGCAATCCTTACCTTGGATACTTAAGGCAAGCTAGGGTGAGACTAGTCCCCTACAGGTGAGATCCCCTGCCCGCAAGAAGTCTCACCTCTTAAATCCGAGAGTAGAGGCGAACCTTAGACCAATGGGGAGCAAACCCACTACCCAAGCCAACTCTACTACCCGTTCTGGCTATTTTATTTTTTATGTATTGGAATTTGAAGTTTGTTCATTATTACAGTATTTATCTTTTACCTTTTAATGAGTTGAGTTAAAGTATGCTTCTTTATTAATGAATAATAATTTATTTTAATTATCAAATATGGAGTGTTATTGTAAGTGGTTTGTTCAGGCGACAAGGAGGTATAATAAAGATAGTAGTAAATACTTGGAGGGAAGGTGAGATGATGGCGGAACATGATGTTTTGACGTGTATTTTTACTAAAGATATTAAATTTTCATAGTCTATAATATTAGATCTTGTATGTTTTTGGATTTGATGGAAAAAGGGTTTACACAACCAAATCTAGAAACATACAAGATCTAATGTATTTCCATGTCAAAAATTTCCTTCTATCACTAATAATCTAAGATATATGTGATGCCTCATGTGGTCATTATCTTTGTGTTTACCTCATAATAATGTTGGTTGTTCTTTTTACAAGAGTGAAGAACAAGTAATTGCTAAAAATAGCGGCTCAATTACTTAAAATTTAGAAATTAGGGTTTCATATTTAGTTGATGGGAAATTTATCTTGTAGATTTTTTGCTAGAGTTTGATTTTCGAAACATGGTATAAATTTTTCTTTTTCTTGTGATACAACTTTTTACAAATGGTGGCAATCATATGACCATCAAATATAACTTTGCATGAGATTCAAGAAGAAGTTTGAAGTTAGAGGAGTGTTATGAAAGAGGTTCACTTAGTTTGTAATTGTTGCCTATATGGTTATTCTTCTTGTAGATTGAGTAACTCGTAATGGCAAAAATTGTATACCTTTGCAATTTCACATTATATTTTGAGCTCACTTTGGTATTTATCTCCCCTAGTGTTTTTTTAGGTTCATTTCAACCCTTGTCTTAGCCTTCTCCTCCCATGGTGCAAAGCTCTTGTGTCCTATTCTCCTTTTTGGACAAACCCATGTTACAACTATCTTAAACTTGTTATTTTCTTGTGTTTTATCCTTCCTAAAGCTAAAAGTGTTTGGGCACTAGTGTGGTGCATAGATGTATGTGTAAAGCGTTAATGCCCCACAATAGTTTCTTAGTCAATGGTCATTTTTGAGCTATTTTCCACTTGTGACCTGCCCAAATTAATGGTAACCATTTGGGACAAATCTAAACAACTCTCTAGCTCGCTTACCTCCCTCCATTTGATCATATTATATATTATATTTTTTATACTCTCAATCTATCTACAACTCTCTTTCTCTATAACTTCCTAAATCACTCATTTTGGTATTAGTTCCTCCATGGGGGCACACTAGCACTACAACAAAACTCTTCTTGAAGGTTTTGAGGCATTTGACAACACTCTTGTCCCTTTTGGCTCCATCATGCTTCAAGAGGTGACATTGTTCTTGTTTTCATCGCTCTTATCTTATTTACTTTCTTATTGCTATTGTAGTATTTTTTGTAGTTCCCTTGGCACCTTAATATATTCACATCCTTTCAATCACCCTCATTCTAGTTTATACTACTTGCATTGTCACTGCTCTAAATTCTTAGATGCACATATGATAAGAGCACACACATTTTTCTACCCTCTTTATCATATTGGTTATTGTGGAGGTTGAAAGACCAAAATAGAGGTTTGATCACTCTTAACAAGATTTAATACAATCCCAACCATTTTTCCTTTCTTATAGCTACAAGTTCTTCTTGGCGAAGGTATTCTACCACACAAAGGGTTTACAGATATATTCTCTTTTCTATCATTTTATTATTTTCTTTTGATTGAATAGATTAAGTCTTGTTCTTTTGATTTATTTTTTTACCTAGTGATCTACTTGGTAGTTATTGTTTCACTTTTGCATAAACTAAGCATGTTTCCAAGAAAATCAATGAATCTTGGTCACTCCTATCATATGGGCTACAACACGACGCATAAAAATCCACATAATACACTAGTGTTCTTTATAGAGGCTCCCAAATTTGGTGTCCAAGTTCGTCTCTATCTTGCATTTATAGTTTTATACTTGATTTGATAAAGTTGTAATTTGTTAGTTTGTAAATCAACAACTTTCATTTCTTATTGTGTTTTAACTTGTTGGAAAACTATAATTTCTCAAGGGTAAAATATGTTAGGTTCAACTAGATTAATTTGCTCCTATTAGACTGATAGCATACTAATTTCTTTCCTAAAAGAGTTAGTTGATTGTAACATAATATCTATTGAAATCAAATGAGGAAGAGAACTAATATTTTCTTTGTTGGATCAAATTTCATACATTACACAACTAAAAGGATGTTTATGTTTAAAAGTTTTGATAATTTTATTGGTATTTTTATTTTTTCTTCTTTACTTTGAATCTAGATTGTATGTTTCAATCTTAATTTATAGGCTTCCACTATCCAAGCATCTTAATTAGTCTTAGTGTCATCTTCAAGCTCTCATATTGTATCTTCATGCATTCCAATTTCTTGAAATCTTTATTCATATCTTTCAAACTACCTATTTTTAGATTGTTTATGATTTATTTCTTCTTATCTACATATATAAATAAACTAACAATTTAAATAAAAATCTATCTATCTATTTATTTAGATAAATAAATGAATGAAAAATAATAATAAGAAAGAAAAATAAAGTATATGTATACGTGATTAAATATATATTTTAAATTAGAAAATAAAATTATTTAAAAAGATTAGAGTAATAATTAATAAAGAAAAGAAAGGGGCATAAAACGAAGATCTGAGAGTAAAAGTAGAGTGTATTTTTCTTCTATATCATTTCAATGTATCTATCAATATATAAAGCTCAAATAAGACCCTACATAATTTCAGCCAATAGAAATCTTGATTTTACATTAGAGAAATAATGTTTTGATGACAACAGATAAATCAAAACATGTAGTTGGTTTATTTCGCATATAGTTTAATTAGAAAATAAAAAATGTAATAGTACAGCCTTCAACATGTGCTAATAAGGCCTTTAAGCTTCAAGAAAAAACCCACGGTTGAATTTTTTTAATAAAAAATAAAGCTATAAGATCACATAAATCACAAGAATTAGCTAAACTCTTAAAACTAAAAATAAATGAGTTACAAAGCAAAACAATTATAAAAGAAGTAGAATATAACTAATTCATAGAGCAAACTACCAATTAAACTCAATAGTTAAAATTTAATGTTAAACTTCAAAGGTGATATCATTAAGGAATAATGCTAAGGTAAAATTTGTGAGAAGTTTCATCTTGGAAAAGTGAAAACTGAGTGAATTGATGATGAATTTCTTAGATTAATGACCTAGTAGTTGATGTTTATCTTATTTTTAAGGAATAATTATATCCACATAAACAAGACATTATTGGTATATGGGAATATAGAAGAGCATGAATATATTTTAGTGATAGTTGATGAATAATAGAAAGATAAGGTCAAGCACATAATATTTATTGGGCATCTTCAGAGGAGAGGGATTAGTGAAGATGGAGGCACTTTTATTGAAAGTTATGATTATTATCATACTAAATATGGGTTTGGTGTAGGTCAAGCACACTATATTTAATGAGCATCTTTAGAGGAGATGAGATTAGTGAAGATGGAGGCCCCTCCATTGACATAGGTATGAGTATTATCAAACTAAACATGGGTCTGGTGTTGGTGTGGTGTTGGTGTGAGGAGGGTTCTCTTATAAAAAATGAATAAAAATTGGTCTTGCATTGTATTTCAAAGATGAATAATGATGTGAGGGCATTCAGGTTCACATTATGTCACCAAAAATATTAGTAGGTTTTATTTTTAATAAATATTCAACTCCCTTTTATTGTGGTTGATTTGTCTAAAGGCATTATATGTCAAACATGCACAAGGAATATTGCTACATGCATACTTCAAGGTTGCTACAATCATGTAGTGAGCTTCTATATGTGTAACATGAATTTCTATAGGCCATCTCTAAACTTATACAAGCATTAATCAGATTACTACTTGTAGCCATAATGTGTTGCATGTCTATTGGAGGCTACTATATGCATATTAGAAGTTTTTATAGGTATGTTGAGAGTTTTTATAGTCATATTTGGACTATACAAGCAAGATGGCGACATGGTACATCTATTTAGTGTTGAGTGATAAGGTGGGTTGATTTGATAATATAATTATCATTGCTTTCATTAGTATAATCAATGACAAATGGATGTGTAGTGATCTCTTCGAACACATAATTAATTATCATTCCACTTAGGGATTTATTATCTTCTAAAGGGGTCGTGACTTTGCATTTTCTATCACTAGTAGCACCGATTCAAAAAAATTCAAGACCGGGTTGTTGGTCATTTTATTTTTTCATGACTTCTAGTCTTCCTTAGATGTGGTGATTATTCAAATACTTTTGGGGACACATTTCTTTTCCTTTTATTTTCTAGTGGTGATGGAAGTTGGAAGGTGGTGTTTGGAAGTTCCAACAACATTTTGATAGTGGAAAATTAATCATTGGAAGGAGCCCAATTTTTTATCTCCAATGGTAATTATTCATTATTTATGATTATGGAAGGAAGGCAAAGAGAAATTCTTGATCAGGAAGAGAATATTAAATTCCTAGTGCAAGGAAGTCAAATTGTGAGGAAGAATAGAGAAGGTTGAACTAAGAAGATGTTGGAAAAAATAAAATATTGAGGAACATAGAAAATTATTTTTAGTCTATAGTTCATCCATCAAAGCCTTAAAATTTTGTTTTCTTTAATTTTGAGCATGAAAAATTAAATTTATCCTTTAAATGTGTTGTAAATATTTTATAAAAAATGACATTCTGTATTAATACAAATCGAAATAATTTGTGTGTTCTCAACTAGCTTGTGTGATTATTTGAGAGAGCAAGATACTAACTTTATGTAGTTTTTAGCTAGACCCTCTTTCCCAGAATACACCAAGTGGTACTAGAGAAATGTTTCTTCTTGGGTTGTGTCTTGAAGAATCACTAATACAATTATTGTAGGTAGTAAGATTCTTATAATTGTAAAGAGTAGTGAGAACAAGACATGGTGTATAGAGGAAGACTAAGATAACCTAGGCTTAGAGGTATAAAAGAGATGTTGAGAGGCATTACAACCATGTTGGACACAATGGATACAACACAAAGAAGATGAGAATGCTTTGAGGGTGTAATTGAAGATGAAGAAGTAGAAGGTCAAGAACTTGATGTGGAAGACACAATCAATGAACTTGAAAATTAAATTTTTAAAGCTATTTCAAAGGGGTAGTAAACCAATGTTAGATAGCCCCCACTATAATGGAATTCTAGTCTTTGAGGAGGTTATAGATTTTATTATGGATTTGGATATTATTTTGATTATGCCTATGGTGGATCCTAAGAAGGTGAAATTTACTTGTACTAAGTTAAAAGGTTATGCATTCTTATGGTGGGTTCATGTACAAATAGAGAGACAAAGTCTAAGAGGTATGGAGAAAATCAATCTTAGGATTAGATGATTGTGAAATTGAAGGTTAAATTCCTACTAGTAGATTATCATATAAGCTTTTTGGGGGAAATTATTAAGGATGATGAAGAAATAATTTAAAGGCATTTAAGAGACACCATATGTTCATTCAAGATGAGTTTAGTATAAAAGACATATGATCTTCAAATTATTTAAATATGAAAGAGAAATTGTTAAGGAGGCAATAGAATAACTATACACAAAGAGGACAATCAAATTGTGGTAAAGGACGGTATGCAAATGAAGGAGAGTGTAGCACTACTCAAAATACTAATTACACTTAAAACACAGGAGGAAGAGATATTTACTTAAGAAAAGAAAAGACTATTATGAAAGAGGAATATGAGAAAGATCTTTACTTATTATTTAAATCCATCCATATATAATTTTTAATAATTACTCATCCCAACTCTCTTTTTTTAAATATTTTCTTATCAATATTAATTAATAAATTTACCCTAAAACATATTATACATGAATACTATTTATTTTTTATAATTATTAATAATCAAGATGCCCATTTTATGTAGCTTTGTATAAGTCATTAAAAGAGGGGATTTAGATTTTTGTATAAAAGAAAATAAAGATTTTAAGTCCATTGGGTCCCTACTCACTATCTATATGGTCAAGTTGGGACTTTTGGTGGAAAAATCACACTTGCCAAGCCACCAAGCACCATTTTTTTGTCACTATACTTACATCTCTTAAAATAATTATTATTCAATTTAAATAAGTTAAAATTCAAAATAAAAATCTTTTAATTTATGATTGAGATTGCTTTAGGATGTAGTTATGTATTAAGTTTTAACATACATATACTTAGAGATCCAAAAGTACTCTCAATCATTACCAAAGACTATAAAAATAGTATGTCCCATATCTCTTACTTTCTTAAAACGTGTCTAAAAAAATACAAAATCATACGTCAAGATAAGATTTTGATTGAAACGAAATTAATATAGTACCACTCATTAACAAACAAATTCTCTAACAATTAAGTGAAAATGATATGATACCTCTAGATGATTCTAAAGGATAAGTTCTACTCGTAAAAACTTAACCAAAAGCCGCCTTTGAATATAGATATATTCTCCTAATAAATTATCTCTACTTACAGATCCAAAAGTACTCAATCATTACCAAAGACTGTGAAAATAGTTTGTCCCTTATTTCTTAGTTTCTTAAAACATGTCTAAAAAATACAAAATCATACATCAAGATAAGATTTCGATTGAAATGAAATCGATAAAGTATCACTCATCAACAAACAAATTCTCTAACAACTAAATGAAAATGATATGATACCTCTAGATGATTCTAATTTCTAATGAATAAGTTCTCCTACTCGTGACAACTTAACCAAAAGCCGCCTTGAAAATAGATATATTTTCCTAATAAATTACCTCTTACCATGTGAAATGAAAGATACCACTATCTACCCATATAATCCAACTTTTTATTTTTAAAAAATCATACTACTTTTCATTTCAAATAAAAAAAACATTGATGCTTAACCCAAAGTAGACAACTCCAAACCCATCACTTTCCCAATGGTGGAAGTCCTTTCACCTATCCCATCCATGTCTGAGTCCAGCTCAAATGCAATGTTTTCAATGCCTTGTCTCCATCTCCACTACTGTTAAGCAAGTTGTGTACCACACATGGTGTGAAAGCACTCTTAGTAAGCACTCAAATCACATGTTTCCTTCCCTAGTGCATTTTCCACACACATGGAATATGGGAATCTAAACAAGGCATCATATAATGGATGGGTTTCCCATTTCAACGGGTCCACGTGGACACCTTATGACACGTCAACGTCATTGCTGAATTCACTCACTTTTACGGAATGATTGTACAATGCAGAAAACTAAATAGTAATAATAATAATATAAAAACATGAAATTATATATATATAATACTTTGTGCTGCCATTGAAGAAAAAGGGAAGATTCTTTTTGACTTTTGTTCCTTTTTATTAATTTCATTATTATATCATATGCAATGTCTATCCAAATGCAAATTCGATTAAATCATAAACAGTTAAAAAAACTCAAACAATGTGTTTTTTTTTTAATTTTTAATTTTTATTTTATTTTGGATTAATATGTATTTAATGTCCTAGAAAATATCTAGTATAATAATTATTATATAATTAATAAATATTTTTTAAAATTGTGAAATCAAAATAAATAGTCAAGGTATGTTATTAGTGCTTATATACGATGAAAATTTTATATTTATTATTGATTAGTATTAGTATTTTTATTATTGAAAAGTGTGGGTATCTTGATAAGCGAAGTTGAAAATTTTGAGTGATATTTATTTTCATTCATTGTTATTAGTCTTGTCTAAAAAATTTAACATGATTTTCAAAACACATGGTTTGAAGATATAAATATTATTTTCAAATATTTAAATGTTTATGTAAAGCTTCTACTAAGTACAATTTGAATAAATCTCCACAATGAGACCTTAAAATCACAAACTAGTTTTGAAGCCATTAAAATCAGTTGAATCATAATAGGAAAACAAGAAGCTAAGTTGGGTATATTATTTAAGATGAATGTGTAGGTTTAAGAAGAAACATGTGTATAGGTTAGATCTAATCCACAATCATCTTTAATGATGCATACACATAACAAAGATAATAGAGATAATATTCATTTGAGGTCCACTTTTACAAAGATTAAAAACAACTATGCAAAAGTTTGTCGATAGGTGTAACCTTGATTTTAAAATAGAGAGGTTTTGCATAGTTTTTTTAAAAAATTATGTGTCTAGTTTTGTGTCTTGTATTCCTTGGACTAACAAATCTTTATGTTTTCACAATATTTTTTTAGACTAAGAATCTTTGAAATAAAAGGTGACATTAATTTTTTTAATCAAAGATAATCTTTAATGATGTGTACATGTAATGAAGATAATTTTTGGTTGAGGTCCATTCTTATGAAGATTTAGAATGACTAACCAAAGGTTTATCTATATGTGGACTTGATTTTAAAGTAAGGAAGTTAAATTGTGTGTGTGTGTGTGTATATATTGTATTAAGTATAATATGAGCATAAAATATAGATCACAACATCAACATGTTCATCCGAGTATCAGATCAAAAGTATCCCCCCCTTACAATATGATTCCAATTCCCCCCGGTAAATCAGATCAAAATAATCCCACCAGTATCTAAACCAACCCTAAGCTACCCCCATTACAAAATATCAGTAATAGCCCCAACTAGATGAGGTCAAAAGAGTGGAACCCATCAGCTAGCCTCTAACAAAGTGTCATTAGTTACATCAGAGTATCATTAAAAACATTTACAGATATAAACCACTGTGCAATTATATATACATCTAATGCAGATCAAAAGGGATATACACAAGGTAGTTTTCCATCCTCTGAGCGATCTAGACTGACCCTTGACCACCACTCATGACTACCAGTGCCTCTGCAACAGATATTTCCTCCTTTGAAGGTTGCCCTGTTTGTCCCACCTTATCAACTTTCTTGTTTTGACCCTCTGCTAGATCCCTTCGAAATGCATGAAGAGCTCTCATGAATACCTCTGCACCTGGGTGTCCCTCTGGCCACATATGTCCATATCTCGCCTCCATAATATCTATTTTGACCTGCTTGTTCTCCAAGTAGTTCCAAAACTTGTCTTTTGAGAGAGCCACCGTAATGTAGACCTGCATAGCAATATTGTAAAACATGAGTCTTCTATAAGACTCAGTAAGCATCCTCTTCCTTCCTTGAAATCTATCTCCATTCCTTGCTTTCCATATGAACCACAAAATGTTAGATGAAAGGCAGGGCTAGAATAAAGCAGTAGTCTTCCCCATCTTTATGTTATGATTAAATAAAATTTTCTCAGGGAGAGGTTGTTCATTATTTCCCCAGATATCTTGCTTGTTACAGAAAAATTTCCCTATTTCTTTAGCAAAAATACATTCAAAGAAAATGTGGTTAATTGTTTCTGGTGTTCTACATATGTTGCACACATCAATATCCTCTATGTTGCTTTTAAATGAGAGTTTTTGTATAATAAGAAGCCATCTAAAGCAAGCTTTTTTTGCTTCAATTTATTTAGACCAATTATTTGGAAGATCTTCTACCATTGGTTCTTATTCCACTGTATTTTCCAAATTTGGTTCAAGTGTTCTGTCAAATCAGTAACTTTTGATTTCCTTATGTTAGTGCCATTTTTCCATTGAAAATATTTAAATTAATCGGTATCATTCTTAATTATCACATGAAATCTTAACCAGTTGCAAGCCTTCGTAAGGATTGTGTAGGTCCTCCAATTAGTAAGGGGTATATTGAATTCAAAGTTCAGATCATTCCAGTCCTTCAACTTTCCATCTTTCAGTATGTCACTGAAGTGTCTAATACCTTTATGAGCCCATCCTTTGGCAGAGCAGCCTTGGATTAAAGCCAAAGGTTTCCCCTTATGTTTTAAGTTCCACCAAATAGACCTGTAAGCTTGTACGATCCCATAATCCCCCTTGGTGAAGTGGTGATTGTCAAGATAATTTTTCATCACTTCTCAGGCTTTCCAGATTGTTTTGAACACATTGGATCCTGCAGGTAACATAGCCTCCTCACTACTAAGGATATCATTGAGTGGCAGAGATCTCCAAGATTTTTCCTATTTGGGAACAACATTGAGCATGTTTTTCCTAACCAAAACTTTCTAGGGTTCTCCCCCTTCCAAAGCCCCTATCACCCATTTTGCAGCCAAGGCAATGCCTTGTAGCCTAAAATCTTATAAGCCCAGTCCTCCTTTGGATTTTTCAATGGTACACCATTCCCATTTCACTACATGCCTCTTTCTCTTCCCTTTTCCATCAAACCATAAGAAGGATCTTATTCTTTTTTTGATTTCATTGATTTGGTAGGAGTTAAAGAACCAAACAGAAGCAAAGTAAATGTTGTAAGAAGAGAGAATCTTCTAACAAACCTGGATTCGACTAGCCAGAGAGAGAAATTGTCTATTCCAATTGGAAATTTTTGTTTCAATTTTGTCTCTAATCCAATGCCACATCTCCTTTAAATTCGGTTCCACAGCAAAGGGGATCTTGAGATACCTTACCAGTTTCTAAGGGCCAGCCGATTGGAGCCCAAACTTGCTAACCCAGTTAGGAGGTATGTCCTTCCAACCCAAAAGGCAGGATTTTGAGGGGGAAATTTTTTCCCCAGAGGCTAAGTAGAAGATATCTAGTTTCCCCATTAGATTTACAAAGTTTTCCTCCTCCAAGATTAGAAAAATAAAGGTGTTATCAGCAAACTGGAGGTTAAGGAGTTCATTTTCATCAAGCAGACTAATGCCTCTTATCCTTGGGACTAGTGCATTTTCCCTCAGAACATAGTGCAGAGCATCTGATGCTATACAAATAGTGTCGGGGCAAGTGGGCAACCTTGCCTTGTAGACCTCTCAAGGGAGATCTCTTGAGTAAGGATACCATTGACCTCAACCTGAGTAATTCCATACTAAAAGAGTGTTTTGACCATCTGACAAAAGGAGTCAGGGAATCCAAAAGCTTTCAACATAAGGAGCAAAAAACTCCACTCAATCCTATCATAAGCCTTATCAAAATCCAAAAGCAACATTGTTGCATTTTGATTTGTTAGCTTTGCCCAATTCATTGCTTCCCAGCTAGTGATCAAGTTTTCAAGAATGTACCTTCCCTTTATAAAACCTGTCTATGTGGAATTTATGATAGAAGGAAGTATTAGGGCTACCCTATCAACCATAATCTTGGCCAAAATCTTATAAGAAACATTGAGCAAAGTGATGGGCCTCTAGTTTTTTACTAGAGATCTATCACCCTCTTTTGGGATTAGTTTGATTATCCCTTTATTGATCTTATTGACAATAGTACCTTTTTCAAAGGCTTCCTTGTACACCAGAAGAAGATCTTCACATACCCAATCCAAGAATTTCTTGTAGAATTTGGTAGGGAGTCCATCTGCCCTTGGAGACTTTTCATCTTTAAGTGAGAGGATGGCCTTTTTAATCTGTTCTTGTGATATCTCTTTCCTTAGATCCCCTGCCATTTCAACATTGATCTTCTTTGGAATAATTCTCTAAATATGCTCTCTTGCCTGCATATTAGCCTCCAATTCCCCTTCCAAGGAGAAAAGGGCTTTATAGAATTGGAAAAATTGGTCCCTTATCTCCTCTTGGTTAAAAACAGAGGTTCCGTCCATAGAGACTTGGTCAATCTGTTCCCTAGCCTGCTTCTCCTTAATATATCTGAAGAAATTTTTTGTGCCTTTATCACCATTCTCTAGCCAATTCATCTTAGCTCTTACCCTTAGACCTTGAGCCTTGTGGTACTGGAGCCTCCTTAGCAAGTCTTTGGCCATAACCAATCTTCTTGTGAGGGTTTCATCCATAGGATTAGATTGCAAGTCAGTCTTTGCTTGGAGAAGCTTATCTTGGAGGAAAACCTCCCTCCTTTTGTTGTCTTTGGCCCTCTTTTTCCCAATGGTCTGAAACAAAATATTTCAGTCCTCTGTGTTCATTGACCATCTATCTATGGGGGAAAGAGTCTTAAACATCCACTTGTTGATCTGTCTGAGACACAGTATGGCAGTTCTACAATCATTATCCTTCAGGAGGTTGGTGTTGAGGCAAAAGCCATTATTGTTACCTGTAGGTTTTGGAACCCCATATTTTAAGTAGAAGTTAGCCCTGATAGGGTGGTGTTTTGATAGGGAATAAGGATATACTTCAACCTTACATCCCTCTTTCACTAGGGAGGCTAAGAAGAAAGCTTTTCTTACATAGAATCTATCAAGTCTACAGTAGATTCTCCTGCACCCTTTTTGGGAATTACACCATGTGAACCAAATGGATTGGGTGTCTTTCTTTTGTCCTTCAATAGTGTCCTCAATCCTCAATTTGGACTTCATTCTCTTCCAATAGAATCTTTCATTACCTTTCCAATCAAAGCCTGTTCCACCCCATTTATCCTCTTCCCTTTCCACAAAATTGAAGTCTCCTCCAATGATCCATGTAATATCTTGCAATGTATAAAGCCAATTCCACAGTAGAATCCTTTCCTTTCACAAAGAAACTTACTTTTTTCTTGATGACGACCTAGACTGCCTTGTTACAAGGGGAAGTCTTGAAGCTATTCACATGTTGAGCCCAATTGTTTTCCATCATGATTACAACACCCCCTTTTCCCTTTTCATGCTTGGTAGCAAATTGAGTGGCATCTTTCCATATAACCTTTAGGCTAGTTTCAAGGGTGAATCCAGTGGCCTTCACCTCTTGTAACAGGACAAAGTCTTTTTCTTTTTTCTGTGTTAGAAACCTTCTTACCACATGCTTCCTATCAGGGGTTTCAAGCCCCCTTACATTCTAGGAAATAAATTTAACCTCCATTAGGTTTTTTCATTGGGTGGGGGCCCTTTATCACTCTAGAAGTTGTCAAAGCATTTAGGAAGCCTGTTTTATGCTTCCACCCCTTTTGCATTAGGAGGCAGGATCCCACTGAGCTTCTTTCTTTTGTATTTCTAAGGGTGGTTGATATCTTTATTTGAAGGGTTCTTGCCAACCTCTAGGCCTTTCTTCTTCCTATATCTCTGGGTTTTTTTAACTATGACTTCCATGGGGGTCTCTTCTCCATCAGTGGTATCCTTAGTAGAGAGGTCATCTGTAGAATCCATACCTGATTACGATGCAAAACCATCATACCTCATCACTCCATCAAGGGGGTTGGAAAAATTCATTGACATGTTAGGAACTATGATTTCATGCACTTTCTCATTCCCAACAACAAATGATATAGTGTTGAAGGTGATACGGTTCTCTGATCTGTGCTCCAGGCCCTCAAGGTGGATATTCTTAAGGCCAACATCATTTCCTTCAGTAGGTCTTCCTTCCTGAACTATATTCAAGACATGAAGACCTCCCCCAGTTTCCAAGGTTTCACTTTCCCCTCTAGGGGATTGTATTTCCTTCTCTCCACCTTCTTCCAGGGGGTAGCCTTCAGTTTGATAATCCACCTCATTATTTTCCTTGACGAATTTAGAGTTAAAGGTGTAGATTTATTTGCCTGCTTTAGGGTTAGGGTCATTAGATTCTTTAAGTTGTCTTATTTTCTAAAGGGCCAATTGTTGGCCATTTAGTTTTATATTGCTTTCTGACTTACCTAATTTTATTAGAAGGTCAGGCTCGAGTTCCTCATTTCCTTTTTGGTAATCTTTATTCTCTTTATTCCTTTCTCTTGTATTACAGTCCAATTCATGAAGAAGAGAGGTTAGGGTTTCTTCCACAGTTGGTACTGTTATATTGTTTTTCATAATTTTTGTATTGATCTCCATCTATATGGAGTTATTCATTGTTTACTTATTGAGTTTAGGGTTTGATGGGGAGAACCTCTCATCAAGCTGCTATGAAGTGGGGCTAGAATGAACATTATCCCCCACATTATTCACATCATTTTTCACCCGACCCTCCATTGTAGAGGGTTGCTTCTTGTGTTTATTATTATTATTATTCACTCTGCCAAGGGCGGCCTTGGAATTAGTTTTACTCCTTATTAATGGATAATTCCTTCTAATATGGCCTTCGCACCTACATAAATAGCATGTATTCAGTCCTCCTAGGGTTTCAATTTCACAACAAACATTTTCAAATTTTAGTTGGATTTCTATAACCCCCATAAATTCCTTGCTTGGAGATAAGGATATCAACACCCGTGCATCATAGTGCAGGAGAGGGGTTTTAGTGTCATCAATTTTGAGGACATTCCCATATGGTTCCAATAGAAGAGGAACAAATTTCCATAGTTGGGGAGGGACATGTTTAACTATTAGCCATCTAGGGATGGAGAGGGCCAAAACCTCCTCCTCCACAGCTTCTAGATTCCATGCCAAGGCCTGAAAGACAACCATCCCGACATTCCAAAATTGCTTCTTAATTGCCTCCAATTGAGAATTATGGTTATTAAAAAAGATGACATACAAACCCTTCTGCACCATGCGACAATAATAAAACTACAACCCTAGTTTTTTTTCCCAAACATTATGAAACCATTATTCCATATATTTTCTTTTTGAAACCCTATTAGGGTTGACAACAATAAAAAAGATGGCAGTTTTCAACAACCTAGAGTCCTCTTCTGTAAGTGCCTCATCTAGGGTATTATTAGGAATCAAGATAACTTTCAAAGGAAGATCCGGGGAGTGCTTACCTTGTTTTTCTCCTCCATTCTCCTGCCCTTCGTCAACTTCCCCGAGTGTGAATTTAGTGCCCTCCAGCAATCGACCTCTTTCACCCACAACAATATCACAAAAAGATTTGGAAGCCACATTGTTGGCATTTAGATTAGAGGACTTATCAATGGATTCGCTTGGCAGATCCATATCCCCAACCATCAATTCAGAAAACCACCACAGTAGCCACACATGTGGCCACACCCAAATAGAGCACTTGGTACTGGACGAATTCCCCGTCCCACTTAATGAGAGCGGAGTTAATTGTATTTACACCTCAACAGATAGAAGGATTTTCCATATACCAAGAGAATAATGAACAAACATGGAGGAGGTCCTAGCCTCCTCCATGGATAGGAAACTTCACACACGTACATAGTCCTTGTTGTAGAGCTCTCCTTCTATCTTAAAATAATATTATGTATATGTATCCGTATATATATTTTTAATTTTATATACCTATTTTTTATATCTTATATTTCTAGAGCTAATAAGTATTTATATCCTCTCAAAATTTATATGAAACAAAAAAAAAAAATCAAATTGAAAATTACCACTAATAAATTTATCAAATAATTATTACTTATTAAAACTTTAAAATGATTATAATCATAATTTTCTTTAATAGTAGTGGTAATTGATTGTAGGGGGAAATGGTGGATGGTATGTGGGGTGTTGCAAAGATGGGTTCCATTGCACCAAAAGATCAACGTGTTAATTCCCAATACAATCGCTAGAGTTAATGAATCCACGCGAGGCGGTTAAGCCATGTCATGAACCTAAATATTGTGTTTCACAACACAAGAAGACCAAGGGTGCACACCTTGCAACAATCCTCCCAACACAAGTGATGGGTTCAAACCCATGACCTAGGCTCTAATACCGATTGTTAGATGCACAAGACAACTAAGGGGGGGTGAATCAGTTGTACATTAAAATGTTCAATCCCTCATTAGCTTTCAAACCCTTATCAACATTTAAAACCTCATTAAGCATTAGCATAATGTAAACATATGAAACAACAATGCAAACACGACCAAACACAATAGAACACCAAATTTATGTGGAAAACCATAAGTTGGGAAAAACCATTGTGAGGATTAGCTCACATATATATGAATAGCAACAGTGAATACAATTAGGCTCACTGCCAAGGGCTCACTACCCAAAAAAGAAGAAAGGCTCATTACCAAGGGCTCACTGCCCAAAAGACACATTGTCTAGAAAAAAGAAGATAGAAGAAGACTATTACAAAGAGATTCACTATCTCTAAGCAACAAGAATATCCACCACTGCAACTCTATTCCATCCACAACCTTTGGCTCACTACCTCCAACAACTTCAAGCACACTAAAAATGTAGACACCTTCTTCTCATTGCATCTGGAGTCATAGGAATTAAGCTCACACTCAAATCACCACATTTGATCACATTGGTGTCAAAATTTCCACATAGATGCACACACATCTCCAACAATTAACCTTGCATTTATACCACCCATGATCTAAACAATCTCAATTAGGTCGGCCTCAATGAAATGTATGCACCTAAAATTTCTAACACCAAATAGGTTGGCACCAAACACTTATGTGGTGGAAAAAAGTGAAGGAAAACAATACCAAGGGTTAGCTAGGACCCAAATCAGCACAGACGCGCTTCACCATGCTTCCACAAACAATAAACAACCTCTACAATTAGCGCTAGCATACCAGGTCGACCAAACCTGTACTAACACTGACAAGCGACCACATGCACGCTTCTCCAAGTCCAAAAACAACATGTAGACCACAAAGAAACACTTCACAATATCCACACAATATCCCAAAATATTCTAGCATCACTAGAATATTCTATAACTTTTCCACAACCACCTACAACTGAGAACACCATCATTTTGTTCAACCGACAACACTACCACAGACATGCAACATACTAACCAACCTTGTGGACCACTTGAGAACACAAAACTCCAAGGGAAGGTAGATATAGGAAATATTAGCATGTTCCCAAATTTGCAAGACAAGAAACCTCACTATGGAGAAATTTGAAGCAATCTCATTTCTCCCAGACAATCTTCTTCACAGATAAACACATTGTCAAACACAATTTCTGCTACCATACGATCCAAAACCTAAAAATTTGGATATAGCACTTCTGAACACCTCTAATCATTATATCCAAAATGCACAAGAATATCTTCAACCATGAAGAAATACAAAATCAACACAAAATACACCTCTGTCACACATCACACTCTTTTATTCAATTTTTCTCAAAATTGCTTGGAAACGAAGTGAACTAGCTACATTAGCAACATCACAAGCACATTCTCAACATATCGACAACATCTACTACACCAACAATCTCCCCATCTATAATACCAACAATCTCCCCAACTATACTGGAGATTGATGACAACACCAACAATCTTCCAAAAATCTCCCCCTTTGTCATTGATGGCAATAATAGCTCTAAAAAACCATAAAAAAAAGTAACTATCATCAACAACAACAACTCTGCATCAAGTAGCACTCCCACTTACTAGGGCATCTCTTATAATTATTTTCCTTGTGTCTTTCAAACACTATTCTCTTCCCCTTTCTATTCTCTCCCCTTGTCTTGAGGAGTTTCTTAGACATCATTCTCCCCCTTTGAAATAATTGGAAAAGGGAAACAATCTTTCCCTTTTTCAAAATTTTCACACTTCTCTTTAGGTAACACCAACAAGAAACTGCTCTCTCTCCACTCCTCTTCTCCATACAATTCCTACTACTGCACACATTGCACTACACATTCTTCACTGCTGTTACATTTTAGCTCTATCCCCCTTAGGGGCATAAGATATGATCCCCTTGATTGCACCAAACAAGAAAACTACTACCTACTCCCCCTGAGAGGTAGCTTTCATCATCAATCCAAGACCAAGAATGTATCTTGAAATGCTTCTTAGAAAAATGCACCAACTTATGCATCTAGTTGGAAAGAGGGGTAGTAACCCCTAACTTTTGCCAAAGATACTCAAAAATATCTTTTGGAAGAGCCTTCGTAAAAATATCTACAACTTGATCCTTTGTAGGCACATATTCCAACTTCACCTCATTCTCTGCAACTTTCTCTCTTAGAAAGTGATACCGGATCGAGATATGTTTTGTTCTTGAATGCATTATCAAGTTCTTTGAAATATTGATAGCACTTGTATTATCACACAAGATAGAAATAGGTTCATCATATGATAATTTGATATCCTTTAATGTATACTTCATCCACAACACCTATGTACAACATGATGTTGTTGCAATATATTCTACGTCTATAGTAGATAATGAAACTAAATCCTACTTCTTACTCAACCAAGAAACCAGCTTGCTTCCAAGAAAGAAATCACCTCCACTTGTACTTCTTATGTCATGTTTACAACCTGCCCAATATGCATCTGTATATGCACTCAAGGAGAAATTAGTATCCCTAGGATACCATAGACCAAAGTTTGGACTGCCCTTCAAGTATCTAAATATCCTCTTCTATAAGAACCCAAAAGTTCTCTCTTATCTGAACTACTAGAAATTGCAACTGTCTGGATGTGATGTTATGCACCTTTGGTTCTCTTTTAAAGATCTTAATGTGTTATTTATTATTTGTTATGTGTTCTTTCAGACTAGACAAAAGGTGCAGAAGGGGTTTTTAGTTTTCTTGCAGAATGTGTTATCGTAATGGCACATAAGTAACATGTATTTCAAACCCAAAAAATTTACAATAGATATAAATGAAATTTCAAAGACCCAGTTCATGAAATACAGTGCCATGAATTATTATCACATACCCATATGGAAAAAAACACATCAAATAATTGGGAGTTGAAAACATTGATTACTGGAAATTGCTGAAACCCTTGAGAAGCTCGACCAGATGTAAAATGAAGCTTCTCCTCATTTAAAATCATGACATTCTCTTCCCATGTGTTGGGTGCCTCAAATCATGAAACAAAACCCTCAATAGCTTAGGTGTTTCTTGCTCTAAGGAAACTCACCTCTCCTAGATGGTACGACTGCAAGTACAAAAGCTACGGCCCTATGAAGATTGCAACAACACTAAAAATGAAGCTCTAGAGATGGACGCCTCTCACAATGAAAGATGTGCCTGAAAAACCTTACAAATATCTTTCCAATATGCTCAAACTTGACTCCTAGATGAAGCCAACTATGAAGCAACTTCAACTAATAGTCTCACAGCCTCAGACTGCTGATACACTAAAGGAGATATGCTCTTCAATGTTGATACGCTCCAGAAAATATAGAAACCCAAATCTTTGCTCTCCAAAACACCAAAGAGTTCTTCCAAATTAGTTTCTCCAATGTTCATCTCATGAGGTCAACTTCTCTATTGAACCCTTTTATATTTCCTCTTCAAAGTACGATTTTTACTTTTCCCTTTTTGATCTTTTAAAATAATATAAAATTCACACTTTAGGACATTATAATATATCTTGAAATTGGAGCCCCAAATAAATAACTAAATGGTCCCCCTTTTAATGATAAATTGACCCCTCAATTGTAAAGTGTGGATATAATGTTAAAATATAACATTAAAACATTAATTATTATTAAAGTGACCTTTAATAATAATTAAACATTATATCTCAGGCATAAATCCTTATTTTTGCAGGCCAATTGAAAGTCGAGGTCGACATTGATAATTCTATCTCAGTCAAGTGCCCTGCTATAAATAGTAACCCTGGTAGAATGACTTACTATAAATAGTAAGTATGAGAAACTGAGCTTTGAATCCCCTGCAAAGGCCAAACTTGAAACTCATTGAACTCTAGAGAAAAATAAAACCATCAAATGATCAAGTTTTTGCATCAAAGACCCTCTATCCAAACCCATTAGCCTACAAGGGCCAAGAATAGGCTAAACCATCTTAAAACAGGATTACGCTAAAAAGGGGACATTACATCTTCACTGCTGCCACATGTGATTCTCTTGGATCTTCTTGAAATCTTGATACAAGACACATTGTATGCATGATATTTGATCTAGTAGTAGTTAGATATAACTTTCCACCAATCATTGATATATACTTGCTTTGATTTGTCTTAGGAGATTCATTATTCTTTCTCAATTACAAGCAATAACCATAGGAGTACATACTAGTTTAGAATCCTCCATTCCAAACTTCTTCAACATTTCCTTAACATACTTTGACTGAGAAATGAAAATATCTTTTTATGATTGATTGATTTGTATCCCAAGGAAGAAATTCATCTCCCCACACATTGACATCTCAAACTCTTTTTGCATCTCTTCAACAAAATTTTTGCACATGCCTTCATTTCCTCCAATGATTATGTCATCAACATACACAACCACAATCACAAACAATTGGCCAAGTCAGCCAAACTTGTATTAACGCCTTTAACAATTAAGTTCATGCTTAACCAATTATGAAGAAAACTTTTTGGAAAACATAACAAAACTCCACGATATCCATACAACATCTCAAAATATTCTAGCATCACCAGAATATTCTGCAACTCTGCCACAACCACCTGAAACTAAGAACACCACCATTCTGTGCAACCAAGTACACTAGCACAGACATCCAACTCACTAACCAAATTTACGAAACACCTTAGCACCTAAAACCTTAAGGGAAAGTAGATACAAACATTATAAGCATGTCCCCAAATTCACAAGACAAGAAACTTCAATGCAGAGAAATGCAGAGAAATCTCATTTCTCCTAGAAAATCTTCTTCACAGACAGACACACTAGTGAACACACTTTCACTATCGTACAATCCAAAACCTGTAACTCTGGATATAACACCTTTGAACACCTCTAATCAACATATCCAAGCCCTTGATGTTTATCATTAGCTAGTAGTTCTATAAGTTGGAGTATACCTTATTCATTTTCCCCCAATCCTTCCCTTGATAATTAACTTTTTGATCCATCTAATGAGGGATAGGATAAGTTTCTTGAAAATATTCCAAGAGTGTAGTAGAGCTCTCAAGTTCTTCATGATATACCCATTTACTTATATCTTCCTCAATTTGTTCTTATTCCAAGCTACCTAGAGACTGAAAAGTGGTGGATCCTAAAATTTTGGTTGTCTATTCTTTTGGTTTCTTTGAGTGAGATGACCATCCAAAGACATGTGGAGAAAGGGGCATGGATCCCACATTGAGAGTGGTGCTCATTTCATACTCCCCACAACCTTTATCATTGATATTGACCTTGGAAAAGGAAAAATCAAGGAGAGTATTTGAATTGGATGGTACAGACAGTGTGTTGGGATCGACATAAGATGAGGACGAAGTTGCATTGGAAGGAAAAACTTTAATGCCCAGGAAGTGTCAAGAATGAGGGAAAGTTTCCTCAAGAGCATGACAGTACTCAAAAGGATGAGGGTCAACATGAATGGTGACTTCAATTTTATTATGTGGGAACTCAAGGCATTGATGATATGTAGATGGGACAACCTGCATGACATGAATCATGGGTAAACGAGGAGAATATTTTAGGGGAGTTCAAGAGCAATGATGTGGTAGGTGGTATACTACAATGCTGAACCAACCTGAATGGGGAGATAAATAGTTTGGATTGAATTTTGTTTTGTATTTTTCATATGCCTTTTTGGTAATTACTTGATTGTCTAAGTCAACTTGAGTATACCCCACCTATTTTATGAACTTCAATTTACACAAATTAAGGGTAGAACCATTATCTAACAAGACCCTCTTTACTTTGTGCTTGGAAATGATGATTTCAATGTGTAGGGGACAATTATGAGATGGGTCAATTGAAGGCATGTCATTGTAAATAAAACCCAACTGATAAGTGGCTGAAAGGTGTCCTACTAATGCTTTAAATCATATGGGATCAATGTTGGTAGGGACACAAGAATATTGAAAGGATTTTGTGAGGATCTCTTGGTGTATAGAAAAGGACTTCAGAAGGTCTAAAATAGAGATTTGAGTGGGGGTTTTACCAAGATGATCCAAGATATTATTATTCTAACTCACTAGAGGTTGTTGGGGTGAATTGGATGATCTTGGGATAGCGATGTGACCTGATCAAGTGGTGAATTCACATTGAGGTTCTTTATCTTTCACTCTAATAATACACACACAAGGATCAACTTGTGTGATGCAACCAACCATGTTATCATAATTAAAGGGGACTCTAGTGTAATCGACATTATTGGTCTAATTTTTTTGGTTATTATTTTGGGAATTTATTGAACCACCATTAGCGTTAGAAGTGCTAGACTCTTGGGAGTGCTTTAGAAAAGAAGGTTAGGTGACTGAATTATCTTGGATTAGTTTATGAAACATTGTATCAAGGGGTTTTCCTAAAGGAGTGAAAGAGCATTTAGCGTTACCTTGATTAGTAGGGTTTTTGTTGGGGAAAAGATATTATGTTTGTAGTAGGCAAGGTAAGAAAACTTTGATTGGCTTGAGAGGTGTTAGCCACCTAAATGTGTTTTGTATCTGTCACACCATCATTGTAAACTTTCTTTTTCTTGTTCCAAAAGTGAGATTTATCATTAGAGGGTTTATCTTAGTTTTCCTTGTAGATTTTGACTAAGCCCTTAGCTATAAGTGCCTTCTCAATGGTGACACATTTCTCAATGATCTCATCAAAAGTGGAAGCACAATGAATGCACAAATGAAAATTCATTTATGTGTGTAAATTTTTAGCAAAGATATTCACCAATTAATTTTCAAGTAAGTGACATGAGAGACAACTAGTATGAGCTTGCCACCTTTGTAAATAGCTTGCCAAAATTTCTCTAATACATTTTTTGTTAGTACATAAAGCAAGCCTGTTGACCTCATTTTTGAGATTATAGGATAAATGTTGCACAAAATTTTCATATAAATCTACAAAGGTAGAAATGGAACCTTGAGGAAGGTGTAAGAACCACTCCAATGCTTGTCCACCCAAACTTCAAGGGAACAAATGAAGGAGGTAGTTATCATTATAAGCCACTTCTTAAAAATTCATATAGAATTCTTTGACATTATCGTGAGGGTCACTTTTCCCTTTATTTTTAACAAATTTGGGGATCTCAAAATGTTTGGGAAAGGGTGTAGTAGTGATGGTGCGATCAAAGGGATACGAGGACAATTCCTCAAATTTAAAGGGCTTATTAGTATTCCCTTCTTGAAATTCCTTAAGTGTAGCTTTCATATCCTCCCATTCTTGATTAGGAATTATGGATGAGGGAGGAGCTGCTTGATTGGAACTCGATTGGTGGTTGCATGAATTATGCAAAGCTGGAAGATGATGAGATTGTTTAGGAGGTGGATTATTGTATAATGGTTATTGTTGGGTATTGAAGTGTGATGGATGTTATGATGATTGAGATGGATAGATTTGTTGTTTGGATTGATTATTATGTGATTATTTTTGTGGAGGATGGGAATATGATGGTGGTTAGGATTGATAGTGAGAGGGATATTGGAGTGCATTACCATAGGATTATGTGGGAGGTTGTGATGGACGATATTGATAGTTGTGGGATGTATTGGGTGGATGATGAGGTGGTTGAGAGGGATATGATTGTGATGGATATTTGAGTGTATTCGTTTGCGGTGGTAGAGGATTAGCATATTATTGTGGTGGTTTTTAAGATTGATATGAAGAATAGGGAGGTGGTTGAGGTGGATATGATTGATGTGTAGGATCTTGTGAGCTGTAAGAAGGTTGAGTATGATGTGGAGTAGCAGGTGGTTGATAATAGTAAGGATCTTGCTGGATAGGAGGATCCATAGGAGGTGTTGAGGTAGTGTATTGATGATATCATGGAGAGAAATATGAGGGTGGAGGATTAGGATAAGATTGAGGTGGTGGATTGGGATATGATTGTGATGGAGGATTGGAGTAATATTGTGGTAGATGATTAGGATAGGATTGCAAAGAATTAACAAGAGGTGGAACATAGGAAGAAGATGGAATAGGATCATGGGAAGTATGATATATTGGTTGAACTAGCACAAGAA
Organism: Sequoia sempervirens; assembly: GCA_007258455.2. Lineage (NCBI taxonomy): Eukaryota > Viridiplantae > Streptophyta > Pinopsida > Cupressales > Cupressaceae > Sequoia > Sequoia sempervirens. The sequence continues at coordinate 187,863,881 of VDFB02168118.1, forward strand.
GAATATGATAGGGTGTGGATGTATATGGGTTAGTCATAAGAACCATCATATTCCCTTGAGGTAGAGAATGGATTGATATTTGTGATGGGGGATTTTGCATGTTCAAAGGGTGTGGACCCTAAAATTTCATAGATGATGTAGGATCAGAACCATGAACAAGACTAACATAGGAATTCAGATGGGAGAAGGAGGAATTTGTATCACTACATCATTCCTAAACTTTGGTATATCCCAAGGACAAGAGGATCTTAAGGGGTTGATGGTTGAATTGTGTCTAAATATTGTATCACATTGAATCTTGGTGGAGGCATGGTTCCTCTCAAGGATTTTAGCAAGGATGGCTACAAAACAAGTACTTATAAGGTGATCCATCATGCACAGATTGGCTAGATTATTTTAGTGCTCCTAAAGATAGGGGTGGGGTGAGATTTGGTTGGGAAACTATTTCCTCTTTAATAGATACAAGGTCATGGGGATAATGTGGATTTGATGGTCTACCTTTCATGTTGGTTTGTTGAGGTTCTCCACTATTAGGTAGGCTAACGAAATATGGAGATTGGTGAAATTATTGTTGTTGTTTCATGAGCTTCTTAAGTTGTAACCGAGTAGTGATGGGCATGAAAGATACAAGGAGGATTGAATTGAAAGATCATGACAACTCGAATCCCAAGGACATGACCAAACAAGAGTGATTAATCGATTGATTTGATGGTTGATTTAGCACTCCACTTTGATTTGAGAACTTGGATTGATGATGGTTGGTTTGATTGATACTTGAGAAAGGCTATGTTCTCAAGCACAAGCGGTGATGATGGTAGGATTGTACTTGAGATAGGAAAATTTCTCAAGCATGGTTGATTTCAACACAAATTATTACTCTTTCTTGATGCGTGTTGATTTGGTTGAGGAGGATTACTAACTTAGGATAGCCAATGTTCCTAAGAAAGTGTGATGATAGTGATTGGATTTGTATTTTAAATTTCTCAAACAAGTGTTAGGAGGATAGATATAGATGTAGGATGATAAGGATATGGATGGTATGTGTTTAGGTATGCTCTTGTGTTGATAGAGTGATGATGTGATGGATTTTGAAAGGGGTGGTATGACAAAAAATGATCAATATGAGTGATGTATGAACGTGAAAAATATTTAAATTATAGAATTAGCTTGGGAATAACTTGGGTTATCTCTAGCTAAGAGGATTTACTTTTTTAATTTGTATGGTGAACATATTCTCCCATAAATAGTGTGGAACTGCTCATTTAGAAACATATCCACCCAAGAATGAAATTGCCTATGCATAGAGTATAACTGCCCAACAATGGTATCGTCTAACTACATGACTTCCCAGAAAAATAACACAACCACCCAATAGTGTATCCACCTATGTAGAGGATGGATCTACCTAAGAGCAAAGGTTGAATCGATGGTTTGATCTAATCACCTATTGACATAGCATAATCGCCTAACTAAGGTAGGATTTCCTATCCACAAAATCACTTGTTTATAGAAAATCCACCTAAGGATTACATAGATCACCCAAGAATAGGATGCATCTTCCTAACAAGGGTTAGAATGAGGAAAAATAGATCCACCCAAGTAAAACAGAACCACCTATGGATAAGATTAGTCTCCCAAGGATGACTAGTTAAGATCAAAGAGTGGAATCACCCATGAACAAAGTGGATCTACCCATTTAAAGACACATCCACCCAAGAACAGGGAAAAATTACCTAACTAGGGATGACAACCAAATAGAAAAGACAAAGAAAAATATCAAGATGAACTAATAGACATGTACTGGTAATCACAAGAAGACACATAAGATTGAACAAACCTAGATTAGTCAAGTAGGAGTGTTAACCAAATGTAGGCCCACTAGCTCGGAGGGTAATATCTCAAGATTAGTGTGAGGCACCTCTCAGTCAAAAGTCGATAGATAGGTATCTAGTGGAACAAAGGCTCACATTTTCCATTTCTTTGGAGATCTTGAGACCTTTCCCAAAGATCTCCTATCTCTACTCAAGATACATGATGAGTAGCTTCGAGCATAATTGTGTAACCTGCACTATGTTAGACAATGGTCATAAGGTCTTAAACTAGGCTAAAACATGCAATCTAATACATCCTCTAAATACCAAGAGGGAACATGAGGCACGTCCATAAACACTATCTCATCACAAGTGTGCATTGGGAATTTCAGTCAAGCCATTTAGACCAACCCTACACTCCTAGCTGGATATCACTCAAGTATCAAAGCTTCACTAAACATGATGTGCTATATTGGAGTACAAATTTCATTCTCCCCCCTTTATATACCCCATTGGTTCACATGGTTGAGTTTATCCATTGGTGGATGAAATCCTTACGAAGGCCTCCTATAGGGAATGAAATGCTAGGTATTTTTGATCTCTAGGCTCGCACACAGTGCAAGGAGAGAGCATACATGTAAATTAGCACTCGTGTCAACATAACAAGACTTATGTCAATTTGAAATTTCTAATCTCAAAACTCACCAAATGGTGGGGAGAGCATACATCAATAAAAGACCCCAAACAAAGCACACAAGATTAATTGACACTTTAGCAAAATTGAAGTGTGCCTAGATTAGTGATAAAAATGAAGTCTTCAATGACAACCTACAAGAAATGCATTATTAGTTTTGTATGCCAGTCCTGGAATATATGAGGCTATAGATAAAAAATAGCGAGATCATAAGAATGATGATTAGTTAGTGGATTTTTAGTACCCCTCCGTTTATGCATATGCTTTCTGTTGTTATGTTTTCATACTGTTAGACTATGATACCTTGTTTGGATATTTTGATCGCTAGTTTTGAGCGATAGTGGATTTATTTTGTGACATGATGATACATTGTTTGGTGATTATTGATTTCAGACATGTTTTGATATAGCATAGATGTTTATTTTCTGTTGATTATTGCTATGTACATGTTTATGATGGACTAACAGCTATTTATTTCGTCAATTTGTTGTGATGTGTATTGGTGTGGAGAACGGAATCACATCACTTGCTTGCGCGTGCCCTGTGATATCCGTGATTTTCTCCGCATGGTGTGTCTGTTTAATGCTTTATATATATATATATATATTTGTATGCTCGTTATTCGCTTGGTTGCAGGAATTGCAGGTACATGACACCGACTCCACCTGGGTACTCAGGTCTGAGCGTGTCAAGACTCAATGGATACGTTGATCGGGAGATAGTAGTTTGGTTCACCCTAGTCTAGTCTATAATCCTGGTCTTAGTACATCGTCTATTTTTAGTTCAGAGTCATAGGTTTGTCTTGTATTTTCTGTTTGGATAAATTGCTTGGAAGGTAAATCTAGTTAAATTTAATGTTGTTTTTTTTGTGCTTTAAATTATTGGTATTTAAATTAATGTTTAAATGTGGAAGAAATTACTTGCTTGATTATTTAATTAATTAATTAGCTTATTTGGTTAGATGGTTTGATTTTAAAAGATCAAACTTATTTAATTAAATAAATTAATTAATTAAATTAAATTATTAAGTGTGTAAATAGTTTATTTAAAAAATAAAATATTATTAAGGGAAATGGCATTTGAAATTGTAAATTTAAATAAAATAAAAATAAAATGCATGCAATTGAAAATTGATTTTTAAATTTAACATAAAATAAATTATTAGCATGCAAATTTTGGAATTGGCAAGATTGTCGAGAAGTGGAGAAGATATTTTACAACCACTTCTCGACATGTGTGTGAGTGCAATAATTGCTTAGGGTTGTTGAAAATTTGTTTACGAATTTTATTGTGGATCTGGGATTTGCACAGAGGTTATTCAATTTCCTCACGGGAAATTATCAGAGCTTTGCAAAAAAAAATTCTTGCTGTGTAAAATTATTTTTCTTCTTGGAAGTTGTTATCTCCCTGTATCTGGAAGTATATCTGTGGAAGATCCCTTGGTGGGAAGATCTTTTGTGTTTGATTGAAGAAGCTTTGGAGATTTGTGTGCTACGGGCAATAGAGGATTTATTTTCTACAGCCAAATCTCAAGTAATAGACAAAAGAGGTGTTACAGGTATTGTTCTTGTTTTTAAATTTGTTTCTTTTTTTGAAAAGAGTGTAGGAGAAAATTATAGTTTTGTATTTTCTGTATTCTTCTCAAAAAAATTATGTTTAAAAGAAAATCTTGTTTATACAGTAGAAATTCTCAAAAGAAAAGAAAGTTCTTGATAAATTTTGAATAAATTTTTCTGTCAAAAAAAATAAATATATATTTTATTTAGTTGAGAATTTGCTGTATATTTGATTGAGAATTTCTTTATGAAATAAACTGTTAAATAGAATGATTTCTCAGTTTGATTATGGGAAAACTTTGTGGAAAGAATTGTTTAAACACAGAAATTTCTCAAATTATTGTAGAAAACCCTGTGAAAATTATTTACCTACACACAGTAATTTATTTACAGAATTTTATTACTGGTATAAAATCTGTATATATATATATACATGTATACATATATATACATGTATATATATATATATCTATATAGATATACATATTTTATTTAATTTTTATAATGAATATTCATTAAATCTTTTCCCAGAACTGCGAAATCCGTATGCATTTACCACAATATTTTGCACAGTAAATAATATTTTTTCGGAAATGATTTATTCGGACGGAATTGAATTTTGTTTTAAAAAAAATATAACCAGAATTTTGGGGAGGGCCGAAACCCTCCCCACAACCTACAGTGGTGGGCGCAGCCCACCAAGGCTGTGCACAGCAGCCAGGCTGCTGGGCGCAGCCCTGGGAAGGCTGCGTCCTTCCCACGGGAAGGTCGCGGGGCCTTACCCTGTTTAAAAAATGAAACTTCAACAAAAAAATAAATTCCGAATTATATTACTTTATGCGTTTTCTTAAAACGCGTGCGATAAAACTTTAAATCTTTATTAAATTTCATTTTCTTTTTATATATATTATATATAATTAATATGTATGTTATATATATTATATTTATAATATATTATTTATAATATATTATAATATATTATATATGATATATAATATTATTATATATATATATATTGTTTAGTGAATTTTAAATAATTATTTACGTTGGATAAACTTGAAAGGGGGTATAATAAAAGATTTTCATTTAATTTAAATGCAAGTAATTATTTGAAAATTGATGATTAACCCATTATGTGAGATTTGGAAAATGTAATAGATTAGGCGATACAAGTTCTTTAAATTGTTAAAGTTGATTTATAATTGTGTCATTCTCAAACTGATTTAAGTGGATTTAATATATCCGAACAATAGACATTTATTTCTTTTGATTTGCTTTTAAATGTGTATTCTTTTGGGACAAATTGGGAAAGTCATAGTCATATAAGTATTCCAAAAAGAATTGTGTAGAAAGGGTGTATTATTGTTTCAAATATATTTCTTTTAGTTGACTTGCGTTGTGCAAGAGTTAAACATGGCGTTTGATACCGTTATGAGTTATTTGTTATCGTGAGTTGTATTCTGTGTACTTGGTAAACCCTAGTCATGAAAACTTAGAAAACCTTGTTATGTTTAGGGGAGTGGCTATTTGTAAGGGCCGACACAAAAAGTGGTGTCAGGGTAACTTACAAATAGTTAGTAAGTCAGTGAAAACTAAAGAACACAGTAGTTAGATTATAACACTTAACAAGATACTTTTCCTCTCTTATGACTCTTGAGCTACTACAGTCATGAGTATAAGATGAGAAGGCCTGGAATGGCAAATCAGTGTTTTGTTTCTTCAAAAGACATTCGATTCCACAATAGTATGCAATAGGGGTCGGGTTTCGTAAGAGGTTACCAGGGTAACCCAAGGATTGGGGTCCGAAACCTAGGAAGAAACCCAGGGTAACCTTTGCAACGTTGTGATGACACTCCACCTAGAGTAACAGTTAACCTTGTATTTGTATTACAATCAACTGTCTAAAATCTGGAAGCAATGTAACCAATAGTCTATTGTGTACTAGTGTCTAGGGTTAGTAGACTAGGTCTAGGTAACCTTATTACTATCTCCTAGCACGGGGGGTGGACCTACGGGTACCACATGGTTGGGTGGAACGTGCACCTTACTCCGTTGGGTCCCCAGTTTGTGATCATTGCATTGAGAGCTTCATTGATGGAGAGCTCACATATGGAACCTTTGAATACTTCTTCATTGTAATTTTGTAAATTATGTATTTGAAAACATCCTTCAAATGTTGTGAGGTGAACAATGTAAATGTAATTGTAATTATTATTGAACTACCTCATCAGATGGATGAGTATTGTACATATTATCAAATGCAATGGAAGAGACAAATTTGTACTTTATGTTATCTTGAATAAAATTTAAATGTTTTGCAATGTTTATCTTTATGTTATAAATTAATATGTGCAATGCGAAATACTTAAGTCACTTATGGAAAACTCAAAGTAATGTAACGTCGCATAGCCTAATGAATGTATGCAACTAAAATACTTAATAATTAATTTTTTATTTTTTTTAAATTATCACTCCTTTATACACTATTGCAACATTCTTAGGTTATTAAGACGGGGCATTACAGGATTAGTATTGAATATGCAAGAAATGGAAAAATAAATAGTAAATTAAACATATTTAGGTTAACTATAGTTCTACCTATGTACAGGGTGTAATCACCCTTCTAGAGTAGATCCACCTATCTAGAGGCAGGATTGGTTAAGTGTAGAACAACCTTTGTAAGAGCACAATCACCCTTCTAGAGAAATTTCCCCTATCTGCGGCTGGTCCACCCAAGAGAAGAATCACCCCTGTGTAGACAAGTTTTCCCTTCTAGAGCGGATTTGGTCAAGATTCCAATCACCTTTTTATAAGTGGATTCACCCTTCTAGAGTGGAATTTCCTATGTAAAGATAGGTCCACCTATTCTCTAGAAAGGTTGTTTGGGTTATGAAGGGTCAAAGTGTAACCGCCTTTGTAAGAGTTGAATCACCTATTTATAGAGCAAATCCACCCTTCCAAAGCACAACTACCTCTATGCAACACCTTCAATCAAAACTAACCAAAAATCTCTAAAATGTTGTTAGGAAACCCATGATGTAGGTCCCACTGAGTGTGCCAGAATGTGTGCAAGGGAAAATGTGTTTAAAATAAAAGGAAATTGTAATAAAAACCTAATGAACATAAGAAATAAAGCAACAATCGAATAAGGGCAAGAAAGAGTTCATACCTTCAAAGTATGGCGTAGCCCTTGATGCGTAGATTACCCTTGGTTGATTGATTTGGATGTGTGCTCAATGGAATTTCAACAACATAACACTACTAAATTTCTCAAAGTTGTATGATCCTTCAAAAATGGCTAAGTTTTGGCATATGAATTGAGGAGGGATGGATGGAGGGTTGAGATTGATTAAGAGAAGATCAATGACTAGGGATGGTTGAGACATCTCAACTCATGAGATGATGCCAAGTGGAATCATTAGAAGAAATGTGGGGTAGGTGATCTCTCGAGCCGTAGGATTGTGACAAGTGTCACCATGTGGGGGATTGAGTGGGGGAGATTGTATCTCAAAAGGTACCATGGGAATATGGATAGGATCAATGTCATAAAGGCCTTGCTTTTCCTAAATTCCCAATGTATGACAAGGAGGGGAATAAAAGAATTTAAAATTCCTTTTGGGCACTTTTGGAAGAAAGACCCATGTGCCTAAAGTACATGGGGTCTTTCCCAAAGGGGGAAAATTTAATGAGGGTGTGTGAGGGGTAGGCAATAAATGGAAAGGGATTATCCCTTTCCTAATAATAGGACTAGGAATGTGCAAATGATTAGGGCGATTAGGTGAAGATTAGGATTAAATATGGGTGATTAGTGAGAAAGTGGAAAAAAATGGGGGATGTGACATGAGGTGAGAGGAAAAGAGAATTAAATAATTTTATTTAATTCATTTGAGGAAATAAGATGATTAAATTAAATAAATAAAGATATTTATTTAAATAAGGGAGGAAAGGGGATAAAGGTAAGGTAATCAATTAAAACAATTAATTACTTTAGGACCTTAGAAGAAGAATTAGGGATAAACTAACATTATTAATAAAATAGTGAAAATATTATTTAATTAATGTGGATGAAGGGGGTTTAGATGAAATATCAAGATAAATTTGACTAAATGTAAGCGGTCAATTTTAGGTGTCTACAACAAGATTACAAAATAATCATAATGCAAAGATCAAAGACATACCACAATATTACACAAAATATTCCATAGGAGAACCTTCAAGAGAGAAAAACCTAACCTCCAAATCATCTAAACTCAATTTATTATTCAATAATAAAAATATTACAATAAACTTATAGAGCCTTCATGAATAATTTTGAAATATCAAGCTCCTCCAATGTATCCTCCATGCATCCAAGCATAATGGGGAACCTTGTAACCACACATCCCATGTCATTCTTCACATATGCACTCAATAAGAGAGCTCAATACAAATGATATCCCTCAAACTAGCCAACCACTAAACACGTGCTCACTTTTATAGAATCAAGCTCACACAAAAAACTAAGTGGTTAGTTAAAACCACATACCTCAAAACCATCAGTACACAAATCCATTGACCCCAAAATTTAATTTATGGTACTATTTTTTCTCGATATTAAATATGTTTCTCGTGTGTACCCCACACACATAAAATATCTAACCAATGTCATATAAAAATTTACAGTTGGGCCCAAATAAACATTTAATGTGGTTAAACACATCTCCTAAAGATGCACCACAAATAAATATATATTTTACATAATTAAAATAATCCTTTCTTGTGCAAGGTGTACAACATCCTTTTCCTAACACCCTTATTCCTTTGAGGCATAAATTTCATCAATGAGCATCTATTTTTTGTTCTCTTAGACTCCTTTGGTCACTATTTGATTTATGAGCATGGGACTATTGTTGCAACTTGCTATGGGCTACATGAGTCAAAATACTAATATGATGCACGAAGAGAAGCCCACTAGGTATTACCCTTATAATCCTTTGAATTTTTTTGATCACTTGCATTAATGTGGGAGACTTTCTCCCTTGCTCCTATGTAATTTAAATTTGATCCAAGAAGCATTTCATTTGTTGTGTAAGTGTATTTCTCAGTGTCTATAATTGTGTATTGACAATGATGGGGCTTGTACCAGTTTGTCTTATTTTTTATGTTTGTATATGCCCTTAGAACTAAAAGGAGAGTTGTATTTATATATATGGTTTTAAGACGAATAAATGTTAGTCATTGAGCCACTCATGTACAAGGATCTTCCTAAATGTGTTCTAGGGCATCAAATTATGCATATATTTATTTTTCAAGGGAACAAAAGTGTCACATATGATTATATAGAATATATTTCATGAATAGGAGTCCCTAGGTAATACCTTCATCATTATCGGGGTTATATAAGGATATATCATGAGTGTTCTATGAATTTTATCTAGCCATATTTGTTGGCTTGATTATGTTGAAGGGAAGTTAGTGGTACAACACTAAATAGATTATAAATATTTTTATTTACTTTATCTTCAATAAAAATGGGATATGTTTGATTGATAAATAATTCTTGAAGTAGACCAACTATCTACATAATCCTTGATAGTATGAAATTATGCATATGAAAACCTATATCTAGTTTTATTCCATGCTTGCACTATTTGATTCTTCTTGCAAGAACCAATTCTATTGCCTAGTGGATAGGAATTGGTCTTGACAGTGAAAGATCATAAAATATTCAAATTTATGTCTTACTTGTTTTTCCCTTATAGTGTAAGAGTAGTTCAAGTTTTACACGATTTAATCACTCAACAATACAACTCATGCTAAACATTTTATGAGCATAAAAATAATTGGCATTCATAGTCTTTCTAGTATTGTGTATATTTTATACATGTGTATGCAAATCATAAGGGGGCTCACATGTAGGAATTTCAAATTATTTTTCTCTTAGTGCATTTGTAAGGATGTTATTATCTATCTAATAGAGGCATTGTACATCTAGTTGCAACTAATTTTGGCATGAACTTAGTGATAGATTAAAAGTTCAAAATACATTAGTTGTGATTACTAAGGGCCTATATTGGATTTTAATAATTTAATAATTTTCCTTTAAATGACCTCAAGGAATACCCCACTTCACTTAGTAAATCTAAATAATAAAAACAAATTTCTCTTTATTATGAATTAGCCCATTGCTCTCCACCATTTTATGAATACACATTTAAGAGAAAATGGGACTAACTGTCTCATTGAAGTGATCTCCAAGGAAAAATTTCTTACCTACCCAAGAGGAAATAAGGACAAAAAGGTTATCCCAAGTTTTTCCCTTATGAATTGGGTTATTTGGACCATACATGTTTATATAAAAGATGTAATATTTTCTTGAAAAGATTTAAACTTCCAAGCTAAGCAATAGGGAGAAGATGCAACCAAATAAATATGTAGTCTACAAGGATTCTAAATGATAAAAATCCCTCTAGAAACATCAATAACTAAGCCATCCCAAAATTTATAGGAGTACAACTTTTACAATTCAATATTAGTCATCTAGGCTTCTATAATATTATTGTATAAGGAATTATAATGGTATGAGCCCATGATTTTTGGATTTTTATTTATAGATATAGAACCCTCAACCATTTTAAGAAATGGAAACTAGTGTAGTAATAATAATTCTTATTATCTTGTCATAATAAAATAAAATTGAGTTATGGAATAACTATTAAGATGGAAACAAAATCTCAATAACATATTTGAGAAGGGACATTATGGAGGAAAACATTGTTAGTGGAGAAGCGAGAAAATCATATTTGAATTTCAAATGTGCAAAAGGTGTTGTGGGGAGCAGGTTGTCTGATGGTTGTGTGGTTACTGAATCGGTGGTAAATTTCCATTAGCCAGGATGTGAGGGCCCAATGGTGGGCCTTGTTGACAATATTCAAGTAGAATCCTTGGTTGTGTTAGGGAAGGAGGACGTGTTGGTACACCCTAACCTAGAAGGCTCATCTTCACCCCTAGGTTTTAAGGATAATGGTGTGGGTTTGTGTGTTGAAGGTCAAAAAAGTATCGAGGTGTCTTGTGATAGGCCCATCTCTCAATGGACAAACTTGTTTGGTTCCAAACAAAAAGGGAAAATCTCAACATCCCAATTCAAGTAGCCTCTAATATGATCTCAGGTGAGTTCACTATCTCGATTCCAAATTATCTTTTTCAAAAAATAATCTCTCTTATTTAGTTCTCTTTAGTTGGAAAATTATTGGGTCCAAGATCGAACATAGATGTGGTGAGATCTTGGGCTAACAAAAAATGGAACCTGAAATGTCATGTGGTTATTACGACTATATTCAAAGGATTTTTTTCTTTCTCCTTCTCCTCTGAGGAGGGTATGGGGAGTATTATCTTGAAGGGCACTTGGCTCATTAGTAAATATACGTTAGCATTGAATCCATGGGAACTAGGATTAGACCTCTCTAAATGTTTTTAAACTCTAACTCAGTTTGGATAAGACTTCCTAGTCTCCCCATGGAATATTGGGATGAAGAATTCTTCAAGGGTATTGCTAGCACCTTTGGTTAGCTAGTATCTATAGATGAAATGACCATTTCAAGGAGATGTCTAGTTTATGCTATAATTTGTGTCATTGTGGATCAAAATTCCAACTTACCAGAATCAGTCTTGTTAAAGTCTAAAATTGGGGTTTGGAAGCAGATGTTGGAGTTTGAAACTATTCCTTTTGTTTGCTTCCATTGTAAGAAGATTGGACATTAGGAAAAACAAAATCCATCCAAGTTTTAGAACTTTAATCCCACTATTTGGAAGGCAAAGGAAGGAAAGCCTAAAGAAACTTCATCACAGATTCTTGAGGAGAATGGGAATGAGGATCTAAATCAATAGGTCTTAGACCCTAAGGAGTATGGGATTGAGGCTCTAAAGCAATAATTCTTGGACCTTCAACCTTCTTCTCCTATCCAAGTGGGCGAACATGGTGTTTTTGACTTGATCATCAAGGATGGGAGTGTATCCTTTCCAGTTAAAATTGAGGTTTCTCCCCATTCCCTGAAGTCTATAAAGAATTTGGTCAATTATGGTGTGTCTAGGTTCTCTCCTTTGAGTAATATTTCTAAGGCTAGAATAATTTTGGGTAATGAGGACTCACTTTCTCTTGGGGAAGATCCCTTCATTGTAGTGAAAGGAAGAAACAAGAATAATTCACTTCATTCCCCACCTTGCCCTAAATGAATGGTGACAAGAAATATGATTTTTTTTTACTGTGGCTCTGAACAAAGGGGACAAGGTAGACCCCCCTCCCAAAAAAATAGAGAAATGAAAAGCAAGGACATTATTGAGGGAGTTTTGAAAACTCTCTTTGATATGTGCTTGAAGAGCACATCATATAAATTTAAATGAAGATAATCTAATGGAATATCAGGGGGATTAATCATGTTCACAAACATGACCTCCCGAGAAATATCATCAGGACTATAAACCGAATATCTTACTAATATAAGAAACTAATATGCAACATGAGAAGATTGAAAAATTAAAGAACTACTTTTTAAGGATTGTGGGTTTCATGGGTTCATCTTGTATGGGGATTCGGGGGGATAGCTACCTTCTAGAACCCAAGAATGGTTAAAGGAATTTCTCTTAATGCAGAAGAAAATTGTGTAGATACTTTCTTTTTCTATTTAATAGATGACACGTCATGGGTCATTTCAAATGTCTATGCTCCTAGTTTGAAGAAAGCTAGAAAGCAGTTGTGGAATAATTTAGGTTCTCTACGACCTTCTTTCCTACATTTTTCTTTGTTGGTTATGGGAGAATTCAACACTCCACTTAAGGATAATGAAAAATTGGGTGGATCCCAAATCCCCTTGGATAGTCGATCAAATATGATGGAGTTTATTAATGATAATGTGATTTTTTATCTTGATTTGCAGGGTTCTTCATATAGGTTGTATAACATGAGGTTAGGTGTATATCTCATTCAAGTCAAGTTGGACAGGGCCCTTGTTTCTATCGATTGGTTTTCAAACTACTCTTGTGCTCTCTCTACCCTAACCCATTGTGGTTCTAATCACTATCCTATTTCACTCTAAATTGATAAGTTGGGTAAAAAGAAAAGGCTTCCTTTCATATTTGAATCCATGTGGCTAAGACACCATGATCTTAAGGACTATCTAAAGAGGTGGTGACAGGTCAAATTTGATGGAAGTGCTATGTTTAGAGTAGCCAAGAAACTTTCCTTTATCAAAAAAATGATCCACAAATGGAATAAAGAGACCTTCGGTCAAATTTTCCAGATTAAAAAATTTGTAGTGAAATGCTTGGATGAGGTTCAACAAGAAATCCAAATTAATGGGATGGACCATGCTCTTCAAATGCAAGAAATTAATCTACTATCTCAACTTCATGATATTATTTCCAAGGAAGAAGGATTTTGGAAGCAAAGGTCTAGGGCTATTTTGCTTAAGAGTGGAGATCAGAATACTAAATTCTTTCATTTGTCCTCTCTGAAGCATAAAGCTGCAAATAGGATCAAATCCATCCAAGTTAACAACTCTATGTTAGAAGACATTGATGATATACATAGAGATGCTTTAGATTACTTTTCTAATCTATTTTCTAGTGACTTGGTCTTTGATCAATTCAATGAGGATAAGTTTTGGGGGATCATCCCAAATATTATTTTTGAAAAGAAAAATAGAAAGTTAACCAACATCTCTTCAAAGGAGGAAATTAAGTCATATATTTTCTTGTTTGAAGGGAATAATGCCCCTAGTCTAGATGGTTTCCCACTTCTCTTCTTTCAAGCCTTTTGGGATATTGTGGAAAAGGATGTGGTGAATGCTACAAAGGAATTTTTTGGCAGCAAAAAATTATTGAAAGAGCTAAATTTTGTGTTCCTTGTTTTGGTGATGAAGGAGCCTAGTGCTAAGTCTTTTGGGAAATTCAAGCCTATTATCCTATGTAATTCTATTTATTAAATCTTTTCTAAAGTCCTAGTGATCAATTTGTAATTTGTTCTTCCTCAACTGATCTCTAGGAAACATAATGGTTTTGTTTGTAGATGAACGATCTTAGATTCCATTATCATAGTCCATGAAATTATTCTCTCTTAGTAAGAAAGAAGGTTGGTTTCTTTCTAAAGTTGGATTTAGTTAAAGCTTATGACAAATTCAACTAGGGATTCTTAGCCAAGGTGCTATGAAGGTTTGGTTTTGGAAGTAAATTTGTAGAGCTTACCAACCAGCTAGTTTCCACTCCTTATTTCTTTGTGTTGGTTAATGGTTCACCATCTCCTTTCTTTAAAATCTCTAGAAGACTTCGGTAAGGGGACCCAATTTCTCCTTTCCTTTTTATTATTTTGGCTAAATCATGGGTATAAGTATTCAGAAGGAAGTGTTTTAAGGTTCTTTGAAAGGCGCCAGACCTTCCTCTCTTTGTCTTATGCATTCTCATCAACAATTTGTTGATGATATTGTCATCATAGGAGAAGCTTCAGTCAAGGAAGTTAAGAATATTAAAATTATCTTAGGTGGATATGAAAAGGCATTAGGGAAACTTATTAGTATTCTCAAAAGTAAAATTTTATTCCTCAATACCCATGGTCAGCTTCAACTCAAGCTCGCTACAATTTTAAATTGTAATTTGGGAAGTCTTCCCTCTTCCTATCTCTGCCTTTTTCTATGTGGGAATAATATTCCTAACTCTTTTTTCCTTGGATTTATGGATAGATTCAACTCCAAGTTAGTAGGTTGGAAAGGGGCCTTACTCACCCAAGCTAGTAAATTGCAACTTATTAAAGCATCCCTTTAAAATTTTCCAATCTATGCCATGATCCTATTTAAAGTTTTGACTAAATTTGAGGAAAAGTTTGAACAAATCCAAAAGTGATTCCTTTGGGTTGGTATGGAGGAAAGAAAAAGAATTCCACTGGTGATTTGGGATTGTGTGTGTAGACTGAAGAAGTGGGGAAATTTGGGAATCAGGAAAATTAGAGCTCTCAACTTGGCGCTTTTATCAAAAAATGCTTGGAGACTTATCTATGATGATATTGGTTGTTCAACCATTTTGAATAATAATACCTTTTTTATTACAATAGTTTTAGAGAAATTTTGGATGCTGATAATGTCCTAGATAGCTCCTGGTTCTAGAAGAACATTCTTCTTTCTAGGAAGGTTCTTAAGGAAGGAACTCATTGGCTTCTTTAAGATGAAAGAAAAAATAAATTTTGAGATGATGCATGGTGTGATAAAGAGCCACTCAAGAATATTCATTGGGCTCTAGTCCAATGAAAGATACTTGTATTAGATCCTTTTGTTGTTGGGTTGTTGACTACATCCAAGATGGGAGATGGAGGAATTTAAAGAATGTTGATCCATCCTTAGA
Organism: Sequoia sempervirens; assembly: GCA_007258455.2. Lineage (NCBI taxonomy): Eukaryota > Viridiplantae > Streptophyta > Pinopsida > Cupressales > Cupressaceae > Sequoia > Sequoia sempervirens. The sequence continues at coordinate 187,879,306 of VDFB02168118.1, forward strand.
AGAACTCCAATTGTTTATTTCCTGGATCCATATCCCCTCCTTACCCAAATCTGATAAGTTAATATGATATCCCTCTACAAATGGGAAGTTATCGGTGGCTTTGTTTTTTGGCATGTTGGTGGATAAGCCAAATCCCCCTCCCTTTTGGAGTGGTCTTTAGAATCATTCGCTAATCCCTAAGACTAATATATTCTTCTAGGTTATGGTTCAGAATAAAGTTTTGACTATGGATAATTTATGTAGGTGGGGGTATGCTTTCCCCAACAGATGTTCCCTTTGTGAATGCAACTCTGAATATACCTTTCATATCTTCCTTGGTTGTAATTACACAAGAACTATTTGGGGAATGTTTCTCTCACTGTGGAATCTTGGATGATTGTTTTCTAACACTTTCAAGGATTTCTTGGACCAATGAATTTTCCCTTCAGCTAATCCATCTCTTTAGGTGCTATGGTCCCTTTTGGCTCCTCATATTGCCTAGGTGCTCTAGAAAGAGAGGAATAATTGTGTGTTCAGAGATATGAAACTTAAGGAGGATGTTGTCTTTAGTAAAATGTTAAGAGCTATAAAACAAAAAAAAAATGGCTAGGATGCATAATAAGAAGTTGGAAGGATAGAGAATTACCATCTATAAATATGACTTTTAGGTAGCGGATACATGGAATATCAAGGTTTATTTATTATTATCCTCGAAAAAATATGAAAACACCCTAGGAAAATGTTTTTTGGAGAAGACCACCAAAAGGGTGGATAAAAATTAACTTTGATGTGGTGGCTAAGCGAAATCTTGGGCTAGTTGGGTGTGAGGGGGTGTTGAGATATGAGGAGGGTAGGCTTATTTTAGTGGCAACACTTCCATTGGGAACTCAAACAAATCACCTATCTGAAGCGGAAATCTCTTTCAATGGTATTAAATTGGCCTTTGATAGAGGATTTAAGAAATTATGGATTAAGGGGACTCACTTGATATCATAAGATGTCTACACAAAACTCATCCCCCTAGCTAGTTGATTGATTCATTGATATATGACTCTTTAGCAATGATTAATTCCTTTGATCATGTTAAGATATCTCATATCTTGCATGAGGGTAATCAATTGGTTGATTTCTTAGCCAACAAAGGAGTTAGAAACCATTCCATTAAATCATGGGATGAGTACTTGTCAATACCCATTGAAGCCTATTACATCTTGAATAATAATATTCAACATGAAAAATAATGAAGGATGGGATGTGGAGTTAATGATTCCTAGTTTCCCTATACATTTTATGGGTAAAAAAGGGGGTTCTTTCCCTTTTGTATATTCCTAGAGTTAAGGATTTTCTAAGAGTGCATACCAATAATTTAGCTTGGTAAAGATGGGGTGATAGAAGTTGTGTAGAGCCTCTCTCATGTGATAGGACTCACAAAAATCCCAAGGTATGGAGAATTCTGGAGGAGGGGGCTTTTACCCCTATATGGAAAGGCTCCATGGTTATGGTCCTAAAGCTTCGAAACTCTTTATCAAAGGATGGAAAGACAAAAAAATATTTGTGAATGGAATGGAATTCATCATTTCAGAGGAGTTCATTGTGCAAATTACCAGGCTTAATGTGCATGGAAGAAAGTTATTTAAAGACATAAAATCCAATGAGGAAGATCTGAATCAATTTTTTTAAGGGAATAAGAGAGATAAGTTGGTGAAGTTATCTTCTTGGGGTTATGATAGGCTTTCCATCAAACCCATTTGGGTTGAGATAACAGAGGTTGTAATGCATTATATCACTCTCGATGGTAAGTACATTACTATTCTAGGTGTCCATTTTAATTTCCTAAATTATTTTAGGCATAAACTTCTTGTTTCATTTCCATTTTATCTCCTTGCTTCTTTGGATTTCTCTGTGAAATAAAATTTGAGAAACCCAAAGCTTCTAGTTCTACATGAGGTCTTGGTCATGTTAATTATGGAATATGTTAATTAAAGCCCAGACCCTATGAGGTCTCCGAAAGGAAAGGGTAGAGTTAAGAATAAATAAAAACCTAAGATTGTTTAGTACTTAGATATGAGTTCTAAATCCCCTAAAGAAGATGACGATGAGGAATGGCAAGAAAATGAAGATGGGGATGACTTTGAGGAAGTGTTATCTTATAATCCTTCGAATGAAAAAGATAAAAGGAAAAGAAAGGTGTCTTCAATGAAAATCACTCCTAAAAGAAGCCAATAAGGAAATATCTTGGTCAGAGGGTTCCCAAACTAGCGATGAGGAGGAGGGTTCCAAAGATCAAAGGAGAGGAAAATAACACTCTATTTTCCGTGGGGGTGAAGATCAAAAAGGAAAGGAGAAATTGGGGGAGGAGGTAATTTTTGGTGAAACAAGAATGGCCATGGTTCAGAAAGGCCTTGCTAAAGAAAGCACAATTTCTTCCAATATTCACCCTCTTTCAGAAGATTAATCTTACCTACATGTTAATAGGGAGGAAATTTATGACATCCTGAGGGTATCTAGAGAGGGTGTGATGATTATTTCAAACTGGCTAAATGGTTTCTCTTGGAGATTAATAAATTTATTGTCAAAAGTGTGTGGTTTGTAGGAGAAGGTTTCTAATGAGGAGAGTGAGCATTCTACATCTGGGTACAAGGAGCTAAAGAATAGGGTTGTGGATATTAAGTACACCATCAATGAGTTAAAAAATGATTATGAATGTAGGACATGGAAAAAAATATTCATGAGATTAACTCAAACATTATGAATCTCCTAAAAATTAGTATATTATCAATTAGGAATAGTGTTGAAACACTGAGGATCCTTATGAAGAAGTTAAATGAGCTTAAAGAGGAGAAGGTGGCTAGTGTTATCCTTGGAAATAGAAAAATGAAGGAGCAGGGTTAAAAATAAAAAGGAAAAAAGCTATTGTTGGAGGAAGACAAAGGACCTAGTGCTCAGACCCATGGTAGCAAGAAAAAAAATTTTGAAGAGGAAAACAATGATCTAATGATCCTATTTAATCAACACTACAACCAAGAATTAAAGGTGGCTAACACCTTAAATAACATGAAGTAATATGTTTTCTTTTTAGTTGTTTTTTGTTTGTTGTTGTTTGGTTGTTGGTTGGCTATGATTTTCTCTATTTGAGTAGTGTTTTATTGTAAAGGGTTTTGGGTCCCTTCAAAACTTTATTTTCCTGCTAATAAAAAACTATTAAGAAGACATGCTATAATGTGGATTCAAATAAATTTGTAAATAATCACATAGTAGATGACACAAAGAAATTCAACTCAGTGTATGATAAGATTACATTTCCAAGATGGAGAAATAATATCATCTCTAAAAAGAAAATTATTGTATATGATACATCGTACAAATTTTAAGATAAGAACACCCTTGTGGATTATTGGAAAATACATATTATTCACTTTTGACCATTTACATTCAAAGGGATATGATAATACCTTCATGATGTCTCTTATGTTAAATAGAGGGGGAAGTAAAATACCACACTTTTAATGCATGCTTATATGCCCCATACTATAGGAACAATAGGTTATTGAAGTTCTCATTGATATGGTTCTTACATACCCTCAATCATAGATACATGAGAACAATAGCCTTGGACACCATATCAAGCACCAATTTTAAATTTTCTTAAAAATGTGAGGGAAGGGCATTATTGATCCAAAAAAAATATAATAGGAGGAAAAACTTGCAAATAGTAGATATATTATGGAACAATGCTAATGGAGATACATTTGTGTATATTATGTGTTTATAAATAGACATTTTATATAAGAAGCATGATAATAAGTAATATACCATGTCAATTGCATGATGAATATGATTTTATTTATCAATTTATGGTGTGAATTTATAATATTTCAAAGGATATGGAAGGAAATAATATTACCACGATCAAGCATGAAATGTGTCCACCTAATTTTCCAAGATCTTTAAGAGGCACAACCTATGATTATAGAAATTGTATAAGGCTACAATTGTAAGATTTTAAAAGACCGTAATTTGAGCTATATGTCCCTAAATTATTATCCTCTACCTATACTATGTATAATGTATGAATTTATACAGCAAACTTCAACTAGGTCTATAAATAGAAGCTTGACATATATCATGTGAATATGGTTCACTTAACATGTGGATATGTGGGTGAAATATTACAAACCTATATTGGTGGAAATTATATCTCAATACTAAGTGGATCCATGTGGAAATTTCTTATGGTGATGGTTGTATGGCTAGGTTATGTGGCATTAGATAAGGCCATACATCTAACACATATAGATTTTAACTAATTATCTCATATGCACCCATGTGTGAGGTCATGCATAATGTGGGAGATGTGTTGTAGTATCTTTGTGAAGATATTGTTAAATATAATATGTAAACACTTAATGTTATGTAGCATTATTGAAGAGTGTCTATGTGTGTCTGAATATATTGAATTGAGTTAATGGAATAGATGTGCATAAATCTATTTTACTAGAATTCATGTGCAATGCATCTTGGTACAAAGTGTGTATATAAGGGTAAATTATAGCATGAGATGTACTGATGTTGATTTGATGTGTAGGAGTGTAGGAGTGTAGGTTGTATGAAATTACACTTGGATATTTTTCCCTTTCTTGTAGAGAAATGATCTCTATTGTATCTACTATGTGTTGAAGAATATTTATTAATGATGAATTAAAGAACCATTGGTTTTGTTGAATCATTATGTGGTTGTATCCATATCACCTCACTTATTCTTGTAGAGTGGGGCCCTTATTATGTTGGAACATACCTAGAGGTCTCAATATAAAAATAGACAACGGGTTTACTCAATATGCATATTTTGGTACATATCTACTAATAAATTGCATAATTTAAGTTTCATATAGAATGCCTACTTAATAAGTAGTTAATATTTGAAGTAGTTTTACTTCCACCTATAAAATAGTAAAGATATAAATGATGATGGAAATATGACTATATAAGCTATAGTCCTGGCTATGCATACTTGATAATGTCGAGGAAAGTTGGTCCCTATACTCCAACATTGAAAGGAGAGGGTGAAGATGAACTCATGCTTCCTTTTCAAGGGATGTGATTCCTTGCATAATATAGTTAGAACATGAATTAATATAGAGTGGCATAGTATATGATATAAAATAATAATTTCAATAATGAAGTAGCTCAATGATGTAGAATGTTGAAGTGTGGTGTATAGGTTGGAATTGGTACTATTAAGAAGTGAGATTCATCATTTTCTATCCAACCTGACATGAGTCTTGGTATATTAAGACCAAAATATTAGCCATTACAGTGAAGTTGTGGAGGCTCTATGTGCTTTAGGTATTAATGAGAGTCGTAATATTCTAATGTTGACATGGATGTGACTTGCTACAAGTGTGGAGCTAGAAATTCTAGCCTTTTATTTTAATTATAATGTTATGGTTTGATTTTTATATTGTGTGAATATATCATGTTACTTAGGAAGGAGAATTTTATAATGAGAATAATTGAATGTTCCTATGTAGGTTGTTGTGGATGTCATGGTTTATGCATATTTACACTTTTAGATACTATTGTTCTATTTGAATCTATATGGAGATTTAGAGGTCTAGTATGTGACCATTAATAGAGGGTATACAACTAAAAGGCCACATGTTTATCTATGTGATGGATGAATTTTTAGATTCTTGATTTTAGCATTGTTAGTAGCTATATAAACTATTTTTTTGACCAATTAATGATCGACAGTTTGGTGGATGTGTATAGGCTATATTAGTGTAATTTCCTATGTGTTATTTAGAATATGGTTGTAAATCCCATGTGATAGATGATTGTGCATGCCACTATTAACTAGGGAGCCATGAGACTTGTGAAAGGTCCTATTGGTTGGGATGTTATCAATGACTATTAACCCATAAATTCACAATGAATTTTTAGTAAAAGTAAAGTTCCTTTTGAAAAGCATAATCAATGCTTCCCCTAGTCTGATTCAAACCTCTTAGGGTTGGGAATCATGGATCAATAGTGGAGATACATGCTACAAAGGAGACACAACAAGGTGATGTTTAAACTCAAATAATTGGAAATGCATCTAAACCATTTTATGAGGTAGATCCATTCATCTAAAGAGGTTAAAACATACTTTATTTTATCCAAAGAGTTTGATGAAGAACCATCTCTCTTTATTAACTATTTTTCTCTTTGATTTCTTCTTATACATAGTAGTATAAAGATAAGAAGAGAATTTTAATTCCTAGAACCTAGATATATATGTTTGACAATGGATGGCATGAGATTGAGCCTCTAAGATTTGATACCAATGATTTTATTTTTGGTTTAAATATCAAAGGATAACCTTGTACTTGTAGAAAAGTTGTTATGAAAAAATGCTAATGGAGATATATCTATTTCCATTAGGTGTTTGAGAGAGATATTTATACAAGAAGCATGTAAATAATTAATAGGCCATGTCAATTGCATGAAGAATAAATTATTATGTATTTACTAATGGCGTGAATTTATAATATTACAAAGGATATGATAGGGAAGCAATTGATATGGAAGGGAATTTATCCACCAATTTTTTTAAGATCCTTGGAGAGGTACAACCCATGATAAATTTTTTTGTAAGTCTATAGGCACATGTATATAGCCAATTGTATTATAAGATATATTATTGGATTGTGGATGTATTTATATAACAACCATAAGCTAGGACTATAAATACAAGGCTTATAAATTTCACGCATATGTGGTGTTCTTTATATATGAATATGTTGGTCACAAATGACAAACCCATATGACACTAGTTATAACACTATGTTGAGTGGTGTTAGGTGTAAATATTATATGGTAACATTTGAATGCATATAGTATGTGGTATTGGGAGAAACATGCCTTAAATATATAGAACTGAATTGGATATCTCTTATACACCCATGTGAAGGGTCACACACAATCAGAGATGTGTTGCAAGAGCTTGGTAAAGCTATTGTTGAAGTTGATATGTGGACTCTTTATGTTGTGCAACATTAATAGTGTGTGTGGCTTTATTTTATTGTATTGCATAGAATTTATTATAATCAATAATTTTTCATGTATGTGTATGAAGTCATTCTATCACAATTCATGTGTGATGCATCTTGGCACAAAGTGTGGGATGACAACATAAAGACGTGTCCCACTTTTTGTTCTAAGAGAGATGCACAAATCAATATTTTAAAAATATACATTTCTCTCAATTATAGTTTACTAAAGAATTTGAAGTTAATATAACTAGTGATTTGTGATATTTCTTACGTAGATTAATTTCTAATTTTAAAAATAATTTCATATTTTAAATATTTGTTAATATAGTGTCTCTTACACTTTAAGTATTTTCTAATGAGTGATATTTTTGTGTATCGTATAAGTTGAGATAAAAATAGAATCTCCATAATTTAAGAAAAGATAGATTACTAAAAGTGATATCTAGGGAACACACCTTATTTTTTATGTTGTTTTGAATAGTTTATTTATTATTATTTTTTAAATGAGAAACAACTATTAATTTAGACATTTATTTTCTTTTAATGCTTAATTATTTTTATGTATACCCAATTTTGTTTGTTTGTTGATAGGACATTAATCTAAAAGGTACTCTTATTTTTAATTTTTTTATTAATTTTCAATGTTCACTATTTTTCTATGTGTGTTGAATACAGATATTTGATTTTTGTAATAGACCTACTTTGATTAGAAAATAGAAAACACATATATTAAGATCTATATATTTTTTTATAAATATTACTCTATGGGATACATCCTTGCAAAATGTCATGTCACGATAACTTCATTTGATGATAAAAAAGGTGATTTGAATCAAAATTGGTACGATGTAGAATGTTTAAGGGCACACATATACATATCAAGAATGTTATCTATAATAAAATTAATACAATTTTCCTTGTGCCCCAAGATTAGTACACACTAGTTTGCATAAATGGTTAAACCAGTGATTTATGATTCCACACTATGCACACAAGGGAATATTGCAACATGAGATGATGTTGAGTTGATGTGTAGGAGTGCAAGTTATGCAAAACTGCATTTGGATGAATTATAACTATGGAATATATGATAAGAATAAAACTCTTAAAAATTTGAAGATAATAATTTATATTTTACTTTATAACATTATATTAAATAATACTTTAAATAATTTCGTAAAGCATGAATTATGTTGGCAAAATATTTTGTCTCTCTCATGACACACAAATATAGCAAGCTAAATGATAGAGTCATAATAATGTATATGTCTTGTAAAGAAGAAAGTGTGCATGTGTGATAAACATGAGTGTAGTCATATTGATTGAAGTATGTCCCATGATTCACGTATAGTATATTATTTACATACCTACCATACAACCATACACAATTTGTAGCATAATTTATATTACATACATATAAAATATGATTTAAAGTTCTAGGATAAAATACATATGAAACTAATTGATATAAGCTACTTTATAAGACATTTTATTTATGTTGGTAAACTTGCTTACACAATGATCATAAAAATTTCCTCAAATACTCTTTAATATTGCATATCATGCATAAATAACTCATAACTCATGGTATATATGAAAGCTTATTTGTGTCAAAGAAAAAGATGTCATAATTGTACCAAGTATACATGATAACTTTTGACATTAATATGAGATGAGAATTAATTATAATAAAATTATGACCTATAAAAATATTTTCTGACTTTACAAAAAAATATTTATAATGTAAATCATATCTTAATGAAATAAATTATTATCATGAAATATTAATATATAAACTTTTTAACAATTCTCAAAAATTTCCTTTTAATCCAAATCAATTTCATAAATTACATCTCAATCCAAGGAAAATTTATTATAAAATAATAAAAATTAATTTGAAACAAACTTTTGAAATATCTTATGGTTCAAGTGACATTTATAAACTATATTTAATTTAGATTTTTTTTCAAAACCTTTGAATTTTGTTTTGGCTGAAATCACTTCAATGAAAATAATCAGTGTCATAGAATAGGGTTAGATTCTTTTGCCCTAGTCTTTGAGATATTTTTTATTAAAAAAATCATGTTTAAATAAAGTATGTGAAACGTCCAAGTGGTATATGATAAGGCAAATTTAGTTTGTCATATAGGAAAGACATCCAAAAAAAGCTATAGATTTTTGCACGCGCATAATGGAATGTTTTTTTTAATTTTCATAAAAAAGAGACTTTGAATTAGGTATAATTAGAAAACATACAAAATAGACAAGTCCTCCATTGTTCAACCAGGGACTCAGGTACCTTGTCTCCTTGTCTCTATCAAGCCAAGACCATTTCCCACTTGCAAGTTGTGCCCCATTTCCTAGTGTAATTTCCACATGTAGTTATCCTTTAAAAAGTGGTGATGTTTATATAATGAAAATGATATTAATATTTACAAAAGATTAAAGAGAAAGTGTATGGAAACAAAATATTTATTTTGATGTTTCGTAAATTTTGTCATATCTATAAGTTTGTCATGAGATTACTTCTTCTTCAATTTTGAAAAAGAAATAGCGTGAATGTAGGAACCAATCTTTCAAGTGTAGAGTATCGTGGAAGAAAAGTCGTTGATTAGATGATAAAGATTAAACATCTCTCAAAAGAAAGAGGTATCTTTAATCCTTGAAATGAATGAAGGTTTAGAGAGAGTTATACGAGTCTTTAAAGAGGCAAAAGAATTTTCCCCTAATCTCATAGTAAGGAGAGTATTTAAAAATAAATTATTCATTAGTTTCAATCTCCATTGAATAAATTTGATAAATATGAGACACTAAAGTAACATGGTGATCAATTTGTACGCAAATGAGATATGAACCAACTTTAAATTGTACCAAAGACACCTTCCAATTATAGGGAAAATGGAGTTTAGGGTAGCCTAAAGGTTGGATGATCCCATCCTCAAAGTGAAGATATGTATTGTAGTAGAGTTGAAGCTTCAAGGAAAGATATTCTTGAGAATCTAACCATATGGATTGTAGATAACCTCTATAAATCTCATACATAGTATTACTATTTATCACCCTTGTAGAAAGATCTAGTGCATTAATTGAAAAAATAGGCAGAGGAATCATGTCCATGTTAATGCCTACAAGGCCCAGTAGAGCAAAATATTTGGCATATTAGTCATTGTAGATAATTTGTTGTGCCAATTGTATAGAGGATTTGAATGCTTGATATGGCTATCAAAAGAAAATGGCCATATTTCCAAAGCTATGTTTCATAGTTACCATTTGAAACACCAAAACAATAATAAGTCCAATTATTAAATTAAAAGATAATGATGTCTTGAGGAATAGGTCTTTTAGAGTGAATATGGTTGTATAACATAGAATTAAGTACTCTTTCAATTCAATTTTGGTCAACTTTCCTAACGTAAGGCCCATAAGTTTTGGCTCAATATATAAGAGTAGGTATAATAAGTGAGACAAAGAGGTGAATCTTAATTTGGATACCTTAAAATCAAAGTTGAAATGATTGTTTCTCAAGAGTGGTGAAGACAATAGAACCTTTAGTCCATCTAGATTCAACGATAGGTAACAAACTAAAATTTGTAGCAAACTAAAAAGTAATCCTGAATTAATTATTTAATAACTTGTTCTCGGCCCTTAAGAAAGGGTGAATAGTTTTTGACCTTTTTAACATAGCATTGATTGCACACTTATTAAAAAATTGATTATATATATATATATATATATATAAATTGAGTTATTGGTTTTAAGAAGTTTGTAATTATACTAAATGATGATTTATATTTTTATGTGGGTTATTTTCTTAGGATTTTTTTTCTAAGTTTGAACATTATGTGTGTTGCCTCATGGTCTCATGTAGCTACTTACTGTACTTATTTTTTAGAAAATCAAGTAGTCTCATGGAGAAAAAAACAAATGTATAATATAGAATCTTCTCCAAAAATGATGGAGCAATTATAGTTTAAAAATTAAAATTTTAGTTATGGATGAATAGGTGGAGTGGAATTATGCAAATGTTGCTTAAGTAGAAATTTTGCATGGTTCCACATTTTTCCTTCTCTCATTTTTCATATTTCCTTCCAAATTTTACCTCAAAAAATGTGTCATGGGACTACATATACAAATGAAAAACAAATTTCTTCACGTTTACATGACAATAAAAATATTTACAAATAAATTAAAAATGTGTAAATCATTAGACCACCAACCCAAAAAGGACTCCTAAAAAGTTTAGTTATTGAAAATAAAAATAGGTAAGCAATTGTATGGAACCATAGTGTTAATAAAGAGATTCTTTTTTTTTTTTTAATTTAAAAAATAAAAAATCATTGGGACTTCCCACGAGGTCACCCATTCTAATACTACTGTGGCCCAAGCACACTTAACTACAAATTTTTGATGGGATTCAGTGAACAAACGTTGGTATGATTGCACCCAATAGAAAGATTCTTGTTAAATATGTGATTTGAAAAAAATCTCAACATTAAAAAGGAAACATCCTCATCAAATTTAGTAACAGATATTAAAGTCCCAAACAATCTATGGATTGTTGGTGGAGGTGGATGATAAAAGGGGTTGTTTAAAGCTTCTTTTGAGGGATAAGAGAAAACATTCATTTAAATTTTAATCCCCTTTAGAAGGATATTTAAAAACCGAAATTCTTTTAAAAGAGCAATTCCTATATTAATTGATGCATGTTTATTAAAATTTTATAAAACAAACATGTTTTAAATTAGACAATATTTTTAATTATCAAGATGTTTGATTAAAAAATAATCCTATATAGTGTAAGGGATTAAAGTGCCTACCCTACATCTTTACCATTTCATTTTATCTTTATTTCATAATTTATGGTCTTATCCTTCAAATTGGTTTATTTTGTACACTAATTGACCTTCAGCCTAAAAATATTACTCATACTAACTCTATTATTTTCCCAAAAATAGGTTTAGATCATTTCCTTATGATTTTTCCTTGTATTATATCATAGCTATAATCTAGAACCTTGAATTATATTTCAACTATGGCCTAGTCCTCACAATTTGAATTTCAAAACTCTCATTTGCAAGGTAGGCCAAATTTCATAGAATATGATGATTACCTACTAGCTTGCATTTCAAAAATCTAGAGTTGTGTGAATAGGAATTGTATTTAAGGACATCATTTTGGGTTATTTATGGTCATGTCACATAATCATCATCCTATGGGGGAGTCTTAATGCTTAGTATTTATAAACATTACCTAGATACAATGAGTTCTCAATGGACCATTCACGCTTATTAGAGATGGGTTCTTGTGAACCACTACTCATGAAATATGAGTCAATGATATTTACTCACAAACCATGTAATTGAATCTTGATAAACATCTCATAAATTGACATGTTCAAAAAATAACACCTAATTGATAATTAATGGGTTAAGGAGCTCTATAATGAATGGTTAATATGACACAACACTTGATTTTTTTACAAACGAGATAACAAGCTAAGTAGCCTTGATCTTAGGGAAAATCCATGGTTAAGCACCTGAATTAAGAGTAGTAATAGGATGAGTTATCTCAAAATAAGTACCAATTATTTACCCATGTGAGTATCACCTAGATGTAATCAATACTAAGTGGACCATTCATCATAATCAAGGATAGATTCTTGTGAACCACTACTCACAAAATATGGGTTAATGATATTCACTCAAAATTTATAATTGAATCTTGATAAAACATAGAAAAATATTATATCCATCAAGAAATAAATGTACATGTAAGTGCTTGAATAAATGGTATGCAATGTTGTTGGTTAACAAATTTGTTACCATCAAAATGTCATACTATGTGATAAGTTTGTGAAAACTTCATTTTAGTAACAAATGCACCAACAGTCGGATAATTTACCATTCTCTAAATAAATTTCCTCTGAATTTTAGAGGTACAACTCCCTCTTAAGATAAATTTATAATTTTGGGGGTATAATTTTAACCAAAAAGTAGAAAAGGAAAACTAAAGGAAATACTACTTTAATAAAACAATCTAACCATCCATACATAATGGCATTCAAAACTTTGAGTACACATGTATATCATCATAGATTTAATTTCAAAATAGTTAAGAGTGCACCAACCAATTTACTATTTTATAACCAAACTTAAAACTATCCAAGAATGATAATTACTACTGCAAGATTATCAAGACACCTAAAATAGTTACCATTCACAAAGGAAATGACAACATAAAACCATAGCAACACGCATACTTAAAAGATTATTTATTTTAAAATATCCAAAATTTTAGAGTTCATATACTTACAATCATTCTTGTGGGAGATAATGCCCTATTTAATTAATTTTCATAACATTTATATCATAAAAATATAACTAAAATTGAAAATGATATTGTTCTTGAGAATACAAGAAGACATCCTAAAATTTAGGGGACTTCTAATGTTTAAAGCATCAAGAAGACTACACATTGGGCTAAGATGGCATATCATCAACATTCGTGGCATCCTTGATCTTTTGAGGTGATAGGGTCATTTGAGTAACGCTCTTGGACTTGAGCATCTGGAATGCTTTGATAACTGGGCCCAACTCATTATGCTTAGGAATGATGACATTGTCAGTTCTTAGTCTCCACAAAGCCTTGTTGCCTCTAATATTCTCTGACTTAGTTTGATGGGTTTCTAAATGACCAAAGCCCTCTATTAGAGCCACATTGATGGCACTTAGCTTCTCCACGTTGTCAACATAGAAGGATAGGGCTGAGAAGTTATTTAATCACTACTTCGAGTTTATCAACACTAGTTTGAACTTTTGTAAGTTGCGGACTCAACTAATCTCCCAAATTGATGAATGAAGTCATTTTGGATCTCTATTTTAATCTATTCACATTCTCTCAATAATTTGGTTTGGTCTTGAATGTTCTACCTTAGAGCTATTAGTTTCTACTCAATGCTCTTTTTTACAAATAATGTATGTAATACCCCTCATGTTGTTGATACTCTTTTGAGTTGATTTTGTACTTGGTTCGTGAAGGTGATCAGTTCACCGGTTTTGGTTGTGTGTGGATTTATAGTTTGATTGGTTTGCTGCACTTGACATTACTTATGATGCTTGATGATACCTTACATGGTCATTATGTTGATTGTTTATGTTATAGTTTCTTTAATAATATATGTGGAGATGTTGTGATTCTATATTGCTATGGTTTCTGATGTGTTTGCTAGTGTGTCTTGGTGAAAGGACAGAGTGGCATCACTTGCTCGCGAGTGCCCTGTTACCTCGTGATTACCTTTCACGGTGTGTTTGCAATGGAGATTTACATGCTACTTGGCATTTGTTTCTATGCAGGATGCAGGTACTGGACACCGACTCCACCTGCTCGACAAGTTTGAGTGTGTCCCATAAACCCAACGGGTATGATGTTGAAAAGGGAGTTGATAAGGAAGTGTCGCCGTCCCAAGTTCGTCACCTTGTTGTGAGTCTTACGGTGGCGTGGTCTTGACCTTGTCTTTGTTTCAGTGTTGGTTGTTACTGATTATTTATTTATTTGTGAATAGTTGTTATTTAATTAATTTTTATTTTAAGTGTGATTTATTAATGCTACTTAATTGATATAGTTATTTGTAGATAATTATAGTTAAATTAACTGATTAATGTTCTTGATTAAGTGGATAGTTTAAATAAAAGTAATAGATGCTATAATGTGAATTAGAATTTTAAATTTGCTTAAGGTAGTGGTATTAATTTTTGAATTTTTAAATTAATTAAATAGCTTATAATGCTTTATTATTATTAAAAGAAAAATAATTAATAATTAGTTAATTAATAATTAGATTATTTACGAGAGTGAGTGGGAATTTAATAAAAATCCTTGTTTAAAAATATTCTTGGAGAGAATATTTACATGCTGGGAACGGCAAGAAGTTTTCTTCGCGAGAAGAAATTGGCTATAGAATAGTTTTTTTTGGGTTTTGGGGGGGTTTCTGGTTTAAAATTTGAGAATATTTTCAACATATGTTTTTGGACTCATATTTTGCATATGGCTGGAGGTGAAGATTATGGAAAAGTTTTAGAAGCTCTGAAGGTGAAGCTTTTCTCCAACTCTTGCTCCTTCAAGCTTCAGGAAAAACAGGTTCTTTTATTGTTTGTTTAATTGCTTTCTTGTTTTGAAAAGATTGCTTGATATTGTTTGTGTAAGAGGAAATTGTCGTGAATGAGTTGTAACCCTCTATAGAAAAAATTATTAAAAGTTCCTCTGTAGAAAAACTATGTTCTCGGCTGTTGAAGTTTTGTCGTTATTATTTTGCTACCTCTGTAGAAAATTTTACAGTAAAATCAGAGAAACCTCATGAAACAAAATCATTGTTAAACAATAGGAAAACTACAAAATAGAAAACAGTAGGAAACCTCTGTAGGTTGCAGTGGAAACCTCTGTCAAAATTGTGAAATTTGATAACCCCTATAGAAATTTTCTTTACAATTTCTGTAGAAATAAACTTTTGTATAAACAATTTTATTGTTTAATGTTTAGTCTTGCTATTATGCCCGACTGAAATATTTGAAATAAGTGTTATATATATATATATATTAAATATATGTTTTCAAAAAAAAAATCCTGAAGAAATTTTATTCCAGTACGGAATCACCTTTAAAAGAAAATTAAAAAAAATATAAATAAAAAAATAGATTTGGGAAGGGGAGGGTCAGCTGGTGTCGCACCTCCCCATACCTAGGGGTGGTGCACAACCACCATGGTTGCGCACAGCAGCCAAAGGTTGTTGGGCACAGCCTTGGTGGGGCTGCGACCTCCCCTCACAGGGAGGACGTAGTCTCCTAGGCCGCGCTTAAAAAAATAAAGAGTTTATTTAAATATGTTTTGTTTTATTTAATATTAAAAGATTTTAAATCTTTAAATTAAATTCAATTTAAATTTCTTATTTTGTATTAATAAATATATATATAGTATATATATTATAATATATGCATATAAATATATATATATTAAATATATACATATATATAAATGTGAATATATATATATGTATATATATATATGTATACATATATATATACATATATATATATATACATATATATATGTATGTATATATATATACATGTCCAAAAATTATAAAAATATTATAAAAGTTATTTGTAATAATTTCTTGTTGTTATTGGACAAACTGAAAGAGAATATTTTATCAAGTCAAAACGAACGTTTTTAATGAATGCAATAGTTGGGTTAACTGATAGTTGAACTTTTATGATGGATTTCGTGCAAGAGTTATCTTAAAGTATGATTGTTAAGTATAGAAAATTTGCATTTTTAAACAAAACCTTGATGTTGAATAATTAGTAAATTCTTTGATTTTCTTTTAGTTCTTTGTCGATTTTCTTGAGTTCAGTTATAAGCATGTGGGGACCCTTAAGTTAGTCGATCTTTCTATAGGAGATCGGGTTATTGTTAAAACTTCCAGAGGCATGGGAAAATGGTGATTTATTTTAAATTGATACTTGTTTCCTTTTTTATTATAGTTGTGATCTTGAGTTTACATTGGGTTGTCCCAGTATTTAAGGGAGTTGATTCTTATGACTTTTGGCGAGATGGTTTTGCCTTGCAGTTGTTCTATATTTGTGCTTTAGAGTACTTGTGGGTACAACTCCTTGGAATTTGATGTTATGTTTTGGGTCTCTAGGTAGAGTGGCTCTACATGGGCGCCGACGCACAAAGCGGTTGTCAGGATAACCCACATTAGAGTTTGAGTAATAAGTGATAACCTAATAAATTAATTAGGGGGTGGGTAGTTAAACATTAATAAGATAATTATGGATGCCTTGTCCGCCTGTTAGGGCTTTCATAAACTAAAGGTGGGTCGAGAAGGCCATGGTTGGCATAATTGTGGCCTCGTCTTCACGAGAGGTTAACGATTCTGCATGAGTCACCCTATGGAGCGGCGCCTTGAGATAGGAAATCAGGATAACCATAGATGGAGGCGGCACCTTGTGATAGGTTGTCTGGATAATCCATGTAAGGCCATGTAATGACACTCTCCTCTAGCATTCCCTTTGAGTTGTTTTATTGAAATCCTCTGGAAGTGGTCTATTGATGTGTTATGGTGATTTATTGTTATGTTTAGGAAGTGGTCTTTTGATGTTATGGTTTCCTTTATGTGTGATTTATCTTTCCATGCTTGGAGTTTAGCCTTGTGTATTTATATAGATGTTCTTGGTCGAGGACCCTTTCTTGTTTACTCCTAGCACGGGGGTGGTCAGGTGGACGTGCTACGCACCACGTTGGGTTCCCTATCTTGCAGTTGTACTTTTCAGTGCAGAGTTTTGCCGAGACAACTTGATCTAGAGTTTATATGTTTCCAAATGTATACTTGTACTTCTATTATACTTTGTGTAATGATATGTTACTCTCCCATGTATTGGGTAGATATTTGATGTAACCTTGAGTAATTGCTCAATGAGACACACTTGTAGAATGATGTAATGTATAATCACATTATGTAATTCATGCTTTGTTCATAATTGTTAATATTGATGATGCTGTGTTATATTCGAGAAAATATGTTCTTTATGTTTCCAAGTACAATCATTTATGAAAGCATGTATGGGTTTCTATATGGTTCATTCTTGTCATATTGCTTATCTTTAATAAATGTTTAAATGATGACATGTGAATGGATGAGTTACGTTAGTAGAATTGGTAAATTACTTTTATCAATTTTGTTATTGGATAGATTACGTAATGTCACCTCGTGTACCCCAAGGGACTTAGGTGTTTAACTTGTATTCGTTAGCTATGTTAATTGCATTAGTAAACTTAGTGTTTATACTTTATGTTTTCAAAAAAAAAAAATGTTGCATTTTTAGTTGTCCTTTGGGGTTTGCACGACCGGGCATTACAATGTACCTATTGTCATTGGAATGAGTTATAATTTACTCAACCACTAGCTTGTCTACTCCCAAATCTATCATTTCTTTTAAATTTTTATCCACTTTTAGCCAGTTTATTTCTTGAGATTTTGAAACTATGATATCATCATTGATCTCCTTTTTCCTATCTTCTAAGTGTTTCAATATTTTATTAGCTTCTTCAATAAATTTTATAGCTCTATTAGAAATCTCATGGGCCCAATCTTTGATAATTTTCTCATAACATTTATGTTTCTAAAGCTTTTCAATAAATTACTTCCCACTTATTGAACTTGGGTCAAAGGGAGAGTTAATTTGTACTATTGTTTGGGTAGAAGTGGCAATGATATATTTTAAACAAGAAGTCAAAATCTTTACATGATGCTTGAGTTCCACTTTCAACTTCTTATCCTTCTTAGTTTGAACTCTACCAACTTTTTTGTCAACACCTAAAAATTGTGCACATCACCTTCCTAGGAAAAAGGACCTAAATTCACTTTGATGATATCAAAATCTACAAACTCGCTAATCATCTTTGTTGAGGAGGCCATCGCGGACAGGGTTTCCCAAAATTTGCAACCAATATTTTCAATAAATTGCTCTATTTTCACCATAGCCTAATTGGCTAGTCACTTATTTCTACTCAAGTTTCCTTTGTACTTCTTCATAACTTTAACTCTTAGTTGAATGGCCTTCAACCATTCTTTTGGTTTGTCTTGGTCAACTTCTTCAACCATTGTTGCCTTTATGAGCTCCTCTATAGATGCAACTTTTATTTTTGTAACATTGAGATCTAATCATCCCACATGAGAAAGTCTTCATTTGTTTCTAACTCAATTTCATGAGCCGCATTAGATTCATCATTGATACAGTGATAGGATTTTACTACCTTCTTTATTACCCTTGTCCCTAGTGCTTGTATATCTTCTCTCCATTCCTTAGTAGCTGAAAGGAGGCCTTCAAAGTCTAGACACTAAGCATCCTTATTTAATGTTCCCTATAGGATTGATCCAAGAAAAATTGAATCAATTAGACCAATTAAACGATTTACATAAGCAGTTAGTTGTGAAACTTGAGTTTTAAGCTCTTCCTTGGTGTTCTCATCCTTTTGCATCCTATTTAGGATGATGGACACAACCATTTGCAAATATTACTTTTATTCCTCTCTAGTCTGGGCTACCATTATTTGTTGCATCTAATAATCCCCAAGAAGCATGTTTGACTCTGGTTTGTTGACCATGGGAATATCAACTTGTGCTATCCTATTACCTTGCTCATCAATGGTGGTTGTGGAGAGACTTCTTTCCCTTTTATTTCTCCTAGTGGGTGCTTTGAATGGCTCAGAAAGAATGGAAAAATCCTCCTCCTCTTCTTGGACATATGCACTTTTCCTTTTTTGAATTGTATGGTTTAACAATACTGGGAGGGTAGATGTCACTTCCTATGGGGGAGAGGGACTAACCTCAATGTTTTCTAAAGCCTAAAAATCCTCATGGTAATCCTTATCTTCCTTTTCAATTCTAGTGTCCTCCTTTCTAGCATTCCCTTCTTGTTCATTTTCATTCAAAATCCCCTCTTCTTCACTTGGTTATTATTCTTGTTCTAGAGGTGGAGGAATGTAAGTATCATGTGCAAGTGAAGGAGGAGGAGTAGGGATGTGAGTATTAAGTGGTGGTGAAAGAGGAGGAGTGGGAATGTGAGGAGGAGAAATTGGAGGTGAAGGGGGAGGAGTAGAGATGGTTTTCTATGATGGAGGAGATGATGGTAGAGATGGAAGAGGAGACTCGTATGGAGGAGATGAAGAAGGATTAGGTGACTGGGATTCATAGAGAGGGTACATAGAGGGAGATAGAGGGAGATCGAGGTTGAGAAGGAGCTTGAGAGGTTTGTGTTATTTTTCTTCTTTAAAGAGGGACCTCTTCTTCACCAGTCTCTATGATTATGCTCTCCTTTCTCTCTTTCCTCTTTGAGTCCACTGTGGTAGATGTTGCATTTTCTTTTGCAGCTATGGTAGTGGATGTATCTCCAACCTTCTTGGGTTTTTTTTCTCTTGGGCTTTGTCATGGTAATTCCATCATGGGGAAAGGTGAAACTAACCATCATTTTGAGCATACTATCACACTAGATGCTCTGACCTCCATGGTCATATCTTCCTCTATCGAGCAATCCACATTGTGGATAGGTTGGTTAAAAATACCTTGACCATTGTAAATGGGATCTAACACTTTTCCATTATCTTTTAAATCCTTGGACACTTTGGCCATATTACATCTTCTCATTAAGTCCATGGTCAATCTATAATAATCCTTCATCCTGACCTTGTATTCATCTTCACAGTTTGACCAATGGTCCTCCAAGGTAGGTTCATGTTTGTAAAATGAGCCGATAACCTTGTTGATCTTCCCAATTGGGTCAAACTTAGTCTTGGGATCATTGTAAAGACTCATTTTCCACAAAGCTATTTATGTCTGCAATTTTGGTTATCTACATGTTGGCACATGAATAAACTCCCATTTTGATAGGGAAGGAGTATATTGGCTTATGCTTTCTTGTAATCATATTGTGGATCTTAGCCACTTATCTATAGAGCTCTAACAAAAATAACCTATCACTAGGGTATCTTGGCGATTTGAGAGGAGCCTTATGGAAGCCTACCACCATGATGTAAGTGGAGGTTTTTAACAATATGTACAATTTTCCCCAGTTCTTCAACTTGACCATTTCCTCTATTGAGATTATTTTCACAAAATCATTCTCCAAACCCCTAATGGCTACATATATTAAAGCATCATTTAATATAAAATAGTTTTTGTTGCTCTATTTAACTCCAATTGAGAGTAGTGGTCATAAATTTTAGTTTCTCCCTTCTAGAGAGATCCTACCCTCATCAATCCTTGAAAATTTTCCTAGTACACTAGAAAATATACTAAATAAGAGGTCATGTATAATTTGTTTCTCTTTAGAACATCTATCAACTCATCATGTAATCTATCACTAATGATTATTACCCAATCTATCTTCTTATCTATAGCAACTATTAAAATATAGCAACACATCCAAGGATGGATGTCTTAGATGGCATGAAGGTACCCATAAATCCTGCTAAGAAGTGTGATTTGATCCCTAGAATCCTCTTTGAACTCACTTCTATGTTGTACTTTGGCCTTTAGTGTTGATTTCTTGGGAGAGAGTAGGAGTTGGTAATGATCCAATGCCTTTTGAATATCAATGGACTCATATTTTGGGAAGGTAGGGATCCCAAACTATTTCTATCATGCTTGAACTTATGTCTAGCACTATCTATCAAGAGGGTCCAATGATCTTTCTTTTTCTCTGGTCATAGTGTTGTGCACATGTCAACACCAGTTCAGGAGACGACACTGCTATAGGATATATTGCTACTTCCACTAGTCTTGATTTGGCCAAATATGTGGACATAGTTGTTTTTCCCTCTTCATTGTAGACTCTCCTTAGGAACTCATTCATATCCACATGCCCCATATCAATATCTCCAATATTTGTATAAGGAGAGAAAATCTTTGAAGGTGGGTGATATACCTCATATTAGTACTTCATATTTGATCCTTCTCCTTGCATATTTCTTGCATGTCCACACCATCATCCATTAGAGAAAACATTAGATGAAATTGAACTTCATACTTAACTAGCTAAAATTGAGAAGACATCCCTATCAAGTCTTGAAGTTCTCATTTCATGCCCATTGCAAAGAAAAATATTTAAATCCATGCTTAGTCAAAATTTCATTTAGTTGGGAATTAGACTTCGTGGATACTATTAATACTTTCCAAAAGGTAGATAAACCAACACAAACATTGACATTTGAAAGAAATGTCAAAATTGACCCATAGTATCAGTTGTTAGCATTTGGAGATATCGCCTATTTATTGTTCAATAAAACCATTAGAGTTAATACAAACACTTGAAGGTTGACATCCAAAAGTAAACAAAAGATAAAACCAATCATTTTCGGGAACTAGAATTCAAGTAGAACCTTTATCAGATTCCTTGAAAGTTGGTAAGGTTTAAGGAGGATGCTCGATCATTGAAAATTAAAAATATTGATTAGAACATTGAAACCATCAGAAATTGGGATCCCTTTTAATCAATAACATTTTAAGAAAATATCCCAAATTTTTCGAAAGATTTTGCATTTTTAGAACAAAGTGTCAGTTGTCGAGCATTGGAGATATTATTTAACCCTTAAGCTAAACATTTGTGATCATCAGTGAATATTCTCAACGAGCAAAACCCACAAGAATTAGGTGTTTTGACTTTTGACTTTGAAAGTTGTGGATCACCAAGGACTCTTATCTTTTAAGGAGTATTTCATTAATGGTTAAAGAGTGCACCTAACATTTGATGATTGAAATGATTTTGGAAACCTAACTTGGAGAGTAGGAATTCAAGTTGAGTTTTTAATTTTCAAGAAGACTTTCAGTAAGAATTAATCAATACACTTGATATGCGATGACTGAAAGAATTAGTGAAATTAAATGGTGAAATGTGATGTCATCAGGGGTCAGGTTTTTGCTAGAACATATTCTAAAAAATTACCAAAGTTCAACCTGAAATCGGATGAAGTGTGATGACGACATCACAAACAACCTCGATCAGCACCAAGGCAAAGCAAGATTTGACAAAAAGTGAAAAGAGAAAAAAGGAAAAGATGAAGGAAGAAAATGAAATAGAAAGAAGACTGGTGAAACACCAAAGAAAACTAGAACAAAAAGGGAAATTCCGCAATAAAAATCCCCAAGTTGAACTAAAATATGAAAAACAAACACAAGCAACGACAAAAATATGAGAAACCTCAAAAAACACCATTAAATAAAAAAATCAAAACTCGCCCAGAAATCGTGTGAACGAACAAAGATGGGGACACACACCAATGGAACCACAAAGCAAGGCACCCATGAGCCAAACAAAAACATGTTGAGCACAAAAAAATAAAACTAGAATGCACCTAAACCAAATCAAAGCACCAAAACTTGTGCAGAAACAAGATTATTTATGGGAGAGTTTGCGAAGAAAATGCAGATCATCAAAATTACTATGAATAAATGAAACATAAAATAACACAACTAACCCATAAAAACCCAATTAAATAATGCTTTTGAGGTAATTAAATACTTTATCAGGCGATAAAATTGAAATGAGAAGATATTGCTACCATCAAACTCGGGAGTTGGAGTTCTCACATAGAGCATGTCAATGAGAAACTCCTGATGGCTGGAACACCCAGCCGAAAGGTAGTAAAATGGAATATGTCAAGGATCAAACTCGACAAGGATGACATGCCATCACAAGAAGCCCTGAAACTCCAACAAAAAGACAAAAATAAAAGGAAAGGGTGAAGGAAAATATCCAAACCCTGAACTAAACAAGGAAAGAGAAGAAAAAGAATAAAAAGCAAGAAAAAAAGGGAGCATTTTGCACAAACAAAATTAGGTATGAGTGCAAGGCATGACATATCCTTTAAAAAAATATCATTACATATTTCTTATTTTTAATCCTTAGTAGCATTCCCTTTTTCTTGTGTATGATAACATTTTTCTTTTAACTTGAATGTAATCATCTTGTATTGAGAATATGTGAGGAGTATTTTATGCTAATGGTATAGGAGTAAACCCTTACACAAAAAAACTATCAAAGAAACTACGGTAGGTGGACATGAGTAGTTCCTATGCTATTATCAAGCCAATGACTTCTCTAAGAAATATGGAAATAATATTTCATGGTTGAAGAATGTTAGTGTATGACAATATATTGTAATCAAACAACATAAATTTTTTTTGAAAATGGGAATAAGGAATTATTTCATACCATTTCAAGAGAAATAGTTTAGTATTTCTTATAATGTGATGTGAATCCTAATTTTTGAGAAAAATGTTAATGAATTTTTATGTTACTATTTTTAGATTATTGATTATGTAATAAGGGTGACTATGCATCCACTTATGCTAATTAATGAAGACATTTTGCTTAGATTTCTTATGACAATATTTTGGCTCCTATTAATAATTTGTTTTATAGAAATCTTGTGATCAAAAGGATTTAATAATGTTAAATTTATATATCTAAATGTTACTTCATTTTTTATGCATACTTTTTATATTTTACTTGTAATCTTGATATTTACATGTGCCCATTTAAAAGAAAAATTTAGATATATTGTTCTCATTTTTTAATAATATACCTTCTTAGATTTTGAATAAATATTTAATTAGATATATTAAGTTATAAAAAAATTCAAACAAATTCTTTATGTTAGCTAAATATTTCAACATTATTACACTCTATTTTATTATTTGAGTTATAATGATAATTATTCTTTCAGTGCTCCAATATTTGATTAAAAATAAATTATATTTAATATTTTTAATATAAAATTTAAAGAATTATTTTTTATTTAACATCTATCTATTTGAATATTCATCTCATTAGTAACAATTCCCTAATTGTCTCATTCAAAATGTAAATAGGTCTTATCAAATGCATGAACTATTAGTAATAAACACAAAATAAAATGAAAACCAAATTGTCTTCTAAAATAAATATCTCTTCTTGAAATCTTTTTCAAATGAAGTGACAAGTAACATCATATCAACATTGCAGAAAAATTGACTAATTATAAATATTGCTAGTTAAGTTCGTTGAATAAATGTCACTCATTATTTAAGTGTTTATATTTTCCAGATGAGGTGACAAATAACTTTACATCAAAAATATATAAATACTTACTAATTATCCATAGTGTTATGATTAGAAACTATACATCTATCATAAAAAGTTGACTAAATATAGGTTTCATAATATTATTGATCCAACTAAACAAAAGGACATATAGGATGGTGATGATTGGTGATGAAATTTGAACAGATTTTGATATTTAGTTTTGAATATTATTTTAGCTTCATTATTTTAGTTGAAAACATAAATAGTTGTACTTATCTTTCAATTTAAAATTTAAATTAAATTATATAAGATTAGGTTGTCACTTGTATTTATAAATCAAAAATTGATTTGTTCAATGTTGTACTAAAACTTGCTTCAGTATTTCTCCAACCAAACATAATTATAATCATAATAAATTTAGTTACAAAATATTTTATTTACAAATTTATGATGAATATAAATTATTTAATATAATTAAGTTATATTAAATTAAATTATGAATGGAAATACAAGAAAAAGTGGTTAAACAATATCAAAATAAAATTTACATGTCACTTGATGAGAGACCATTTTTATTTTTGGCATTGACTCATATAACCATTATTTAAAATTTAGAATATTAAATTTTAAATATATCATCTTTTTCTAGAGTTTATTCATGATGTGGTGTTATTTAAGTTAAAAATATTAAAAAATATATATTATAGATCTTATCATTTATCTACGCCATTCTTTTCTCAAGTATAGTTCAATGTAATTAAAGAAACAAATCTTGATAACTGTGTCATATAAAGTGTTATTTTGTTTTATCTTTTTTATATATTCCAACACTTTGACTTTAATTCTTAGTATTAAGATGCAATATCATTCATTAATCTTACATGTAAACATAAGACCTACTATCTTTTGTTTAACTTTAAAAAAAAGTATGGATATACTAATAATATAAAGAAAAATTATCGAACGCATATGTTATTGTAAGCTATTACAAAATCTCAATGAAAATCAAACGAGGAATGTAGTACATTAGACATTATGCACTATAAGAGAGGGTGTCATATACAACATTACACACCAAAAAGGTGGTGTCAAAAGACAACATTTGACATATATGGGATGTCAATACAAACATGTCTATAGAGGGGAAGAATGTTTGGCATTGGAAGACAACAAGGGGGTGCTAAAATCAACATCAAATTTAAAAATTAACCATAGGAACCACTCCTGCCCACCTACCATGGTTTCTTTGAAGGTCATACTTTATGTAAAGACCACCTTTATCTATCAACATGTTCATTGTGGCTTGGATGTAAAAAATGGTTAGTTAAGTTCAAAAGACCCTCATTATGGAGATTGTTGTTGAGGAAGGAGACTATTGTATTATCATTGACAATCTCTTCATTTTCTATCATAAATGTCGTGTTTGAAATCTTGTACATTTAATTGGGGCTTATTATTAATTATTTGGTTGGTGAGCTTCTTGAATATTGTGGTGTTCTCTTTGATAAGACTTAAGATGTTCTTTGTTTGCAAAAAAAAAATAAAAAAATTGGAAATTCTTCATGATCACCTAGAGAAAATGAACAAAAAGAATAAATTAAAGACACTTTGATGTTTCACATTTAATAGAAATTGATAAAAGTGAGAACACTTATAGACAATTTGAAGTGTAAGAGTTTCCACTAAGATAAGTGTGACAACAACATTATTCACCTATTTTTAATTACAAGTGGCAAGAAGTCATTGGGCAATCATAACTCCAATAAAATCATAATGCCTCTATTATTATAAAACTATTAACTTTAGAATAAAGTTTGGTCACTCCATACTTTATTAATTTTGCCTAAATCCTTCTCAGAAACTTTAAATTTGATTGGATGAGAATGTGAACAAACATTATATCTTACCTAAATCCTTTTGTCGTTGTGTGGCTACAAAAGTTTATGCCCTCAACTATCTACTTTATTTATGACGTCATGCCCAGGTCACATTCACACGTAAGATGTGACGTAATCGTACTGTCTTCGAATTGAGTATAATTAATATGGGAATAAGCAATTTTGGAATTTAAAACCCCGGGGAAGGAAGCGAATCACTTTTGAAAAGTATGTGCTTTGAAAGTATTTTTTTCAGGAAACAAAAAGTATTACATATGTTGAATATTTTTAATGATTGGATGGTGTAATTATTTGTAAATTTATATTTTTAATGTATTAGATATGTTGAATATTTTTTATGTATTGGAATTTGAAGTTTGTTCATTATTATAATATTTATTTTTGTACATTCTAATGAGCTGAGTTAAAATATGCTTCTTTATTAATGAATAATAGTTTATTTTAATTATCAAATATGAAGTGTTATTGTAAGTGGTTTGTTCAAGCGACAAGGAGGTATAATAATATGATAGTAGCGAACACTTGGAAGGAAGGCGAGATGATGGTGGAACATGATGCTTCGACATGTATTTCTATTAAAGACATTAAATTTGAATAGTTATAATATTATATCTTTGTATATTTTTGGATTTGATTGAAAAAGGTTTGCACAACCAAATCTAGAAACATACCCATAATAAAAAGATGCAATGAATGTTGATAGTCAAGATATTTTAGAAAACAACAATTCACAAGAGTTAACATCCCGGCCAAAAAGATGAAGACTAATGCAAAGAACAAAAATTGAAATAAATCAAGGTACATTTAATCACTTGATACAAATGTTGAGATTGATTTAAACACTTAAAAAATTATATATCAACATGGATTAGGTAAGCTTACTTCACTAAGCATGTGAAATATTTGTTGAGAAAGTTATCCTACAACAAATGATAATGTGCATAACCATAATAAAAAATGAATTCTTTGAGAAGATTGATAGCACATAGCATTACAACCAAATAAAGGAGTATCAATCCATCAAGAAATATGAATGATGAATTAGATGTTGAATTAATAATTGTTAAGGATGCACGGTCATGCCAACCTCTGATATGTGGATAGAAGCAGGTCTTATAAATAGAGCTCTAAGATATATTCAAAATATAATATAAACCTAGAAGTGCCCCACCAAATCCACCAACATATATGTTATGATGGAATTTGATAATTACTCTGGAATTTCATTTGAAGATGCATCTTGAAATATAATTTCAATTTTACCAATACAAAGGGGATGCACATGTAAACTACCCTTACAATTAGCCTGAGCACTAGCAATCCACAAATCATAACAATTGGCTCTATCTAGAGTAACAATTGATATAGGACAAAGAGAAAGTTCAAGGTTAACATTTATGGCTATATCACATGTTAAGTCCTTAGATGAACATAGAATTTTCCCACCATTATCAAATGACTGCTATGAAAAAAAGGAAAAGAGGGAGACAACTCTCCAAAAGGAAAGTTGAGGAGGGAATACTCAAATATTTAAAAACATAGTACTTTTGTGTATTTCATACATTTCAATATAATTATTGTATTAAAATATTATTACTGCTTTAATATTATGCACATTTTATTTCTAGATAAATATGAAACATCTCAATAATTATCTTTTAATATGTTGTACATTGCACATTTTTAATAATATGATATACTTTGATAATGTTCAACAAATGTGATTTATGTTATGCATTTCAATGAATATGATAGAATTATTTATTTGTCAAAGGAAGAATATTTTATACAAACACAAAAAATAGATGCTAAATTATCATTTTACTTGTCACATTGTGGATGCTACTAGCATAAATATCTTAAATACATATATCTAAAAGATGTCAAGAGATATGAATTTGAGGTGCCTATTTATTCTAAATAACAATTTCAATAGAAGCGCCTTAAGATTGATAACTCTATCTTTAAAATATAAGCATTTAAGATATATATGATAGTTATATTTTATTTTAGAACTATTTAAAAAATATGTTACTTTATTTAGATTATGAAGACACCTAAAATTTACACACCATTAATTAGCCTAATAACCTATCCATTTCCTCTCTCGTTGGTTGAATAAATCCCTATTTATCCAATTAATTATTCAATGTGCATCCCCATATTAATTAAATCACATTTTATTATTTAATTAATAACGTCACTATCCATTCACACCTTGTTTCTAACCTAAATTATTTAATTAACCTTCTCTAATGTCCATCTTAGGTAAACAAATCCAAATATTTAATTACTTAAGTCTCTTATCCAATTTTCAAAAATGAAATAAATATATCTATTTATTTAATTCCCCCTTTCCATCCACCTTTAATCAAATGAGTTAAAATCAATTATCCCCTTAATATTCTTCTTGTACATTCCTAATCCAAGTTAAACACCCTCAAAACATGCACATCCCAAAATGTGTACAAAGTTATGACCTTTGTACACATGGCATGGACTTTTGTACATATGGTATGACCTTTGATGTCACATGGGTGAAAGGATCTACCCATCCTTCAAGGGTACTCCCAAGTACCCTTTTATTCTACACCATCTACTTCTTCCAAGGACAATCTTGACCATTGATTTCCCCCTAATCCATGTACCATTTCCATCCACCAATCATGTGAGGACACTTGTTCTTCTTTCATACTCCCAAGGGTTTCAACCAATTTGAACCCTTGATCTTTCCTTTTAATTAGGTAACCATTCAATCTTATAGCCAAAAATCTATAAATAGAATGTTATCCTAAGGTATTTTATCATCCCCGTATGCATTTTTATGTTGTTGGTGAATGTACCTGCATACCACCATCTATAATCCATAAGTATGACCACCATACCATGGTGCAACCGAGGTTAGTTTGGCGAGAACTTTCTTTCTTTTCATCATGTTTTATACTTTGTCATGAGAGTTGCTTTTTCTTTGAGTAGAATAAGTTATATTATTTTCATGTTCATTATGTAAGGAAAAGGTGTGTTGTCCACCTTGCATAATGTTATTAATGTAATATTTATTTATTATGTGGTGCACCTAGGGGATCTAGGGATGTGTGCATCACATGGGTCTAAGGTTGGCTAGTTGGGGTTTTAAGTCTTCTTCTAAAGAGTGCATATATGAAGCATGGCATGGGATGTGTGGTTACATGCTTGGACACATGGAGGATGCATTGAGGAGGCTTGATGTTTTAGATTGATGTTTTAGAGGTGTTCATGGAGGCTTTGAAAATGTATTGTAATGTTTATTGTTGAATAATACACGATTCATGAATGCTTTTAAAGGCTAGATTTTTCTCTCTTGAGGATTTTCCCAGGGTATATCAAGATGTATCACTCTTTCATGGGTATGTTGTCTATTCTCTTGCATGTTGATTTTGAGTACTTATTTGCATTGATTTCTCTTTTGGGTTATGTGGAAATTATCATTAGATGGTTGCAAGTTTCCTTTCACATTATGCTCAAAAATTATGTACACATATTGTTTATTTTTATTTGAAAATTTTGTATTTACTAAGGAGTTATTTTATTTTATTTACATAAGAGTTTTTATTTTGCTTTATTTTTATTTGAAGAAATGTTTTTATTTATTAAAGAGTTATTACGCCGAGAGGCGTCTACAGTGGCATCCAACAATCTGTGTAAATTTTTTGAAGCTACATTTAAAATGACAGGAAGGTGGAAGTCATGTGCAACTACAGTAGATTTGATGAAACAAAAAAATCAAATAAAAGAGATTTGATGAAACAAAAAATCAAATCAAAGAGATTTGATGAAACAAAAAGAATAAATACATAAATAAATAATAAAAATAAATCAAATATTTGCATAAACTCAAAGAACAAATAAATAAATAAATAATATTTTTGATAACTCTTGGCATATTTTATATATATTAATATTTAATATATGTATGCTAGTTTTATTTTACTTTAGAATTATTTTATTTTTATTTACTATATATATATTTAAGAGATTTTAAAGTTTTAATTTAAAATATATATATGTGAACTCTTTAATAGTTTTCCTAACACACTAATGCTATTACACTTCATCTCTTGTTGTCACTATACTTACACCTCTTAAAATAATTATTATTCAATTTAAATAAGCCAAAATTCAAAATAAAAAGCTTTTAATTTACGATTGAGATTGCTTTAGGATGTAGTTATGTATTAGTTTTTAACATACATATACTTAGAGATCCAAAAGTACTCACAATCATTACCAAAGACTGTAAAAATAGTTTGTCCCTTATCTCTTAGTTTCTTAAAACATGTCTAAAAAAATACAAAATCATACGTCAAGATAAGATTTCGATTGAAATGAAATCGATAAAGTACAACTCATCAACAAACAAATTCTCTAACAATTAAGTGAAAATGATATGATACATCTAGATGATTCTAATGGGTAAATTCTCCTACTCATAACAACTTAACCAAAAGCCACCTTTAAATATAGACATACACTCCTAATAGATTATCTCTTAGCATGTGAAATCAAAAATACCCATATCTACCCATATAATCCAACTTTTTATTTAAAAAAAATCATACTACTTTTCATTTCAAATAAAAAAAACATTGATGCTTAACCCAAAGTAGACAACCCCAAACCCATCACTTTCCTAGTGGTGGATGTCCTTTAAGCTTTCCCATCCATGTCTGTGAGTCCAGCTCAAATGCAATGTTTTCAATGCCTTGTCTCCATCTCCATTACTGTTAAGCAAGTTAGTCTACCAAACATGGTGTGAAAGCACTCTTAGTAAGCACTCAAATCACATGTTTCCTCCCCTAGTGCATTTTCCACACACATGGAATATGGGAATCTAAACAAGGCATCATATGATGGATGGGTTTCCCATTTCAACGAGTCCACGTGGATACCTTATGACACGTCAACGTCATTGCTCAATTTAGTCACTTTTAGTGAATGATTGTACAACACACAAAACTAAATAGTAATAATAATAATATAAAAACATGAACTTTTTATTAATTTCATTATTATATCACATGCAATGTCTATCCAAGTGCAAATTCGATTAAATCATCAACAGTTAAAAAAACTCAAACAATGTGTTTTTTTTATAATTTATAATTTTAATTTTATTTTGGATTAATATGTATTTAATGTCCTAGAAAATATCTAGTATAATAATTACTATATAATTAATAAATATTTTTTTAAATTGTGAAATCAAAATAAATAGTCAAGGTATGTTATTAGTGCTTATAAATGATAAAAAAATTATATTTATTATTGATTAGTATTAGTATTTTTATTATTGAAAAGTGTGGGTATCTTGATAAGTGAAGTTGAAAATTTTGAGTGATATTTATTTTCATTCATTGTTATTAGTCTTGTCTAAAAAATTTAACATGATTTTCAAAACACATGGTTTGAAGATATAAATATTGTTTTCAATAATTTAAATGTTTATGTAAAGCTTCAACTAAGTGCAGTGTGAACTATCTCCACAATGAGACCTTAAAATCACAAACTAGTTTTGAAGCCATTACAATTGATAGAATCAGAATGGGAAAACAAGAAGCTAAGTTGGGTATATTATTTTAAGATGAATGTGTAGAATTAAGAAGAAACATGTCTATTGGTTAGATCTAATCCACAATCATCTTTAATGATGCATACACATAGCAAAGATAATAGAGATAATATTCGTTTGAGGTCCACTTTTACAAAGACTAAAAACAACTAAACAAAAGTTTGTCGATAGGTGTAACCTTGATTTTAAAATAGAGAGGTTTTGCATAATTTTTTAAAATTTTATGTGTCTAGTTTTGTGTCTTGTATTTTTTGGACTAACAGATCATTATGTTGTCACATATTTTTTTGAGACTAAGAATCTTTGAAATAAAAGGTGACATTAATTTTGTTTATCAAAGATAATCTTTAATGATGTGTACATGTAATAAAGATTATTTTTGGTTTGAGGTCCATTCTTATGAAGATTTAGAATGACTAACCAAAGGTTTGTCCATATGTGTGGACTTAATTTTAATGTAAGGAAGTTAAATTGTGTATATATATTTTTAATTTTATATACCTATTTTTTTATATTTTATATTTCTAGAACTAATAAGTATGTATATCCTCTCAAAATTTATCTAAAACAAAAAAAAAATGAAAATTACCACTAATAAATTTATTGAATAATTATAACATATTTAAACTTTAAAATAATTATAATCATAATGTTCTTTAATAGTAGTGGTAATTGATTGTAGGGAGCAATGGTGGATGGTATGTGGGGTGTTGCAAAGACAGTCATCGTTGCACCAAAAGATTGACATGTTAATGCTCGACACAGTCGCTGGAGTTAATGAATCCATAGGAGGCGATTAAGCCATGTCACAAACATGAGTGTTGTGTTGTGTTGATGCCAAAAAAAGGCAAGATAACAACCCTTTGTGGGAAACTCAGTTTATGGGGGACCTATTGTGCTAAACTGAGTAACCTCCATATTTTTAAAGAAGTCGGCTTCTTCTGTAATTGGCTTTTTGGAATGGGAAAAGGAAGTAGATATAAAAAAAAAGGATCTAACTAAGGCGATGCACCAAAATTTAGATAAAAGGCATGATAAACCTATCTTTTGGATATGATCTAAGGGCCCGTTCAACAATTTAGTATGTCCTAAAAGGATCTTCAAGCTCATCCCAGGTATTGATAGTGTTTTCTTGCAGCGTCTGGTACCAATCTAGCGCCTTGCCTCTGAAAGAGTCGGCGAGCAACCTTAGTGCTATGTTTTGGTCTGTAATGTCGTGCACCAAAAAAATGTCTGCAACATCTTGCAAATGTTCAGATGGTGTTCTTGAGCCGTCCCTGGTGAATTTAGGTATAGCTTTTAGGGCAGAAACTAGGATAACAACCCAAATGACAGGCGCTATTGGTGCTACAAGAGGACTTATGGTGTCCCATGCCACATAATTTTTGTTAGCGGTAGGAAACATGGCTAGCAAAAAGGGAAGAGGGAGTGAAACGTTCACTAATTAGGTCATGGGTTGTACTGTCCCTAATGGTGGTACTAATAAACTAGGATTATTTGTTGTTTGGGACCTAGTAACAGGTCGATGGCTCATACACCCTCCTTCAAATCAGGTTTATTTAAGCTCTATCCCACTAGGTGTGCCAGGAAAAAAAATTGTTGATGCCAAAAAATGGCAAGGTAACAACCCTTTGTGGGAAACTTAGTTTATGGGGGACCTATTGCACTAAACTGAATAACCTCTAAATTTTTAAAGAAGTCAGTGTCTTTTGTAATTGGTTTTTTGGAATGGGAAAAGGAAGCAGATATAAAAATAAAGGATCTAACTAAGGCGATGCACCATAATTTAGATAAAAGGAACGATAAACCTATCTTTTGGATATGATCTAAGGGCCCATTCAACAATTTAGTATGTCCTAGAATGACAGAAAATAAAGATTGAAGCATGAACAACACATTCATTGACATAAAATAATTTTCACACCCATTCACTGAAAAGAGGAGTCAAAAGACATGATCTAAACTAGTAAACTTGCATTAAAATTATAGAAGTTCTGCAAATGAACCATTCAAACAATAATGGCACAGTATAAAGTTTATCAATAGCATAAGAAAGCAGAGAGGTCAAACAATGGCACAATATATGAGTTCTTGCAATAATCTAAACAATAAAATGGCTTGGTGTCTCTCTAAAATCCTGTAATTCTTGAACCCATGGAACTTGGAACATGTAATCTTCCAACCCCTCTTCAGAAGGAAAGAGTAGTATATATAGCCAGCATTCCCACCGCCTAGCGAGCAGTAACTGAAAATATTTGGAATCCTGAGCAATGATTCCCTTGGTCGTTGCAACAAAAAAATATTCTAGCCATAGCATTTGGTCTCTCCCCATCCAGGTGCATCCCCTGCAAATGATAGCAATGGTCTCGGTAAAGTCCCAAGCACACAAGTGTCACCACCCAGTATAGGCAGTTAGAAACGTGGCAGCATATCTCAACCCATAGCTTGCTCCATCCTTTGTGTTGAAGAAGCATTCACAAGGAGACAGATGGTAGCATGGCGCAACCCGTGGTTCATTCTCCCCTCCCTTCGTTGAAAGCTTGCATTGGGATGACACATAGAAACAATGTTTACTATAGACGCTGCTTGTGGGACCCGCCAAATCTTTACACAAATGGGAGCTATGTGGCATGCAAACAGGGCCTAACAAGGAAGTGAAGGGAAGTAGTTAAAAATAGCCCGCGGTGAAGACACGTGGGAGCATAGCAGGGGCCGGTAGAAGAGCAAAGGAGAGAATTCCTTTGGAGAGCGCTGAGCGGACATGTGGTGGAGGCTAGCGGTCATTTATCAAAAGGGGCCAATGATGTTTATTGGAGGCATGGGCCAATACTTGGCAAAAAAAACAAAACCCAAAGGGAGCTTGACGACTTTTACATTCACAGCTTTTGGTGACTATCAGGGGCATTTCACTTGAGGATCGAGGAACCCAAAATTTTCTCTGGTGCGCAGACTAGAGTGCCATCCATAGGACGACGGATTCAGAGTTTAGAAAGGGTTTCCTGTAAGGGAATCCAATCATCCTTGGATGGTTTTGATACATTACATAGATTCTCTTGCGCTCCGCTTAGGTTGAGCATTTCTTTATAAGGCAGCACCTTAGGCAAACCGACCCCTGACTCGTAATGGAAAAGTAGTCACGTAACCGGATGGATGACACCTTCAATGTCTTCTGCGATAGGAGGCTGGCTGAAACTCTAGAAAACGGTAGGGTCCTGCTCCTTTTCTTCAATCTTCTCTACAATTTGCTCAATTGTGGCAATTGATTCATCTTCAAGAAATGGGGACGGCATGCCCATGTCAGTTAGCCAAGAAATTTTTTTCCACATGCTATCCATAGTTTGATTCAAAGTAGCTACACAAGCATTAGTACGCAAGATGGCCGAGTGACAATGGATAAATTTATTTGTCGTCTTGGCAGCAATATTCCAATCCTCAATCCCTGCCTTTGCTAAATTTTCATCAGAGACCATGTATAGCTTATTTAGCAAATATTTTTCTTCAAGGACCCCTTTCTGTGATGAATTGCGAAAACTCCTCAATGGCTTTCCGTGATGAATTGCATAAACTACTCAATGGCTCTGCGGACCTCCTGGCTCAAGCTTGTTGCCTCTGACATATATTGGAGTGTTGGTTGTAGTGTTAGGGAGAAGGCCTTAACCTTTTCCCAGTATGAAATGTATAACTGTTGAGCTACTGGAATGAAGTTTGGTTACATAGCAGGAGCCTAGGGAGTGCTCTTTAGAAGGGAAATATATGCATCCTTCGAGCCGACATCCTCTGTTAATTCTGCAATTCTCTTTTTTGCGGATGCAAGTTGCTCCCTAATGTTACTTAGCTCCTTAAACCAATTTTCCTCAGCCCAAGCGTGGTTTTCCAACTCTGTGTCAAGAGAAGACTTCATCTCTTGGAGCTCTTTTTCTAATTGGTATTTTTGGCCCTCAAAGTCCGTCTTATTCTTTTCTAATTTTTGCTCATGTTGAGCGCGCTGAGATGCTAGCTCTTCATCATTTTTTTGTAGATTCTGCTCCGCTAGGGCCAATTGGCTTTGATATTCTTGGTTCCTCATTCGTAGCTCATTGATCAAGGTGTGATCAATGGATTGGGACTTCTTGAGTTCCTCTCAAAGTTTGTTCCGCTCTGATTCTTCTGCCCCACTTTTTCTGATAAGCGCACAACTTCTGCTTCCAGCGATTTCTCCCTCGTCTCCAAGAAACTAACCCTTTCCTTCACAAGCTTTAGCTGCTCCTCCTTTTTCTTTAACTGGTGTCCAGAGCGAAGGAAGTCAGTCATCACCACCTGTTGTGTTTCTTCCATTATTTCTACCTTGTTTTTCAGTTGGGTTGCTCTCAGATCAAGTCCCACAACATACATGTTGTAATTATCCAGCAACATATCCCCTTGTGGTTTGATGGTGTTTGGGTACATGGTGGCAAAATTCAACATTTGATGCACCTCATTGTACATAGTATATACCTTCAGCTCCGCATCTATTGTGTCATCCTTAGCCTTTTTCTTTTACATTCTGAGAGCCCGCACTTGTTTTGTGGCCTCTCCTTGGGCTATGAATTGGGATGGCAACTGAACTAGCCCACCTACAAAGGGTGCATCGAGAGGTACAGTAAAAGGGAATGTAAGTTTGGCAGGCCCCTGCGTTTTGCTCTTCTGGAGAGTAACATTCTGAGGGGAGAAATAAAGGACTTGCCAAAGTTCAGTTTGCGAACCGGCGGAAGGGCTCATTGGTTGTCATGGTGATGGTGTAGTCATTGTAGAGTCCGTTTGTTGGGAATGTTGGGTCAAACTTGAGGTAGCAGTAGTAATAGTGGTGTTAATGGCGGTCGAGCCTTCAGAAAGAGAGGCGAGGAAAGATTGAGCAGCGGTGGCTGGTGTCAGGGTTCACTAAGGCGTTAAGATAGATGGCCCTATTTGGGTGAATTGGGAGAAACCTCCCACAAACATTGTGGTAGAGGTAGAGAAGGTAGGGCTGACACTTGCAGTAAGGGGTGCCACATAAATAGCAGAGGATACTAAAGATTGAGAAGTAAGAAAATGAGCGAATATTACATGCTAGTTGGATGGTGGTGATGCTCCACCTATTGTTGGCTCCTCACTTACTTTGAACTCCTAGCTCATTGCGAGCACTTGGCTTGCGGTGGCTTCATGTGAACCTTCTCCCATAATAGCTTATGTGCGTTGTCGTTTAGTGGGCAGGGAGTCTCTCATCTCTATAGTCTCTGACTATTGTTATTGGGGCCCTCTTGTTGCTTCCGAGGCCTAGGTAAGCATTCGCGAGGCTCTTGATATATTTAGTTGCACATTTGAAGTGACATAGGCAGGTTGCCTTGTGGACCTTTTCCTTTGCTGAGTGAAGGATTTTGATGTCTCAGCTTCCTCCTCTGCCTGCTCTTCTTCTTCATCAGAGTCATTGCCTCCACTAGCGCTTGAGTTGAAAGTAGGATGCTCATCATCCCATAGCTTGTCAAACTGTTCATCATCTAGCACACTATTTTAAGGGGCATCCAACTATTTTATCTCTTGGCGATACACCCAGAAGGATCTATCCTTTCTATACTCCATTCATGTTCTTTTCTTAACTAATTGAACATGGTGGCTCCCATCTTGCAATTCTCATTATAATCTGCCGCCATGAAATAGAACTTATTCCATGGTAGTCTTTCTTCTGTAGGAATGTGGATCAGGTCAACCAATAATTCATCTTCATCCTCCAGTGGGCTATGCCTCTTTTCCCAGTAAGGCCAAGAACTGTGAGTTACTTTGATATGCTCATATGGTAGATCATTGAAAGGGTTGTAATTCCATTTGTCACAGATCATTACTAACCCTAGATGAGCCAGCTTATCCTACAACAGCGAGTGTGCCTCCTTTTTCTTTTTCATGGCCACTATCTTGAAGCTTATTGGACAGATGAACAAGCTCTTCCTCTTTGCTTTTCCTATGTAGAAGGTAGCATCAATAATGTAAACCTTCTGAAACAATTCAAGGGCTAGCACTCGATTTGTTATGCATGTTGGGAGGTAGAATGGTTCCTCGATGAAGCCTCACATCTGGATGAATGTAAAATCTGCTCCAAAAAACCAATCACATCTGGGAATGAAGTTATGCATATACTCTATTTGCGTCAAGGTGAGTCGATTAATACCATCCTCTCCTTGCAAATATTGCAAAATTGGATTCAAGAAATAATCCGAAAATGCATAATAGTTGAAAGTGGAAGAGAGGAGAGGAGTCCGGACAAAAACCAGCTTTCTTTTGTTTCTTTCATCAAAAATAGACAGCTTCACACATTTATCAAAGAAATTAGGGTTCTGATACAAAAACATATGGGCAATATAGGAAGGAAACCTGAACTTACATTTAGCTTGGTAATTGTTAATTTTCCCTATCATCTCCTTTGAGAGGTATTCTACAAAATCATACCAAAAGTAATATTGTTTCCTGCGAAACTAGAAACTCGGGCCCAATTGAGACGTGTGCACCTCTTTGTTGGTGTCCAGATCACAAACAAATTCCATCATTGAAAAGGAATCTTGCAAGTTTGTGTCGAAAGCACCGTGTTGCACCAAGATTCTTGGTGGCTTCCGTTGATCTGCTTCAATCCTTTGGGTTTCTTTGTTATAAAACTCTAGAGCCTTATCCCTTGTGTTCCATATATTTTCCCCTTTTGTAGGAGTGAATGCCTCTATTTTCATCTTTATTTGTGTATGATTAGGAATACACAACATATTCTAGATAGCTCCTAGGGTGATATTAACTAACAAAGTCTAGCCCTCGATAGTGTTGGTGCTTGGGTTGAACTGTTTGATGGCCGCATTGACTAATTCTGGGCAATAATGCACAAACGGGACCATATATTGTGGAAGACCGTTGAATCATACTTTCTCTGCCGTCAACATTATTTTTTTGGATACATTCATTCTTTCGCAGGCTGCTTCCCTCAATCCTTTAGGGTTCTTCGCAAGAATGGGATCATGAATATTATCCTAGTCCTCTTGTATTAGGGTCTGGTTTCTATAGCTTTTGGGCTTCTCCAATTCCTGTGTTTTTTCCCACTTTGGCTTTTTTGGAATACCCGATGTGGCATAAGAAATGTTTTCAAAGACATTGACGGCTGGTGCTCCTCACATAGCTTTAAATAATTTTTTTGTTGCCTCTCCTTGTGCTTCTTGCCTTCAAGTTTCTGCCATTTTTTATTTGCGGGAAGCTTCTACTTAGCATGAACCTCTCTGCAATTTTAGCTCATCTTTGGTTGTGCACTAGAAATTACTTTCACTCTGAGTAGCGTATTTGAAAAAAAAAACATTTAAGTGTTTAAACCTTTTACATGCAATACTTAGTTATCTTTTCTCAAGGTGGTAGACGGGAGTTACCTTTTTGCATTTAATTTGGTATGTACCGCCAACCTTTTGGCTTGTCCGAGATGAATCACTTGCCATTTTGATATGACAAGAATTCATAATTACAATTAGCAACTGTATTATACAACATGATTTTCTTGTAACTTGAGTTGATGCTTTGCTAGCAACTTAAGCATTTATATGCGTTGGCAATTAATATCCCAAAAGGAATGATTAAGCCAAAGATGCGATCAACATTTGAAAAGATATGAGCTATGCCTTGGAATAAGAAAAACACCTAGAGAACAACACCTCAGTATTTGGTCATGCATAACCCCACCAATTGCTACCACCAGCTTAGGCTAATTAATTAGCCCTTATTAGTTTTGCACGCAGCAAGCCGTACTCAGCAGATGCAACTAGGTGGGAAATTTGAGCAATCTCAGGCATGGCTTTCAAGTTGGTACTTGATTAACATCATGTTTATGGTAAGCAAACAATCATGCATTTCTTTCCTATTTTTTCTATAAATAGGCACCTAAGTAGTAGCGAAATCGTACTTAGTGATTTGAGCAAAGTCGGTAAAAGGTAATTGGCTTAGCAGTTTAGCATTAGCAGTTGCATAGTGTTTCCATAGGCTAGAGCTAGGCAGTTTGCAGAAGTAGTTTTAAGGTAGTTACAGAGCATCTGCTAGCATGAATACCCCAATTAGGCTAGTCTGTCATAAGTCTCAAACAACATTTTTAGGCAAGATTTCAACTAGGCATTTGAAAATGATGAAGAACAAGCACTCACTGGCTATCATAGCCATGAAATGGGTTTTTGGATGGGATTTCTTCGAATACAAGGACAAATATCGAGTTAACACTGACATGCACTCACATTTTGTTGCCTCCATGCTGGATATTGGAGTTCCCAAGTCGTTGATTTTGCATCTGGTCAAGGAATTTTTTCCAAAGAAGTACCTAAATGGCCTCGGGGAGGTAGTAGCAAACGTTGCATACGATGTAGGCATCCCGACCACAAGCGACCTTAGGAGGTTCATTAAAGAGGACATGGTCATACCATGGCTGCCATTTTTAAGTGGCTTTTGCCTCCAGTCGTAGAATGAGCACTGCGAGAGGGTCACTCGTGCCTGCCACTTTCTCTTTCGCATCTACAACATGGTGTCATTCTACGATATTGATGGGTACATGGACTTCAGGAACCTGGTGTTCCCTCCACCACTAGCCATTGCTCCCTTGGATATTGTTGCTACTGATGATGCCCCTGTGGATGAAGATATTGTGGGTGTTGCAATTGATGTGCCCATTGTTGATACCCATGTTGTGGACTGAAGACCTTCGTGTTTTTCTTTTTTTCTTTTTAAAAACAAACTCATAGCAATTAGTCCATTTTTTGTATACACGCCTGAAAAAGGATTTTCTATAGAATATATGAAATAAGCATAATAGAACTACATACTTTTAGAAGTGTGGCCCTTGAGCCATTTTGACAATGTAAATACTTAAGCATATGTATAATGAAAATATAACTTTATATAATCATCTTGTTTAATCTGCTTCATGGGTCATCTTTTTCCTTTTCAAGATATATATATGAATTCAATCTTGCATGTGGGTGTTTTATTTTCTATTATGTGAGTTGTGAGTTTATTTTTCTTGGTCTCTGCAATAATGGGTTACTTATTCTTTTCCGCCTCGAACTATAGAATAAATAAAAAGACCGACCAACAAAACAAAAGGGAAAGAAGGAAAAAGCGCTTTATACATATTTACATTGGCAGGATATGGAAGCTTTAATTAAATAATTTAACGTTAATTCTGTTGACTGGAATTCCCAGCACTTCTTTTTCCATAGTTTCTAACTCATATGCATTATGCTCTTTGCATTGAATTATCTTGAACGGGCCCTCCCAAAGGCTATCAAACTTTCCGTGTTGACCCGACTTCACAGCTCCTTCATTAAACTTTAGCACTAAGTCTTCACACTTTAGACCTTGGTCAGACGCTTTCTTGTCAAACCACCGTTTAAATAACCACCTGTTGGTGGTTAGTCATGGCTATTAGGGACTTTTCCCTTTTCTCTTGTACTTCTAACAACTCTGCTAGCCACACCTCCATTGCACCATTTTGTTCCACCTCAAGAGATTTTAGTAATTGTAGCACTGGAATCTCCATGGAGATAGGCAATAGTGCCTCTTTTCCATATATTAGCTCATATGATGAAGTCTTGAGGACTTGCTTAGGAGTTATGTAGTCTCCCCAAAGCATTGTTCAAAGGTTTTTATGCCATTCCCTTTGGTATTCTAACTTGATCCTTTTGAGGAGTCAGACCAGATTCTTGTTTGTTGGCTCAGTTAAGTCATTCCCCTATGGGTAGTAGTTTGATGATGTTTTAAGGAATATTCCATACGTAAGTGCGAATTGAATTACCTTAGAGCCTAGGAAATTTTTGGCGTTATTGGAGATGATGGTTTTGGGCTAAACAAATCTCATCACTAGTTCTTCTAGGAAGTCCACTATCTCTGCCTCTATCACATTCTTTAGTGGCATGGCTTTGATCCACCTTGTGAAGTAGTCAATGGCCATCAAGATGGATTTATGACCTATGTTGGAGGTTGGGTTGATCATTCTGATGAAGTCTAGGCCCCATTGCGCGAATGGCTCATCAACCACTATCAGATTAATAGGCATTGCAGAATTATTTCTTCTTCCTACGAAGAACCGGCATTCCTTGCAAGCCTTTACCAAGGAGTAGGAATCATTGAATAGTGTCGGCCAAAAATACCCTACGCATATGATTTCGATGGTGGTGGTCTTTACAAATAAACTCCCACCCGTGGGACTGTTGTGGTAAGTGTCAACGATCCTTTTTTCTTGCTCTGTGGTAACACACCGCAATAGAACGCCATTAAAAATTTATTTTGAACAAGATCCCTTCAATGAGCATGAATCCATTGTTTTGCAGTCGGTAGAATCTCCTCTTCTGAGAAGGAAGGCCCAAAAAATATTTTCCTATGTGCATAAACCTTACTCTATCCACCAACCAACAACCTTCAAAATCTGACTCATTCATTAAGACTAGCTCTGGCTGCTCTTCTTCAGTGGCCATTTCTTCATCGTGCGCAATATATTCGCACAGTCCTCTTCCCTGAACAGTCTTTGTAGGCTTGACCTCAATGTCGTATTCGAGGATCTTGCTTATCCAATTGGCTCTTTTCTCGATGATTTCTCCTTCCATGATGTATTTGCACACACTAGAATGCGCGACATAAACAATCACCTTATTGCAAGAGATTAGGTGTCAGAACTTCTTGAGCCCCTTAACTATTGCAAATGCTTGCCTCTCCACAAAGTTGTAGTTTGTCTCATATTCCTTTAGGGTCCGAGAGTGAAATGCTATCAGATGTTCTCCCCTGCCCTAGTCATCTTTCTAAGTTAAGATAGTAGCAATGCTTGACTTGCTATTGAATACATACATTATGAAGTCCTTTGATAAGTCTGGATTGACCAGAACAAGAGTGAAGGAAAATACATACATTATGAAGTCCTTTGATAAGTCTGGATTGACCAGAATAGGAGTGAAGGAAATAGCATCCTTGACTTTCTCAAAGGCTTCTCTGGCTTCTTTTGTCCATTTAAATGTTTGATCCTTTTTCAACATCAGGGTGATTGGCCTAATTATTCTTGCAAAATCATAAATAATTTTTCTAACAAAATTTACCTTTCCCAAGAAGGACTAGACGCCTTTCTTGTTGACCAGAAGGGGAAGCTCTTTGATTGATTTCACCCGCTAGGGATCAATTGAAATTCCATCTTTGGACACTACATGCCCCAATAGCTTGCCTTGCGGTACTCTGAAGAAACATTTTTTTAGGTTCAGGGATATCCCGAACTCCTGGCATTTCTTGAACACCATCTCAAGATGATCAAAATGATCATCCTTGGACTTGGAGAACACTGTCAAATCATCCAAATAGATTAGGATAATCTTGTCGATTAGTTCGCTAAAAGCGATATCCATTTCTTGCTAGAAGGTGGCTCCTGCATTTGATAGGCCAAACAACATTTTAGCGTATGCGAATGTTCCCCACTTGGTAGTGAACGTTGTCTTATGTTGATCCTCCTCTTTGACCCGGATCTGATTGTAACTGGAGAACCCATCTAATAGTGAAAATATCTCTAATCCTACCATTGTTTGTAGGATTGACTCCATTGAAGGTAGCGGGTAATGATCCTTTAGGGATGCTTTGTTTAGGTCCCAAAATTCTACACATAGACAAATATCTCCATTCTTCTTTTGGACCGGGGCCAAATTGGATACCCACATGCTATGCTTAATTGAGAATACTATCCATGACTGGATCAACTTTGTTAATTCTTGTGCCATTAGCACTTCAATCTTGGGATTGACTGGCCTCTGTTTCTAGCGGACCAGTTTTGCGCCTTTTTCCAGCTCTATTGCATGTTGGATGATATCAGGATCATATCCCTTGAGGTCATCATATGACTAGGCCACCACTCCATATTTTTCACAAAAGTTGATGAGCCTTTCTTTATCATGATGTGGGACATCTTTTCTGACTTTGAGCTTTCTTCCATCTCTGACCTGAAGATCTGCATAGTCACCTTTATCTTCTAAAAACTTTCTCTTGTTGTTTCTTACATCGTCACAATCAAAAATATTTTTGAGAATGACCAATCCCTTTGGAAGCTTGTTGGATTTTAGCTGAATGATTTGTCCTTTGTAAGCTTTGACGATTTTCGGTTGGAGCTGGTCAAAAAATTCTCTCGACTGCTAGATGAATGAGGCAATGTTCATCACTGTCGAACACTTGCCAGCTTTGGTCATTGTCTAGAATGGTTGTTCAGACTATCACTCGCACAGAGTGTTTATCGTGAATGAAGTCATAGGCGAGATCAAACTAGGATCGGATTGCTGCCATGCGATCCGCATCTGTATTTTGTTCTCTGGGCACCGTTTGAATGTTGAATGCTTCAAATCCCTCAATCAAGTCCCAAACTCGGTGTCTATTGGATAGCATGCGGACATTATTGGC
This sequence comes from Sequoia sempervirens, assembly GCA_007258455.2. Classification (NCBI taxonomy): domain Eukaryota; kingdom Viridiplantae; phylum Streptophyta; class Pinopsida; order Cupressales; family Cupressaceae; genus Sequoia; species Sequoia sempervirens. Next base: position 187,923,860 of record VDFB02168118.1, read on the forward strand.
CACAGAAATTTCACAGACTTGATTCACTACTAGTTCAGAATCTCCAAACACCATTAATTGCTTAATACCCATTCGCTCTACAAGGCTTAAACCTTGCACCAGTCCTTCGTATTTAGCTTCATTGTTCAAGCAAGTGAACCAGAAGTGAAAAGACCTCATTCTCTTTTCATTGTGTGGGGATATTAAACATCCTGGATCCTGTGCCAACCTTGCATCTTGCTCCGTCGAAGTGCAACATCCACAGTTCTGAGGCTTGATTGCTCTCAAATTCCTTTGACCTTCAGGAGTACTTGATCTTCATTATAGATAACATAGGTGCCTAACCCGGTAGTATGGTATTTGCTAAAAGGATTAGTATCTATATGTTCACTTAAGAGAACATCTTCTTGATCGGTCTGATCTTCAGTCACTTTTTCATCTTCTAGTAGCTCAACACGATACATTTCTTACTTGGCGATAGAGGTATGAGCGGCCTCAAAGTTGATCATGGCTTCATCTGCCACATGTTCTGAATGTAGGGATTTGGATACTATCTTCATTTTAGCTCCATGCTTGGTCCTTAGGATCAAATGCAACCAGTCCAAAGAAAGATACCCACCTATTTTTGAAGTAAACTCCTGGGATAGGCAAAGACCAAACATAAGGGGAAAATCTATGATCAAAGTGTCTTGAGGGACTGTGATATTGGGACAAGTGAACAAAGTCAATGGGAGGTCTTTGATGAGGCCTACAGTTTCAACTTTATTCCCATCAAGTTGGATAACCCCTTTTTTAAAGGTTCGAAGCTAAGTCCTAAGGCCTCAGCTATCTACTTGGGCATGACTGCGGTGCTAGCACCAAAGTTGATCATGGAATTATGTAATAATTTCTCCCCTATAATGAGATTTAAGAAGAAGGGTTGAGGCTTTAGCTTATCTCTTACTTCAATAGGGGCTTCCGCTATGCTATTTGTAAGAACTTTGGTAGGAGGTGATTGATCATCAGCCTTTGCTTTGAGCAACTGCTTTGTTGGCACGGTGCTCACATCCTCTTAGAGAGCCTTTTGTAGTAATGTCTTCTATTCTGAGATCGATAGGATATCCCACAGAGACACATTAGCAGATGATTTTTTTTATTGTTCCACCACATTGAACGGTGGTGGATTCAGAGGTTTCTGCTCCTTAGCTTTCGTTATAACAATTTCCCTTCGCAGCGGACATTGTGTCACCACTGCAGGGGTAGTAGGCATCTGGTCAAAAGTGCTTTTAAGCTGTGGGCTAACTAGTTGTGAGATGACTGGTTTTCCCATGAATCCCCTCTTTGAGCGAGTGTTGTAATCAGACTGTACTTGTGGTGTTTTAGCTATGGATGCCTCATTGGAAAATATTGCTTCTTCTTCTTCCATCCATGAGAAGAGTGTGTGATTAGGAGCGATGTCTGCTTCTTGCTCTAGTGACATCCCCTGCATTTGTGCGGTGAGTATTGCATTGTCCATTTGTGAAGAGGTATACACATAGCTTCTGGGATTTGACGTTGCACCTTGGCTGTGCTACTCCACCACCTTTTATTGTAGGTTGTTGCGCGGACAATTTTGGGGCATGTGTGAATCGCCGCAAGGGAAGCACCAGGGGTTGGTGTCATCAATTAAATTGTTTTACCCCATAGTCAACTCTCTGCTTGAGCTTAGATTAACACTCTGTAGCAGAGAAGGCACCGGTACTATTTGATTTTTTTTTCGCACCTATGGATTTGTGTGAGCGCCTCCTTGAAATTGGTTTAGTTGGTAAGAAGGTTTCCCACCTTGCTAATTCTGGTAGCTCGACCTTAGAGGCACTTCTTGGTTCCGCTTGATGATAGTTATATCATTGACAATAGTCTACAACATTTCCTTGCACTCACTCATCTCTTCCTTCGAAGAGCCAGATGTAGAAGCATTGTTATGTGGTGCATTCGGGTATGTGTACCTAGATTGAGGAGGATCTGGTGCACTAGTAGAAGGCATCTCCTGAGCAGGAACCGATATTTTTAGAAATATAGGAATGATGGGCTAGGGTGGTAACTTCCTAGTGTCTATCAAATTGTTCTTTGCCTTGAAAGTGACGTTGTAGGTGCCCGATAATGTGGTTCCACTGAGAGACTAGATCATCATAGAAATGTCGGGGTTGATAGATTTTAAGTAGAACATGAATTCCAGATCGAGCGGTGGGTAGATATCAACTTGGATTCTTTGCCAACTTGTATGGAACCGAGCATTGAAGTCAGCCATGGCTTCATGCGAGGCCTGCTTTATGACCGACAGTTGATAATATAGCAAGGATCAGTCTCCTTTGTTCAAAAATCTCTGATAGAAAGGATCTTCAAGCTCATCCCAGGTATTGATAGTGTTTTCTTGCAGCGTCTGGTACCAATCTAGCGCCTTGCCTCTGAAAGAGGCGGCGAGCAACCTTAGTGCTATGTTTTGGTCTGTAATGTCATGCACCAAACAAATGTCTACAACATCTTGCAAATGTTCAGATGGTGTTCTTGAGTCGTCCCTGGTGAATTTAGGTATAGCTTTTAGGGCAGAAACTAGGATAACAACCCAAATGACAAGCGCTATGGGTGCTACAAGAGGACTTATGGCATCCCATGCCACATAATTTTTGTTAGCGGTAGGAAACATGGCTAGCAAAAAGGGCAGAGGGAGTGAAACGTTCACTAATTAGGTCATGGGTTGTACTGTCCCTAATGGTGGTACTAATAAACTAGGATTATTTGTTGTTTGGGACCTAGTAACAGGTCGATGGCTCATACACCCTCCTTCAAATCAGGTTTATTTAAGCTCTATCCCACTAGGTGTGCCAGGAAAAAAAAATTTGTTGATGCCAAAAAATGGCAAGGTAACAACCCTTTGTGGGAAACTTAGTTTATGGGGGACCTATTGCGCTAAACTGAATAACCTCTAAATTTTTCAAGAAGTCAGCTTCTTTTGTAATTGGTTTTTTGGAATGGGAAAAGGAAGCAAATATAAAAATAAAGGATCTAACTAAGGCGATGCACCATAATTTAGATAAAAGGAACAATAAACCTATCTTTTGGATATGATCTAAGGGCCCATTCAACAATTTAGTATGTCCTAGAATGACAGAAAATAAAGATTGAAGCATGAACAACACATTCAATGACATAAAATAATTTTCACACCCATTCACTGAAAAGAGGAGTCAAAAGACATGATCTAAACTAGTAAACTTGCATTAAAATTATAGAAGTTCTGCAAATGAACCATTCAAACAATAATGACATAGTATAAAGTTTATCAATAGCATAAGAAAGAAGAGAGGTCGAACAATGGCACAATATATGAGTTCTTGCAATAATCTAAACAATAAAATGGCCTGGTGTCTCTCTAAAATCCTGTAATTCTTGAACCTGTGGAACTTGGAACATGTAACATGTAATCTTCCAACCCTTCTTCAAAAGCAAAGAGCAGTATTTATAGCCAGCATTCCCACCACCTGGCGAGTAGTAACTAAAAATATTTGGAATCTTGAGCAATGATGTAGTAGCAATGATTCCCTTGGTCGTTGCAACAGAAAAATATTCTAGCCATAGCATTTGGTCACTCCCCATCCAGGTGCATCCCCTACGAATGATAGCAGTGGTCCTAGTAAAGTCCTGAGTAGACAAGTGTCGCCACCTAGTATAGGCAGTTAGAAATGTGGCAGCATATCATAGCCCATAGCTTGCTCCATCCTTTGTGTTGAAGAAGCATCTGCAAGGAGACAGATGGCAGCATGGCACAACCTGTGGTTCATTCTCCCCTCCCTTCGTTGAAAGTTTGCACTGGGATGACACGTAGCAATAATGTTTACTATAGACACCGCTTGTGGGTCCCGCCAAATCTTTATGCAAATGGGAGCTACGTGGCACGCGGGCGGGGCTCGATGAGGAAGTGAAGGGAAGTAGTTAAAAATAGCCCGCGGTGAAGACACGTGGGAGCATAGCGAGGGCCGATAGAAGAGCAAAGGAGAGAATTCCTTCGGAGAGCGTTGAGCGAACACGTGGCAGAGGCTAGCGGTCATTTATCAAAAGGGGCCAATGATGTTTATTGGAGGCATGGACCGGTACTTAGCATAAAAAACAAAACTCGAAGGGAGCTTGATGAATTTTATATTCACATGTTTCACAACACAAGAAGACCAAGTACACACACCTTGCAACAATCCCCCTAGCACAAGCGAGGGGTTCAAACCCATGACCCAGGCTCTGATACTGATTTTTAGATGCACAAAACAACTGAGAGGGGGGTGAATTAGTTGTATATTAAAACATTCGATCCCTCATTCACTTTCAAACCCTTATCAACATTTAAAACCTCATTAAGCATTAGGAAAATGTAAACATATGAGACAGCAATGCAAACACAACCAAAAATAATAGAGCACCATATTTGTGTGGAAAACCCTAAGCAGGGAAAAACCACTGCGAGGATTAGCTCACATATATATGAATAGCAACACCGAATACCATTAGGCTCACTACCAAGGGCTCACTACCCAAAAAAGAAGAAAGGCTCATTGCTAAGGGCTCACTACCCAAAGGACTCACTATCTAGAAAAAATAAGATAGAAGAAGACTATTATAGAGAGATTCACTATCTCAAAGCAACTGGAAGATCCATCAATACAACTCTCTGCCATCTGCAACCTTTGGCTCATTGCCTCTAGCAACTTCAAGCACACTAAAAATGTACACACCTTTTTCTCACTGCATATGGAATCATAGGTATTAATCTCACACTCATATCACCGCATTTGATCACATTGGTATCACACTTTCCATATAGATCCACACACATCTCCAACAATTAACCTTGCATTTATACCATCTACGACCTAAACAATCTCAATTAGGTCGGGCTCAATGAAACATATGCACCTCAAATTTGTAACACTAAATAGGTTGGCACCAAACACTTTTGTGATAGAAATAAGTGAAGGAAAACAACACCAAGGGTTAGCTAGGACCCAAATCTACACCGACATGATTCTCCATGCTTTCACAAACAATAAACCTTCACAATTAGCACTAGCACTCTAGGTCGGCCAAACCTGTACTAACACTAACAAGTGACCACATACACACTTCTCCAGGTCCAAAAACAACATGCAAACCACAAAGCAACACTTTACAAAATCCACACAATATCCCAGAATATTCCAACATCACTAGAATATTTTGGAACTTTGCCACAACCACCTGCAACTGAAAACACCATAATTTTATGCAACCAACAACACTACCACAAACATGCAACACACTAACCAACCTTGTGGAACACATGAGAACACAAAAATCCAAGGGAAGGTAGATACAAACAATATTAGCATGTTCCCAAATCTAAAAGACAAGAAACCTCACTACAAAGAAATTTGGAGCAATCTCATTTCTCCCAAACAACCTTCTTAATAGATAAACACACTGTCAAACACATCTTCTACTACCGTATGATCCAAAACCTAAAAATCTAGATATAGCACTTCTAAACACCTCTTATCATCATATCCAAACTGCACAAGCATATCTTCAACCATGAAGAAATGCAAAACTCAACACATAATACACCTTTGTCACACTACACACTCTTTTATTCAAATTTTCTCAAAAGCACTTGGAAACCAAGTGAACTAGTTGTATTAGAAACACCACAAACACCTTCTCAACATATCTATAGCATTTGCAACACCAAAAATCTCCCCAACTATAATACCATAATCTCCCCAACTATATTGGAGGTTGACATCAATGACAACACCAACAATCTTCCAAAAATATCCCCCTTTGTCATTGATGGCAACAACAGCTCTGAAAAACCATCAACAAAAAAAGTAACTATCATCATCAACAACTCTGCATCAAGTAGCACTCCCACTTACTAGGGAATCTCTTATACTTCTTTTATGTGTGTCTTTCAAACATTATTCTCTTCCCCTACCTTGAGGATTTTCTTAGACATTACTCTACGCCTTTGACATCAAGGGCAAAGGGAAACAATCAAGTTCCCTTTGAAAACACTTGCACACTTCTCTTTAGGAAAAACCAACAAGCAACTACTCTCTCTCCACTACTCTTCTCCATATAATTCCTAATACTACACACATTGCATTCCACATTCTTCACTGCTCTTACTTTTGAGCTCTCTCCCCCTTAGGGGCACAAGATATGCTCCCCCTAATTGCACCAAACAAGAAAAATACTACCTACTCCCCTTGAGAGGTAGCTTTCATCATCAATCCAAGAACAAGAATGTATCTTGAAATTCTTCTTGGATAGATGCACCAACTTATGCATCTAGTTGAAAGGAGGGCAGTAACCCCTAACTTCTATCAAAGATACTCAAAAGTATCTTTTGAAAGAGCCTTTGTAAAAATATCTACAACTTGATCTTTTGTAGGCACATCTTCCAACTTCACCTCATTCTTTGTAACTCTCTCTCTTAGAAAATGATACCAGATAGAGATATGTTTTGTTCTTGAATGCATTATCAAGTCCTTTGAAATATTGATAGCACTTGTATTATCACAAAAGATAGAAATAGGTTCATCATATGATACTTTGATATCCTTTAATGTCTACTTCATCCACAACACTTGTGTACAACATGATGTTGCTACAATATATTCTACCTCTATAGTAGATAATGAAATTGAATCTTGCTTCTTAATCAAGAAACCAATCTACTTCCAAGAAAGAAATCACCTCCACTTCTACTTCTTTTTTCATCTTTGCAACCAATCCAATATGCATTTTTATATGCACTCGAGGAGAAATTAGTATCCCTAAGATACCATAGACCAAAGTTTGGAGTGCCCTTCAAGTATCTAAATACCAAAGTTTGGAGTGCCCGTCAAGTATCTAAATATCCTCTTCTCTTGTTGCCACATGTGATTCTCTTGGATCTTCTTGAAATATTTCTACAAGACACACTGCATGCATGATATCCGGTCTAGTAGTAGTTATATATATTATTCCACCAATCATTGATCAATACTTGCTCTAATCTACCTTAGGAGATTCATCATTCTTTCTCAATTTACAACTAGTAACCATAGGATTACATACCAGTTTAGAATCCTCCATTCCAAAATTCTTCAACATTTCCTTAACATACTTTGACTAAGAAATGAAAATACCCTTTTCTGATTGATTGATTTGTATCCCAAGAAAGAAATTCATCACCCCACACATTGACATCTCAAACTCTTTTTGAATCTCTTCTGAAAACTTCTTGCACATGCCTTAATTTCCTCCAAATATTATGTCATCAACATACACAACCACAATCACAAACACACCAGGTCAACCAAACTTGTATTAATTCCCTTAACAATTAAGTTCATGCTTAACCAAGTTCAAAGAAAACTTTGTGGACAACATAACAACACTCCACGATATCCATACAACATCTCAAAATATTCTAGAATCATCAAAATATTCTACAACTCTGCCACAACCACCTGAAACTAAGAACACCATCATTCTGTGCAACTAGACACACTAGCACAGACATCCAATTCACTAACCAATTTTGTGGAACACCTTAGCACCTAAAACCTCAATGGAAAGTAGATACAAACATTATAAGAATGTCCCCAAATCCACAATACAAGGAACTTCAATGCAGAGAAATGCGAAGCAATCTCATTTCTCCTAGACAATATTCTTCACAAACACACACACTATTGAACACAACTTTCACTGTCGTACAATCTAGAACCTAAAAATTTGGTTATAACACCTCCAAACACCTCTAATCAACATATCCAAACCACACAAGCATAAAATCAACCATGAAGAAATGTGGAGCACAACACTAAACACCACTCTATCACACTATAATCTATTTTTATTCAAATTTTCTCAAAAGTACTTGGAAACCAAGTGAACTTACTGCAACTACAACTGCAACTCTTATCTATAAATACATCAATGACAACACTGATGATAGCACCATAACATAATTTTATAAAATCACAACAAGCTCTTGACAACAATCTCCCCAACTATGACAACACCAATATCCTTCCAATAAATTCAACACATAATCTTCATATAGTTGACATCAATGACCAACACCAACAACTATTGACATTAATGAAAAAACCAACAACATACTTGCAACAGTGATTTCCATCTAATATCTTTAATCTCACTACTCCTGAGTCCAAAATTTCATAAATAGAGTATGACCCTAGTCATCTCACCTTTAATTTTCCTTGCTTTTTAAAATTGTTTTCATAAAGTAATACTAGGTCCCCTATTTGAAAAATTCTTGTGTATTTGGAGGTTCCTATTATGCCATACCTTTTGTCTTTTGCACTCTACCTTTTGATTATATCATGCAATGAATCTATCCTCATCCAATTTTTGTAGTTCTTCTATTCTATGCGCTAAGGATTTATCATCATCTAACCACAAAATTAGTGTGGTACATAAATTTGGGATTATGAAGTTCATTGGAACTACAACATTAGTTCCATAGACTAGTTGAAGTGGTGTAAACTTAATAGTCCTCTTATATGATCTATGGTAGACCCAAAGTACCGTAGGTATCTTAATGTCCTAATCTAGTCTATTACCTTCACACATTTTTATAAGTGTTGTGCCAATTATCTTATTTAAATCCTCACTTGCTCTATTTTCCTATGGGTGGTATGGTGAGCTCATATTGTGTGTCATCATGAAATTATGTAATAGCTTCATAATTACTTTATTAACAAAGTGCTTTCCTTGATCTCTTACTATAGTTAATGGACAACCATATTGGGTGATTATATTTTCATAGAGGAATCTTGTGGCAGTTTTTGTGCTACATTCCCTAATGGGTTCTTCCTCTGCCCATTTTGTTAAGTATTTAACTTCAATCATGAGAAATCTTTCCTTAGATTGTTTAGTTGGCAGATCAATTGGTCCTATAAAGTCTATAACACATTTTTCAAATGGGATTTGTGCTACAACTGTTTTTAATGGCATCTCATCTCTTGATGTAGGTTTTCCCACCCTTTGGCATATGTCACAGTTCCTAGTGTATTCTTTAGCATCTTTATTTAGTGTTGGAGAATATAATCTAGCTAATTTAACTCTTTTTGTTGTTTCCTTTCCGCAATTATACCCCCTACTATTCCTTCATGGGCTTCTTTCAAGATATCTTCTCTTTCATGTTCAAATATCACTCTTCTTATTATTTCATCTTTCCCTATGTGAACTCTCCTTTTCTTAGTGTGTATGGTAGAGACTTCCACACAAGTGATTCTTTAGCCTATAGTGAGATATCTAATGGGAATTCACCTTTTGATAATAGTATAGCAATGACATGGAGTTCCTTTAGTATCACATTTAATCTAAATAGGTGTGCAACAAGTAGATCTTCTAGTTGGCCTTTTGGTTCCTCTCCTTTCTCTATCCTTGATAAGTAGTTAAGTCCTTGATTATGTTTTCCATATTTCACCATTATCTTAAAATCAAATTCTTGAAAAAGGAGTAGCCAGTGGCATATTCTCCCTTATATGACTAGCCCATTAAGCAAGTATTTCAATGGTTCATGGTCTGTGAAGAATGTAAATAATGTTGATAGAAGGTAATGTCTAAACTTTTGTAGTACATAGACCATAGCTAATGCTTCTCTTTCAGTGGTGGTATAATTATTTTTTATCTTAGAAATTTTCCTACTTGCAAATGTTATAGGCTGATCTTTGTTTCCCTTAGGTTGAGCTAATACTAATCCTATAGCAATTCCTGAGGCATCTACATGGACATGGACGGGTGTGGTCCAATCTATGAATATGAGTATCAATGCTTTCACAATTTTGATTTTTAGGGTGTCAAATTCTTGTTGACATTCCTCATTCCATTCAATACTTTAACCAAATTCCTTTTTGAGTAGTTCTTCCATAGGTGGAGCTATTCTGACATACCCTTTTATAAACTTGCAATGATATCCTATATAGCCCAAAAAAAAATTTACTTCAGAAAGTGTTTTTGGTGGTGGTAGGGTCATGATTAATGTAGCCTTCATAGTGTCTACCATTAACCCAAATTTGCATATAATGTGACCTAATAATGTGCCATATGGTATTGTAAACATGCACTTTTCAAGTTTAGGGAAATTTGCATGCTTCTACATCTATTGAGCATCATCCTAAGTACTTGGATGTGATATTTGACCAATCCATAAACTATCCAATCATCCAAATATGCCTCCAGGAAGTCATGTATAAATTCTTTGAAAGCATTTATCATAATCTTGTTGAATACCTCAAGTGCATTTTTCAAGCCGAATAGCATCATTGTATACATGTAGGACCCCCATTCTGTTGCAAATATTGTTTTAGGTTGGTTTTCTTTACTTATTCTCACTTAGTGATATCCTGAAAATCTATCAATAAATGAGTATATTTCCCTTCCTGCTACTAACTCCAAACTTTCTTATGTGAATGGTTTTGGAAAAGGGTCATGGATGCATGGTTTATTTTGTTCTCTAAAGTCAATGCAAATCCTTATTTCTCCTATCTTCATGTTTTGTATTACCATGGGACTAATCCAATCCGCATCTTCCATTGGTTTGATTATCCCAACTTTTTCTATTTTTGTTTTGACTTTCTTCTTCATATTAGGGTTTAACTAGTAGGGCCTTTTCTTTACAGGTTTAGCTCCCTCTTTCAACTATAGTTTCATAACTCCTAATTCCTCTTTTATGCCTTTTAAATTTGTAAACTTACTAGGAAAAATTTCTTCAAATTTAGATAACATTTCTACAACTTGTGCCACTAGTTTTTCATCTCAGTAATCTCCTATCTTAGCCAATTTGGGATCCCCTTCTTTAGCAATATTTTCTTCTTTTAGCTAAATGGGTTGGTTATAGTATTTTTTCTTGGTAGGTCAATGGGAGATTCTAGTTCTCTTTCCCCTTGTTGAATTTATATGTCTATATTATAGCATCCTCATCATCCTCCTTCATTAGGAAACATCTTCTTTCTGATAATCTAATCTCTTTATCAATCCATTCTATATATTTCCATATTCCTTCTGATTGAGGAGGCACTGTGGAAGTTTTTGGTTCCACTATTTCCTGAACTTCTTTCTGTCCAAATATGATCTCCTTCATTTTGATTAGTGTTTTATGTATGTTTGTGTTTTCATTGTAAAATGAAAAGTTATAAATAGTCTTTTGTCAGTTCTTCTCAATTATTGGTTTCTCCTCTTTATTCTCGGTTGATGTTCCAAGTCAATGCCAATGATGTGAGTGTCTAGCAAAATAATTATATGTATAGCCAATCATCATATTTATTTTTTTCTTTCCATGTGTTAATGCAAATAGTAAGGTGTTCCTCTAGTGGGATCTATCCATTATATTTTTGTATTTCCTCATATTCCCCTTCCTCGGATAGGTACCTAGTTTTGATCAAGATTTTGAATATTTCCCAATGTGTCAAATGGTCTTTTTGTGTATTTCACTAGCATGTGACATTATAGATAAGAGTTTTTTTTAGTATGCCCAATCTTGTTTCCTCAATTTGAAAAATCTTGTTTATCTGTGTGAGGAATGATAGTAAGTCCCCAACTCCTTAATATTTGGGAAATTTTATGTGATACTCCTTGTGAAATATGATTAACATGGTGAGTAGTTTTATATATAAGTTATGTGTTTTCTTCTTGTTAGGGATCCAAATCTGCACCCTAATGCCAAGCTGTGAACGAACTTAGCAGGTTTGGATGTAACATGGGATTGCTTTCAGGTTGTGGGTGTCGTATTTGAAAGAAAACCTTCAGATTATGGGTTGGCTTCCCCTTTTGATGTCACCTAACTACTAATTTTTGAGATAAAGGGTGAGAATTGCATGAAAAATGAACCTGATACTGAAAATATCTAAGGTGATACACCAAAACAACTTGGACTTGATGATTAAATCCTAACACATTCAAACCAATATCATAAAACTTGATTTACACAACTCATTTTCCAATGTAGTTTACATAAGTAATTTATAAGGTCTATAAATAGGGATTTTAGAAGGAAAACAGAGGTTTCATAACTAATAGCACTACTAAACAACACAACTTATAACCTGTTAACATATATTTTCTACTAAATAGATGCATAACATGAGACAAGTTTGCAAGGAAAGATGAATTTTCACAAGACAAACCGATCAATCATCAACAACATACATGAAACATGAAATGAGAAGGTAAAAATGCTCTACTTTATTAATTCAAAGTGCTTACTATATCACAAGTCCATGTAAGTTACAATACTACTCCATGAAAAATAGCTCCAAGAAACAAAGCTATCTTGCTACTAGAAAGAAAGAACTAGCTCAAAATGCTCAAAAAATATATACTTAAGCAAAAAACCCCTCACACATGTCCATCTAGAAGGTTTTGGTCGGATGCAGCAATGAGGCCAAAAAAGAACCTTCTAAAATCACTTCAAAAGTCCTCCAAACAGTCCAAGGTCAAGCCAAGACCATAGTCATGCCAAAAGTATGATAAAACAGCCTCCAAAATAGCACATGTTCCTCTAAAATAGTCAAATACCTCACCCCCATACTCTCCTCATGCCTGCAATTCAATCATGCTATCTCCCAGTTTTGACTCATGCAATATGTGTGTTTTGAAAACACAAGACTCGAAAGGAATTAAAGATAATAATCTTGATTAAGTGATTCATAATACATCACTTAATCAAGTCATTTTACATTTCAAAGCACAAAATAAGGGGGCCCACCATCAATATGAATTACATTTCATTTGCAAGTGAAAATATCAAAGTGATTAACAAAATCACTTAAATGACATTTCAATGTTTTGAAACAAATGCAAAAAGCAATAATGAAATGCTAAAATGATTTTAAAAGCGTTAATAAGGTCAATAAGGCATATGATCATCTCAACTTTTCTCATTCTGCACTGTAAGGCCACATGTGGTCAATACTCTAATTTGCAAAGGCAACATAAAAGCTCAAAAAAAAACTTGGCCTATATGGCCGACCTCTACACTTCTTGGAAAGTATATTCCAAGTCTCCAAGGGACATGATGCATGATAAAAAATCAATGGCATATCTGATATGATCTGGCACACTCCATATGTTTGTATTGCTTGAAGGACTTAGCAAAGTTTTGAAACAAGGGGAAAAAACTTAAGGCATAAAATGCCTAAGTCAATGAACATATATTCGGCCTCCCCCATTTTTCTTTAACAAATGCTTCATTTAAAAAAAACATGGGACAAAATCCCATCGGCCATCAAGTAGGGTTTCAACCCTAAGCAACAAAACAAAGAGAAAAAGCAAAAAACACCTCATTTCTTCATCAAGCTTCTAGAAGAAGCTTCTTGCCGCCATGGGGTTTGATTGCTTGCACAAAATATGGAGATTTTGACTAGTTTCTTAGCAATATTTTGATGGAAAATGCATGGAAACACAGGTGAATTGATTTCTTGGCACAAAATATGCATTTTTTCACCTTTTGGAGCCATTTGATGTGTAAAGGTTGCGGCCTGTAGAGTACTTTTGACCATTTTGTTGTGATTTTTTGTTCTTTTGTGGCTTCGCAATCTACTTGCAGCCGCCATGAGAAGCTTGAATGAAGCTTTAAATGAGGCTTTATATAACAAAAATGCTTTCATAATTGAGCTTGAGCTCAAGTAAGCTCCCAGCCGACCTCTGCATTTTGGTTTTTCTATTCCATATCATGAAGAGATTTGATATTTCTTGTTTGTGGCCATAGGTTTCATTTACTATAGAAATAATGTTATTTCAAGTCATTCTTCTGCGAGTAAGATGTTATTTCGAGCTGCATTTCTGGAAAAATGTGGAATATTTTCTATTCTTGAATTCTCCTGTGGTTTTTTTGTAACTTTCCTGAAGACTGGTTGCTTTTCTAAAAGATTTTCAGCTTCTATGTAAAAAAAATGAAAACCCTTGTATTGATGGTTGCTGCCATGAAGAAGAACTAGGGTTCTTTTTTTTAAATAAATTTTTCTAGAGAATGACAATTTCTATGAAAACCATCCTTCGAAAATCCTATATTTGCATATTTAAGAGAAGCCCAAATGGGTTTGTTGCTTTTGTGAGGAAAATAATGCCATTCTAGTCACGGTCATGAGAATGAAATAAGGTTTTTGAAATGGCATTTTTAGTAGAAAATTTTCTATTAAATTTGTTCAATATCTCTGTGTTTTGTGCTTGTTTTTGCATTTGTTCATCTTGAAAAAGAAACCAATTGTTATTTCTTCCACCATATTTGAATCATTCTTTGAAGGAAAAACCATGAAATGGGTCTTGATTTCTGTGCAGAAAAACTAATTTTGTTGGCAATATTAGTTTGTTTGATTTCATCAAAAGGAATATCACCTATCATATTTGCATCCTCGTTCTCTTTTTTCTTGCCTCAATGCATGGTAACTCATCCTACTAGTACTTTCCCCCTCACCTTCCCCAAATTTGGAATTAATTCTCACCAAAATTGCCAAGAGAAAAAGAGCTCCATCTGTTCCAAGAGAAACACAAATTCCCACATCTAACATTTCTTTTATTGGTGCAAAACCTAACATCTGCATTGCAGCTGCAGGACAATGTGAAACCTTAACACTAGCCTTTGACAATAACTCCACCTCGGCATTATTGATCCAAATAGAATGAGCTGCAAAAAAAATTTCTCCCAGAAGGCCTATTTTCTCTAAATATATAATAGTCCCCTGATTGACTACCCGTGTGCTATCTACATATCCATTCTCATATGGAATTTCTACAACATGCATGTGAATGCCTGTATTAAGTTTATCAACAAACTCCTTTGAAATGCTTCTACTTCTTGTTGACATATTTTAAGTTGAGATTGTATATCATTGTTTGATTCAACAAGTCGTTGCTCTAAAATTTTAACTTGTTCCCGTAAAAGCAAGTTTTCTTCCAGTGTTTGTTCTAATAAATCTTTATCCAGTTTAGATTAATCCAAAGCTTCTTCTAGTCTGCAAAATTTCTCTTCAAGAGTTTTCATTGTGGTTGCAACGTCATATGGAAAAAGCCTACTCTTGGCAGAATTCTTCAACTCTGTTTGTAAGTCTTCAACCTTCCTCTTTAGAACGTGACACTTAGCCTTCACATTGGAAAGATCACTTGTGTTTGCCTCAACAATAGCATGTCTGGACTCTAATTGTTTATTGGCATGCTTAAGAGACAACCTCTCTTTCTCAAGCTCTATTTAAAGCCCTTTGTTGTGCTTTGGCTCCAAAGTTGTCTTTCATTTACTTTGATCCATGCTGACTAGGGTTATCCCTCTGACCTTCCTGTTTCTCAAAATCATCCAAACTTCTTCTCGTAGATCCTTTCTCCCGACCTCTAGAAATTTCACTCCTAGCAATTGAATGTTGTCTAGTAAAGTTTTCTAGGGTAGATCTGGGGAATTCTAAGATGATTGAAAACCACCTTGTCTGCTACCTCAATCCTTCTGCAACACTTCATCCTGGAATTCTGTAGCATCACTCAACCTCTTATCCTTCTTCTCTCTAGGTGTTCCTAGAGAAAATCTATTACTCTGACCAGGCTACAGACCAGGGTCATATGTTTGAGAAGCCAAGCAAGCAAGTGTAGTTACAACATCACCAATAAGAGGGCATGTAGCAACTTGTTCTTGAAGACACATCGCTGCAACAATAAGAGCTTGATACAACCCACACATTGGATAACGACCTTGTAACAAAGGATCTGCCATCTGGGGAAATTTTGTGGTCTTTGAATAGAGGCCTTGCCCAGGCTACAAGATTATGCTCTCCAGCAGCTCGACATTTATCAATGGACTTTCTTCTTGTAATCAACTCTAACAAAACCACACCATAACTATAGACATTAGATTTCAAAGTCAACTGGCCTATCATCATGCTTGTAGAAGGTTCTCATACATGCTTGAATATTAATTTGCTCACTGAAAGGTTGCTATCATGGAATTGAAAGTAGTGTTGAGACTTTTTATTTCTATGAAATAACTATTGTATGTGCTCGAGTAAGTATCTGCCACTATACCATTTTATTGCTTTGTGACACAATACTGTCATGTCTTGATCAACTTTTCAGTTGAATCTTTACATCATTTTGCAATGAATGTCAACTTGAAGTGTTTGAATTGAGATTTCTTAACCATGCATTTGAGTTGTGCCTATTATCTCAATATCACTGTTCTTTTGTCGTATCTTTGTATCCATGTTTACAAGGAACTATCTTCATCTCTATAGATCTATAGGATTTTATTCAATTGAATATACTATGTTTTAATATGATTTTTCCATATGTGCTCATTTGATGAAGGCAATATGCTTGAAGTACTGCTTTTTGATACATGATGACTGCTCCTTTTCATTTCTTTTGATTGCATTGATTTGAAGCTTAATGGTCGTTCCTTGCATAAGATCATTGTTGTTGCCTTCTTATTCACCCAAGATTTCCCCTTGCAACTCTGAAAGGTCATTGCCAGTAAATAATCATGTATTTCATATCCACCATATCCTTATTATTTGATTCCTTTTGCTTTAATCCTATTGGGCAACCATATGTCACTTATGGTGGTGACCTAAAAGCTCACCATCCTAAGTGATGTGTGCCTACCCAATCAGGTTGAAGTGAGATGAATTGGACAATGTATCTCATGCAACAATGCATGATTATCTTTGTTCCTTCTTGCTGCCCTGAATGCCTCATGATGGTTTCAGGCATGACTTGATTTATCCTTCATTATTTAAGAGATGCATAATTGAACTTGATGCATCTTTTGAATCTAATAATGAAAGTTGATCAACTGGTGTGATTCCATATTGATTTAATGCATTAATAGCAGGTATATCTTTGATCAAGTTGCTCAATTTCCTATTTCTCTCAAATCATGTTGAGCTCTACCCTCGTGGGAGCCACATTTACCCCACATGCTATATTTAATTGAATCAGAATAGTAACCAAACTTGTCCTAAATTTGCACATGAAGCAAACAAGTTAGAAAAATATATGCATATTTTGGATGTGTTTGATGACTTCGTTGTTTTCCAGGACATCCAAGGTTTGCATGCTTATTTAATGCACTTATGGATCAATTTATACATGCATAGGTAGGTATGTATGTAAGGTTTGAGATCTTTCATTGCTTAGAGCATTGCTCTAATATCATTGTTTTTCCAGATGCAGGAACTAGGAGCACTACAGAGCTAGGAAGGACACAAGCAACTTGGGGTAGCAACAGCAGCAGGGCAAAAGGACAACTTCAAAACCAATTATTCTCAGGAAATGACTGGTCTCCACCCTTATATGAACATCCTATTTTGTTTACTTATTCATGTATATATTGTTTCTTTATTTTCATTGAATAAGTAAAGTTAGTCCCTTGGCTTGTGAGGGACATGTACACTTCATGATTATCAATAAAAGATTACATTTGTATACATATGATTCTCTTTTCTCATTTTTTGTAATTGCAACATTGGAATGAAAAATGTAATATGTTTCATTTGACAATCTTTTTCCATGCATACTAAACTTAGTAGACTTATGGTTTATCTTTTAAATGTTTAAACGAACAACACAAAAAGATTAAACACTAAACCTGATTTCAGCTAAAAGCTGAAAATTAGGTAACGCTTCTATCCTACCACAATTGTTGTGTGGTGCATTATCTATAAATGTGATAGATTCTTCAGTGACTTCCTAATCATAAATATCCTACGGAAGCCAATAATTCTCTTGGAATGGAGTTTTGGTTCTTCCTCCATCCAAGCATCCAACACTTCCTCACAGTCTATGCTATATATGGTGCTCTCAATTTCAAGTTCCCCTTCTGAATTTGGATTTTCTATATTGTCATTTTGTGGTAGTCTCAAAATTGTATATAGGTTTTTATTATCATAGTCATTATACTCCTCTGGGTTTATCTCCTCTATGTATGTTCTATTTGGGTTTTTTCTAGGGGGATATGGACTATCCTATTTGTATTAGCAAAGGAGATATTTGCAGGAGTCTACAACTCCATTGGCATTCACAAACCATCGTAGCCCTAACAAGGCATTGAATGAATCAATTGTTTCATTTATGGCAGCAACTTCAAAGTCTACTATTTGTTTCACCCCTTTGACATTAACTTTCACTTGTTTCCATGTACCTAGGGTTTTCATTCCAGTGCCATCTACTAGACTTATGTTGTATCTAGTGTTTGTTGTAGTTCTAGTTTTCCTATTTGTTCCCATACCCATTTTGGTAACATGTTGATATTGGATCCTAGGTCTGCCATTACATAAATGTTATATTTTTATGATCTATATTTATTGTGATCATGATTGGATGAGTTTTCCATTGTCTATCCTCTTTATTCATTGTTTCGATCTGTGGTAAAGGATTCTATCTAACAGTAGTATACATATAAGTTAAATATAAATAGTAATCATTCATAACACATATATCCACTAAATCCTTATAACTCCATATATATATATATATATATATTCAAATAATCATTACATAAGTATGTCTTAGTCTCTACTTTCTATTATAGTTCTTCTTCTATCTATATCTACGGTGATCTCCTATTATGTTATCAATGTCTAGTCTCTTATATAGATGTGACCCTTATAGGGAACCCCTTAACTTATCTCCCTTGTCATCCAGATACTTCACACATGATTTGTGGTGGATTGTGGTAGGTTTTTCTTTGTGTCCTATATCCTACCAACACCGCCTAAATTGAGTTAGTGAAAATTTTAGGATTATCTAAGCAAGATGAGGTCACCCAAACATAGTACGAGGATTCCTAGACTAAGTGTGAGAATTTTGGGACTATATAGGCAAGAAAAGGCCACCAAAACATAGTACAAGGCCACCTAAATTGATTTTATTAAAAATTTGAAACTTTCTAGGCAAGACAAGGTCACCTAAACATAGTACAAGGCTTCCTAAACTGATTTGGTGAAAAATTTAGGACTGTCTAGGCAAGACAAGGTTGCCAAAACACGAGGTTGTCAAAACCGAGTTGGTGAAAATTTTGGGACTACATGGGCAAGATGAGGCCACCCAAACATAGTATGAGACTGACTAACTAGAATTAGGAAGACTTAGGATAGATTTTGTATAACTTTGGAAAAAGTTGACTCAAGATTTTGCAAGCAAAATTACACACAATAAAGACACTATTGGCTGAATGTAGGAATATAAAGCATGTTTGAAAAGGATGAGTATGAACAATAAGACACACCAAACACACTCACATTCCTAAAATTAATCAAGTAGGTGTGTTAACTTAGTGTAGGCCCACCAACCAAAGGCTAATATCTTCAAATGAATGGGTAACTAGGGTATGAAAAGGTCATGCACCACCTTTACAGCCCTTGCCTTAGAAGGAAAAGGTCCTACCAAGGGATATTTGTCACCTCAAAAAGATAAAATACATGGTGAGTAACTTCGAGCATGATATTATATCATGCACCACACTAAGCAATGATTGAAAGGTCTTATCTATGCTTTACAACTGTGAACACTAGCCCATCACAAGCATGGGTTTAGAATATCAGTTAAGCTGCTTGGACCAACCCTACACTTCTAGTTTGGAATCACCCAAACATCAGAGATTCTCTAGACATGTCATGACTAGATTGGGGTACAACTTTCATTCTTCCCCCTTTTTATGACCTGTCATTAACACATGGTTGAGGTCATCCCTTGGGGTAATGAAACCCCCAAGTAGGCCTTCTAAAGGGAATTACTATACTAGGTGCTTCTGGTCACTTAAGATTTCAAGAAGCACAAGGGGAGAGCATACACATAAACTAGTAAGTCTTGGGAATGACAAAAACAAGACTTGGGTCAAATCAAGGTTTTTGATCTTTAAGATCAACAAAAGGTGTGAGGAGAGAGCATACACCAATGATTAGAACCCAAACAAAGAAAGTAGGTTTATTGACTATCTAATCTACTTTAATTCCTAATTTAGTGGAAAAATGAATGAATTTGACCATGGGGCTATAGGACAAATGTTAGTAGTTTTATGCAATTTTTTAACTAATGTATGACTTACAAAATGTTGTTAGCAAAACACACGCCACCGCCAAGAAAATGTTAGTAGATTAGGTCAAATCAACATAAAATTTAGCTTGCTATAAAATTAACAGAAACATAGCCACCTCAACATAGAATGAGGTCACTTAATAGATTAATAATTCTTTATACTTGTCAAAATGAGGCTACTCAAGCATAGCATGAGGCCACCCAAACACAAGGCCAACCAACTGCAAATCCCTGCTTAAAAAATAAAGTTTGGTCAACACAAAAAAAGTTTTAGGTGTTGAAAGATAGGTCAAATATCATGTAAACTGAATTTTTGTTAGCAAAATGAAAGATTAGTTGTCAAAGAGTGCAAAAAGATGCAAATTGAACTTATGAAATTTTAATTTTTTAACATTTATAATGAGGTTGCACAGATATAGCATGAGGCCACCCAATTGTGACCTGCACACTGAAAACCTAAAAAACAACCAATTAAGGTTAGCATTAAAGATGAAGTGGGTCCTGTCAGGCATGCCAGAAATGTGTGCATGAAATATTATGTTAGAATGGTCAATTTAAACACCTAAATTGAACAAACACACCAAAAAAACAAACACTTAGATTAGGCATTAGGAAATTAAAGAAACATGAAAGCAAATGCACAATTCATATTAGATCACCTAGTTGCATGGAAATGGTTGTGCTCTTGGATTAATTATGTGTGTGCTCTTCAATTCTGCAACATAAACTTGCATTCCAAAGTATGATGAATTTACATGGGTTAAGGATCATGGATTTATATATTTTTTATTAGGAAGATCAACGGTGATGATTGAATGGGGAGATCAAGGGATAGGATGGAATGGAATCTCTCAATCCATGAGATTGTGCCAAGTGGCACAATGTGGTGGCTTGAGAAGGCTTTGGTATTTGTGAGGTATCTTGGAGTATGGTAAGATCTTTCCATAAAAGAAATATTTTTTCCATACTCAAAAAGGGATGAGGATGAGAGGAATAAAGGAATTTTTTAATTCCTTGAGTGTGCATGGAGTGTACTTTTGGTACAAGGACCCATGTGGGGTTTCTTCCCAAAAAGGGAAAGCCTTTAAGACTAGGGTAAAAAGAGGGTGAGTAATAAGTGGAAAGGGTTTGACCTGTATGACCTCAAAATGAAATGATTACAAAAGTATGAAACATAAGCATGAAATAAATGAATTACAATCAAAAGTCACAACAATGAAGCATGCAAAGTAAATTGATTCAAAATTAGCATGAAAATCAATATAATTTACCCTACGTGTAGCTCCATTGCTCTCCTCTAACTCACCTTGGGAGAAATGGTATGATAGTCTTTGCTCTTAGATTTGTATTTTAGCACAATAGCACGAAGTACCTGCAAAATATGAGTAGAGCTTTCTTGCAAGATCTGAGATGAAAAATGAAGGAGAGGATGGTTGCATTTATAAATATTTGGTGACACCAATAAATGGCCAAGATCAATGGTTGAGAATTGATGAGAGGAATTGATTGATTAGTTAACTAATTGCATGATTTAGTTAGGAGAATTGACTGATTTGTTAACTCAGACTGAGAATTAGCAGACCGAATTGATTGCTTAGAAGACTCGAAGTGAGTGGGAGTGAAATGAATTTGATTGATGAGTGAACTAATTAGATTGATTAGTAAACCGAGAGTAAGTCTTGGTCAACAGGTGAGGTGGAATTTGCTTGAGTATTTAATAATTAAATAATATTTAATTGTTATTTACATGTGCAAGATTAAATTTATTAAATGAATAAAATAAATAATAATATTTTATTTATTGTGGAAGAAGATAATATTTGAAAATAAATTAAATAATTAAAAACAATGATTTAATTCAAGAAATGAGAATTTTCATGAGTATTTAATAATTAAAAAAAATGATTATTATTTACATGTGCAAGATTGAATTAATTAAATAAAATAAATAAATGATTTTAATTATTTTTAGAAGAAGATAATGTTGAAGATTTAAATTAAATAATTAAAACAATTACTTAATTTAAGAAGTTAGAATTTGCATGAGTATTTAATAATTAAATAAATTTAATTATTATTTACATGTGTAAGATTGAATTTATTAAATAAATAAAATAAATGATTTTATTTATTTTTAGAAGAATATAATGTTGAGAATTTAAATTAAATAATTAAAACAATTACTTAATTTAAGAAGTGGGAATTTGCATGATCATGTAATAATTAAATAAATTTAATTATTATTTACATGTGCAAGATTAAATTAATTAACTAAATAAAATAAATGATTTTATTAATTTTTAGAAGATAATTTTGAGGATTTAAATTAAATAACTAAAACAATCACTTAATTTCAGAAGTGTGAATTAATTAAATAATAAATTATTTAATTTTTGAAGATAAGAAATAGATAATTAATTAAATCTTGGAAATAGAAGAATAATTAGTAAATTAATTAAATAACCTTAATTATTTAATTAATATAGAGGAATAGATTATATGATTTTAATCAAATAATATGAAATTATTCAATTATCAGGATGAAATGAAAATAATCATTAATTTAATCATTTAGTCAAAATTAGGTATCTATTTTTTTCCCCTTTCTAAGACAATGCATTTTTATACTGTTGTTTCAAAGAAAGTGAAGATATGCCCCAGTTTGCCCCAATGAAATGAAGAAATGAATGTAGGATGGCCCCTCGAGGGTTTGACAGAAGAATGAAATTGTTCAGTTAAACCCTCAAAAAGAATGAAGATGTAAGAAAGATGTAGCAGAATGAAAATAGTAGAGTAAGAAAGATGTGGAATAGGAAGAAATTTAGTATAAAAGAAAGATAGTGATGAGATAATGAATGTTGATTGATGAGTGATATAAATGCAAAGAGATGTATTGATATAGCAAGTGCCTTCTATTTTGTCTCATTTTATCATCATAGAGTGTTTTATTATGTGACAAGCGGATGTATGCACATAAAGGCATGAATTGCTATGGCAACTTCTATTTTTGTTTGCCTAAAGATATTGATAAGAGACAAGTGGATATATGTACACCAAATTGAGACAAACCTTCGTGACTTCAGTATCTATTGTCAAGACTAACACACAACAAATAAGGTTTGTTCTTAAATTTACCATACATGATAGAAACTTATCAGAATATGTAAGGGAACATAGCTTCACAACATGATAACCCAAATGCATAAAGGTAATAGATGACCTTATATACATCGGACAATTTATTAATGCTTGAATCTAGTCCACTACACACAAGGAAGCATACCTATCATAGTAGCTTAAAGAACATTCCACAAACATGGTATATTAAAACAATGACTTTGCCCCATTCTTGCTCCTCTAAATCATTTTGAGACATCCTCGAGGAACATTGGAATGGAACTGTAGACATGTTAAAATGTCCTAAATGATATCATGCACTCAAATCATATATACTAACACCTTTTCATCCTAAAACCTATCCTCTTCGCTTAATTGATTAAATTAGCCTAGCTATTTAATTAATTATGTCATTTTATATTAACTTGATTAATCCAATTAGGTTAATTCATCCCCTTTCATGCTAACATTTCGTCCTATTAAATTGAATAAATCAAATTATTTAATTTAATCCCTAAAGTCCTCTTATTTAATCAAATAACCTTAAGTTATTTAATTAAATATCATATCACATCCCCCTTTTCATTAAATCATTTTATTTAATGAATATCATATAATTCCCCTAATTTTCATAATTGAAACCTTATTTAATTATCAAATTACTAATTAAATCTAATCCTCCCACTTGCAAGGGAATATTCCTTCTCCTTTGCACAATTAAATTTGGTTTTAATTAATTAATTATCTAATTTCCCTCACCCATGAGATTATTCTTTGAGAATATTATCTTTCTTCACTCATTTGAAAAAGGGAATATTCCTTTTTCATAACAAACTTTCAACAAGACTTCTTGTGCAAGTTTTGAAAGTGTGTTTGTTTGGATGAATATAAGCCCTTGATTAAATATCAACTTGCCTTCTTAACCCTTGATGGGAATCCATGATCCATGCCTCCATCTTCCTTCCATTTTGACCGTTGATTGATCCTTTTGATCTTGACTGTCAATTTCATTTTTCCTATTCTATAAATAGAGCTTGCCTCTATTGAATAGGGATCCATCTTTTAAGAGAAAACTTATGTTGTTAAAATCACTATCATCTTGCACTCATATTTCATCTTTTAAAAGGAATTTTAGGTTAATTTCTTACATCATATTAGATTAGCTTTCATTAATGGTTTCCATGGTAACATAGATGCATCTATTTAGCATGCTTTGTAATTAGGGTTTTAATCTTTTGAGCTTAAACTCCATCTAGAATAGCTTTGCATACATCCATATCGATCATCTTAGCATTCATCATGTTAATTTATCTTTTTCATCATGTTTTTATACACATCTCTCATCGGTTTTGTCGATTCTCTTCAATAGAATCAATCGAAACAAGCTCATTATCCAAGGGATTGGGAAAGGGTGGCCATTCCACATCAATGTGACACCACTCCCCAAATAGGATAAGCTTCAATGGATTAGAATAGAGGTTTATGAAACTTTCATATTTTAATATGTTTAGTTTTAATGGCTTCTTAGCTTAGTTTCCATTAAATGATCTTATTGGGACTGACGCATAGTGGCTTGATTACGCTTTGAATCCTCATGGATCAAGTGTAGTTGTCCCATACTACGTTCGTTGGTCACATTTTGGTGCTAGAAGGAGGGATCAAACTAATTAATCTGAAGAATTTCTCTTCAAATCCTCGTTTTCCTTGTGTTTCCAGGTTCAACAATGCTATTGAAGATTCACTAATGCATTTGATGATGTGTCGCTATACATCGATGCACTTGAGTTTTTATTTTAGCAACACAATTAATTTAGCGACGCTTAATTGAGTTCATCACCACACATTTAAATAGCAACACTATTTTAATTTTTTAACACATAATGGATTTTAGTATGGTGACGCATTTGATTGGGTGACACTATTGACGTCATTGTTTATTGTAGAGTGACACCTTCAATTTTTCAATACAATGATGCAACTTCAATATAACGACACTATTGATGAAATTCAATGACATAAATGATTTCAACGTCATGATTTACTGGTAAAGAAAACTAAACTTGAATTTTGACATGTGTTTTAATTTTTTGACTTTATCTAATTGATAACATGTCACTAACTTCTCATTTTTGGTTTTTAGGCTAATTGGTTTTGCAGGTTTGGATAAAAAAATCCAAAGTGAAGGAGCATATTACCATTTGAATATAATTGTAACAAGTGTTTCGACACTTATGGGGTAATTATAACCCATTTATGATACTTTATTTCACATTTTAGGACCAAACTAGATTTCTTTTTGGGCTTTAAAATGAACATTCAAATTGGTTAAAACTGAAACCTCACATCATTATGCTTGTTGGTTTAAAATTGAATAATACAATCTCAACACTTCAAATTGGTGCTTAAAACAAAATAATTTTGTTATGATGGATTAAAATGAACATGTGTTTGATTTGCTTGCGTATGCTTGTTGTGTGTACATCCAATCCCCTTGTGGTTCATGGAATCTTGGATGAAGAGAAACATGTAAGTATACCTTTTCTTCTTGGAAGCGCTTATCCTCTCCCCTTGCACCTTTTTGCAATCTTGGGTAACAGAAAGAATTTTTATGCTTCAAACATGTCTTGCCTTTAGAAGGGCCTTCCTCCCAACTTGAGAGAGGGAACAACCCAAAGTGGTTCTTTCATTTCGGTCTGCTATAGAAATAATTTGGTTGTGTCTAAAGGCACGTACCAAGCTAGTTGTGGTTGTCCCATATCGATGAATGTCTCCCTTAGTATCCTTATGATGCGTTAAAACCCTTAGATATTTATAAGGGTTGGGAGGCCTCTTAATTAAGTGAATCATCACGTGTATGGCACCAATTTATCCCAAATATGGTCATTAAAATCCTTGTTTTTAGTGGCTAACCAAGTCCAATTCCAAAATGTATTTTAAGGTAGTGCATTGGAGTAGCACTGCTCCAAGAAGTTACTTACCATGTTCGATTTTTTATTGAGGCAATAAATAAAATAGGGAAGGGACTCTTTTTCTTGGCGTGTCAAGACGTTACATTTCCTTGAATACCTATTTGTCCATTTCATCTTCACATATTAATCATCCCTTCCAATGATGCTAAGACTACTAAGAAATACGTACCTCCTCTATCTAGGATTGTAAATGCTTATGAGTAGCTTAACACTTGCTTGGTTCCAAAATAATTGCAAACAAACATCAACAAGTCTTTTCAAATTTTCAAACCCTTTGGTCTAAGTATGGATACCCTTTGAAAAAAATCCTTGATATTGATGTTTGTCCTAAGGATATCTATCCTTAAAGACTTCTAAATATTTTGGATTACATCTCAATCCATGCTTTCCAAAGTTAACCTAGAAAACTATGCCTTTAACTTCAAGACTTTCACTTAATGAACTTTGTGAAATTGATGATGTTTTCAACATAGACATTTAGTTTGAAACTTAAGAAAGACAAGTGTTTGTGGTAAAATGAAACTCATTTAAGCAAGATAAATTGACAAACTAAACCAAACTTTGAACTCATTGAAGGAGAACAAATAGATATAATTAGTAGTTTAAGAAGATTCACTTTTGAAACAATGGAAACACCCATCTAGTGGAGAAACACAACTTACATCTTAGATGAACAAGAGAAACAAGTCGATATTTTGGCCGGAAGGCCCATATTACCACCTCCTGTGTGGCAATAAATATCCTCTTTTTCATGATCCTCTACTTCTCTAAATGATCTCACACAAAATAAAAATCCCCAAGAGAAGGTCTACATGTTGTCACTTCAAACTTAGGCATCATAGTCAAAAAGCTGTCAAGAGACACCTTGTGAGTCTTTACCGCAATCGAAACATTTTGGTAAGGAATTTTTATAGACGCATTTTGATGAAAGATCCAGGCATGTATGTACAATATGAACCCCTCATTTAAGTTAACATTTAGTCTTTAGAGTCTGAACACTTTAGAGGTCTAGCATGTTTCTCACCACCTTGGTCTTGGAAAACAAAGGTTCACTCTAGGTCAACATTGGGTCAAACATTTCATCCATCCCTTATCAAATTCCATCCTTCACCAAAAATTTCAAATTTTTTGAACAGCTCAACACTCTTTGACTTAGACATCTATCAACCCAAACCCTAACTTAGCTACTTTGTATGTGAAATGAAACCTTTTCCATGTATTTAGTTTAAGTTAGTTATCACTTTTGGACTAGTTTATCTTAAAGGTCATGAGTCTACCTTAAAGATTCACAAATCCATTAACATCCTTTATCCAAACATCAAAAAATCAAACCTTTAATTCAAAAGTGTTGTCCCAAAATGATTGCAAAGATCACTCCCCATATCATTCATCTTTTTATCTCCCATTATCATCATTGCTCCAAAATGACTTAGAGTGTCCCTCTTACCTAGATTTGAGTCAACTAGAGAGTTTAAACATTACAAATCTCAACACAACTCTCCCATAGGTGACCCACAATTTATGGTAGCAACAAGATCACAACACAAGAGAATCATGGAGAAAACCAAAGTCTTATCTACCATCAATGATACCAACCCTAAAGAATTTGATCCACAAGGTCATTTTATCCCCGCACAAAAAATTCAAGATCCAGTAGGACCATATGAGGTAGAGCACGTCACAAATAACCCACTTCAACTTACTAAATACGAACTCCTTGAGTATAGAAAAATCATCCAACTTTTCTCGTAAAAAATTTGACACTAGGGTTAACCTAATCTACGATTCAACCAACTCCATCCCTTGTGCTAAGTCAACCCTTAACATCTAGTCTTGCAACTAGGCTAGGAACCAACCTTGGTCTCACTTCATGTCTAGGAACCAATACAATTGTGGGTATTCACAACACGACCATTCCATTAAACACCAACCTTCTCCAAAATATAGTTGGACACTAACATTTGCAAGAACTTACATTCCATGATGCCACAACAACCTCAACTTTTCGAGAACAACCATCTTCATCCATGACCACAAATACCCCAAGTGTTCCTAACGTTACATAAGGTAATGTGAACCAAGTGCCTCAAATAGGACAGGGGAAATTTAACACCCTCACACAAGGGAAACCCTTAACAAGTGGTTCCAGCAACCCCATTGACACATCAAAACAAGTGGTTACCCAAAATACTCAAGTCAATCCACCATCCACATCAACCCCATATATCATCAATCCAAATAAAAGCAACACCATGGTTACGAATCTTGTCAACCAAGGTAATACTTTGATCCCACCTCAAATACAACAAGGGAACCCCCTACCCATCGGTCAAGGGATCCATTTTAATCAATTTCAAGGTCTGAATGTGCCATTACCATCACAATACCAAATGGCACCATCATCATCTTTCCCCACAGTCCCTCTCATCATGCAAAACCAAATGGGACCTCAAACTTACATTCCTCCATCCCAATCCACTATCTTACAAGGAATGTTAAATCAAGCAAACCCCCAACCTCTCATCAACAACCCACAAGCCATGCAAAACATTAACACCCAATACCCATCATAGATATCCCAACAACTAACTAATCCTACATTACAATCACATGCCTTAGCTTTACAACAAGCACAAAAGGCTTATCAACAAATTGTCCAACAACAACAACAAGAAGTAGCCCTAGCAGCACAACAATAGCATCAACAACAACAAGTAGCCTTAACAATGCAACAACAATAGCAAGCAACCTTAGCAGCACAACAACAACAAAAACAACATCAAGCAGGATTAGTAGCACAACAACAACATCAATCCCAACAAGCAACCTTAGTAGCACAACAACAACAACAAGCCCAAAAAAAATCCCTACTAGCTCAACAACAACAACAAGTACACCAAGCAACCTTAGTAGCCCAGCAACAAGCCCTTGTGGCCCAACAACAACAGCAAGCCTTACTAGCTCAACAGTATTCCCAACAACAAAAACAACAACAACAAGGTTCCTATTATAACCCTCAACAGAACATCATCAATACAAACATGTTAGGAACATATACACCCTCACCATTATCACCTTCGCAATATCCTACACCACCATACACACCATACAACAGTCCATCCTATCAAAATCCCACATACAATCCATCCGCCATCCCACAATATGCAACCTATGTTCCTCCACCAAACCCACAAGATGATGTTGCATCATAACTTAAGGCATTAACACAAGAAATGTAGGACATCCAGATGGGAAAAATGAAGAAGCCCCATACACATAACCTATACCCCTATCCATTCAACTGAAACATAGCAATGGTACCATTCCCTCCCAGTTTTAAAGTCCAAAAATTTGATAAATAGAAAGGGAGAGGAAATCCTATGGACCACGTCAAAGATTTTAATGCCATGTGTATGGAGGTCACCTACAATGAGTCCTATTTGATGCACCTCTTCCCATGAAGCTTGACAGGACTAGCCATTGACTGGTTTTCTCAGTTGCCTCCAAGCATCAAAACCTTCCAAGAAATCATTGATAGATTCATAGATCACTTCTCCTTTAATCTTGGCATGGATGTGAGCCTAGAAGAGTTGTACACTCTCAAACAAAAAAAATGAGAATCTTTTTCCAATTTCTTACAATGATGGAGGCAAAGGGCTAGTAAGAGTAAGTGGCCAATTCCTGATGAACAAGAAGTAGGGATCATCATAGAAAATCTTGAACCTAATTTATCCTTCAACTTGAAGATACAATGCATTACCACTTATGATGAGATTTTCCCCAGATCCCTTAACATCAAGTGAGCCCTAATCTCACAGGGAAACACACAAGTTTATAAAGACAACCGCTCATCCACTAGTTTTAACGACAAACCCCACTATTGGTACAAGAAAGAAAAAATGTCACTAGTGATGGTGTCATTGAAGCAAAGATGGTCTGAACTGCTCCTAGGAAAACAAACACCCAACCAATGAACACACAACAACTATGCACACAACCACCAAACAATCAACCAACGATCAATGCTGCAAACACTCAACATGGACCACAAAGAACAAACAGTGCTCCCAAGCGACAATTCACTCCCTTAGGGTAACCTATGGAGGATGTGTTGAAGTAGTTGATATAGTCTAACTTTATCACACTCTCAGATTTTTTGAACTATCAAGAGCCACAACTCAAACATCGTATCTATAGAGATTATCATTTTTGTGAATATCACCAATACAAAGGTCATAACACACAAAATTGTTTTAGACTCAAACATCTAATAGATCTTATTGAACAAGGAGACATTATGTTGATCAAAAATATGGGAATGAAAATATTAAAATTTACACAAACCCTATGCCTAATCATACAAAATCAAAAGATTCAAGAAAGGCATCAACCTCAAAAAATGTAAACTATACATGTGATACCATGGTGTGACATATTTATTTATCACAACATGAGGAATCATACACACATCAAGATACTATTTTAAAACAAAGTTTGAACCCATGAATAGTGTTTAGCAATATTTAATACCGTAATGACATCAAGTAGGTATCAAATTTCAACATCTCTACCACATATGACTCAATGATTGGGAATGTTGAAAATTTTCCAAATGAGCCAAAATATCCCTTGTTACACTGATACCCACAAACTGTTGTGAAGAGTCTTTTATCGATGATATATCATCCACCCAAGGATCATGTCAAGAGGAGGCTCTTGAGGATAACGAAAGTTACTTTGAATCGAGTCAAGATCAAGAACCCCTATCCCAAGAGTTTCACCAAGAGCTAAGGGGAATCTTCCAAACCATTTTAAACTCCAAATATTTCTTCGATATCACCCTTGAGATGTTTCTTTCTTATGGACATATAGATTTTCTTCATTCAAAACAAGAGTCTCCCACTCTTGATATTCCTACACAAGAGCAAGTAATGGTCGAGATTCTTGATTCCTATAGTGATGGTGCATCATCAACATCTTTTGAGTCAGCATCAACATCGTTTGAAGCAATATCAGTAGATAACAATGTCACAAAATCAGAGCAAACAATTCATATTCTTGAATAGCAGGAACCCATAGCAATATCATGTGTTCATGACAAGTCATATTCAATAGCTATGGATCAGATGATACATTATCATGGAAAAGGATTAGGTATTGATAATAAATTCACAACGCCAAGGGAAATCTTGTCTACAACAAACATCAACACATGGAGCATGAAGAATCCTTATGATGAAAATATTGTCAATGCTACAACTAGCCATATCATGAGTTGGCATTCACCCATCATCTCATACGCAAATTGGGACCAACGTAAAAAGAAGAATTCCTATCAAAGCAAGGCGAATATCATCAAATAAAATGGAGTAGTAATGCAAAAGGGACAAAGCAAATACAAATGGATACCAAAGGAAAATAAAGAAAATCATCCCTCTAAAACTCCATTAGTCAAAGAAACTATGGGACAAAATCAAAGAGGGAAGTATATCCATCAAAAGAGTCCTCAAATGCAAAAGCAGGCTTCTCAAGCAAGGAACAAAGTATATCCAGTGGTTGGTCCTAATTCCACAAAAACCTTTGTTCCCACCCATCATTGCTCATCTTCCCAAGTTTGGAAAGTCCAAGGTTCCAAACCATTGACCAATCCATCTCATATTCCTTCATTCATTACACCATACAATCCATTCACAATATCTAATTCTCACATTGACCAGGTGTTACAAGCTACCCTTCATGATAAGGAATCTAAAGGCACTTTATCACAATGGTGCACATAGACAAGGTTAATTCCAGTACCAGCAAGGCAGATCAAAGTTATTCAAAACTGCATCCAAGTGCTCGTATCTTAGCAAACCAGCTTCTTCAAGCAAGATATCGCTGGCACATTATGACAGTGGCCTCTACATTAGTTCCACTAGGTAGTTCAACATGAGGGTAAAACTTCCAAAAAATCAAAAAATCAAAAAAAATAAGAAAATAGTAAAAATAAAAATCGTCCTCCAGTGAAAACCACTACGGTGGCACTTTGGGAAAGTACTATGATGAAAACCTAGAAAACAGGTGTCATGAGTAGAATTGAGCATCTATATGATCCTTCTCAGACAAAAGCATATCATCCTTGTCATGATAAATCCAATGTTCCCTCCATCCATCCAATCCAAATTTATCTAGATATTCCACTTTATCTTGATCTTGTCAAAGATTCATCGTATACTTCAACTCTACTAATTATAAACTTTGATAGGATCTTTACAATTTTATCTCATAAAGTCCCATAGCCTGTATCCAGTATGATAAAACTTCATCAAACTCTTTGCATATACATTACCTATCTTGGTTATCCATTACATTATGAAGAATTGCTAGACATTGGGGCAGGTTATTTCACTCTTGTTTCCAAATAACTCTTGATCCATGTCTTTTATGTCACAGCGTGACATCAACATCATTATCTAGGTATCATTTACCTCAAAATCCCATCAAAAAATCCCAAAAACAATCATAAAATATCATCAAAATCCAAAAAAAAAGAAATTCCTGTACAACTAAAACCCCAAAAACATTCATCAAAATTCAAAAACACTTGCAAAATTAGAAATCCAAAAACATCCAAATTCCTATACAACTAAAATCTAAAAACATTCATAAAATTGTAAAGTCAAAATACAAAACATCCAAAACACATCAAAATCCCTAAAAAGGTCAAAACATCAAAAATCCAAAAATTGTACTAAGTCGAACTATGAGTCTCTGAGCTTGAACATAGGAAAGGCCATCATTGATGAGCCCCCGAGACACCCTAGGTTAGTCTTTAGGAGTCCATCATAATAAATTGACAAACCATCAACTTTTCATTTATCATCGTCAATAATTCAAGTCGGTCGAACTATGAGGCTTCTGTGTGTATAATGTAGGCAAGGCTAATCTTTGATCAGCCCCCGAGGCCCCTAGGATAGTCTTATAGGTTAGGTTCTTGGTTGAAATTTAGAAAAAACCCTAAACATTCGAAAAACTTAGAAAACATTCAAAAGACCTAAACAACATCAAATATCTTAGAGAAAACCCTAAACATCCTCAAATAATCGAAAACTAAAAACATTCAAATAAACTTTTGAAAAGACCAAAAACAACCTCAAAACATTTCAAAACATCAAAAATATTGAAATATTCCAAAAAACCCAAAACCATCCATCCCATCTCGCTTTCACCCACAATAAACCTTCACCCCTAATAAATCAATTGTCATCTTCAACCTTTGGTGAAACAAATAGAAAGCAAGTATCACAAGTCGCAAAGTGAGAGCCTAAGTATCAAAATCTAAATTCTAGATCATAGGTAAACGAGTCAGTGAAGTTTTTATCAACGACTTATCACAAAACTCATCCTAATCAAACCATTTGATAACATGTCCTAGGATGCATCCTTCCCGAGATGGACATCAACATCAGAAATCACCTTAGCTATATTAAATTTGCAAGAAGTATAGATAACATTGACTGTTTGTCTTTAATATTTTCTTCTAATTTATTTTATTGACCCATTCCAAGGACCTCTCGATGATGTCTCAACAATTTAGAGAGAAAGGAATGGGTCATCGATCATTATCTTTCATTTGTTGTGCTTGTGGGTATTCTTGTAAAATAATCTCGGCGCATACTTGCTTAGTTGTGTGTAGAGAAGTTGTTAGGCATAGATTGTTGACTATTGTGTATGCTTTGGTCTAATATATTCTAAATTACTAAACTACATTCTGACAAGGTGTCTGTATGTCAAGGTGTGAACAGGAACTATCCTACCTATTTGGAGAGTCAAATTCCATTACACTAGATACAACGACATCCTAATTATCAATACCATGATGCATCATGTCTATGTGTTAAATCAAACATAAGGAATGACAAAAAATCCCAATCCCAAGATATGAGAAAATCATCATCTCTCGTCACCATATCTAATAAAGTCTTGGTGCATCAAGGACTTGTTGGAATTTTGAATCAATCTTCAAAATCAATGGTCATGTAGACACTAAAAAATGTCCTAGATGATATCATACACTTGAATCAGGTATACTAACATCATTTCCTCTCAAAACCCATCCTCTTTTAGCTTAATTGATTAAATTAGCCTAGCTATTTAGTTAGTTGCATAATTTTCATCTATTAACCTAACACATTTAATCGGGTTAATTCACCCCCTTTCATGCTAACATTTTATCTCATTAAATTAAATAAATCAAACTATTTAATTTAATTCCCTAAGCCATCTTATTTAAAAAAATAACCCTAAGTTATTTAATTAAATATCATCTCAACTTTCCCCCTTTCATTAAATCATTTAATTTAATGAATATCCCTTTATTCTTCTAATCCCCTAATTGTTTAATTAAACCTTGTTTAATTAACAATTAATCTATTTTTTCTCCAAAAGGGGAATATTCTCTCCCCTTTTGCACAATTAAACTTTTTTTTAATTAGCAAAATATCTATTTCCTCACTCATAAATATTCTAAAGAATATTCTTTCTCCTCCAATCATTTGAAAAAGGGATATTCTCACTTGGCTTCTTGAGCAAGCTAAACCTATGACCTCTTGAGCAAGTCACCTAGTGACCTATGTGTGTAGGTCAAAAGTGTGTTTGTTTAGAACAAATGAGAACCCTTGATTAAATTATCATCTTGCATTCTCACTCGTTGATGAGAATCCATGATCCATGCCTCCTATTTCCTCCATCCTTGATTGTTGATTAATCTTTTTTGATCTCAGTCCTGCATTTCTCATTTGCTTTCCTATAAATAGAACACTATTTGGAGACAAATGGATCCATCTTTCAATTGCAAACTTATGTTGTTGAATTCACTCACACTCACACTCATAATTTACTCACTTTTAGCATATTTTAGTTCATTTTTAGTTGTATATTAGTTTTAAGCTTCCATTAATGGCTTCCATGCATCCATCTTAGCGTGTTTATAAATTAGGGTTTGAATCTTTTAGCTTAAATATCACTTATATTAGCTTAGAAATTACATATTTAGATCAATTTTAGCATAAAATCATGTTAATTTAGCTTGCATCATGTTCAATTTAGCATAAATCATGTTTTCATCCATTTATCACAACGGTTTCATTGATTCTCTTCAATAGAATTGATTGAATTAGGCTCATTGATCATGGGATTGGGAAAGGGTCATCGTTTCACATCAACACGACACCAATTCCAAAACAGGATAAGTTTCAAATGGGGTAGAATAGACATTTCGATGTTTTTATATTTAGAATGCTTCATTTCACTAAATGTTTAGTTTATCTTCAATTTGAATGGTCTTGTTTGAGATTGAGGTTTAGTGGCTAAATTATGCTTTGATTCATCATGGATCAACTGTAATTGACCCACACTGATAATCCTCGATCACGGGTCACAATCATTCTTTTCTTCTATCTTCTTTCCACACTAACCTAGTATCATGATAGTCAACAAAAACATCATCAAGCGTCCATCTTGCATCTACAAATCATCAGCATGCATACATCTCGCATCATCACAACATATCATAATAAAAGAAAATGTGATCCATTGCATCATCATTATCATTTAGGTTGTTTTGGATAACATAGATTTGTTATTCTAAGCATCTTAATTCATTGCATTATCATATCATAAACATGAACATCTGCATTATCCATATATAAATCCATATGCATACATCAGCATATCATAAATTGCATGGAAAAAACAAAAAAATAAATGCATCCATCCATATCATCTACATCTGCATATCATAAACATGTCATAACATCCATCCCATAACATATCATAAAAGATACTAAAAAATATGGTAACACATCTATTGCATTGCATCGCATATCATGTACATTACATCATAGATCATCATTGCATATCATATATCGCATAAATAAAAATAAGTACATCCATTAAATTGCATCCATACATAATCATAACGCATAAGTATATAACATCACATCATATCATATGCATCCATACATCCATAAAGCATGAAATAAAGGTGCATCATATTGAATTTGAATGATCTTGTACATATATATCAAAAAATGATTGTCATGGTACAATATCTGAATCAGTATGTGTATAACAATCAAAAATATAATTCTATGAGGCTATCAAAAATGAGCCCATGAATGTATATATGTATAAATAATTGGGAAATCAATCAAAAAGTGTCTGCATAAGTAGTCTAGCCTTGGTGGCTGCTCGACTCACCCCTAATTGATTGTTCATCCTCAACTTAAGGTGGTGCTCTGCTCTGCTGTGAAAAATCAGGTGGTCTCATCACTTGGGGAACATCTCTATGGTAATTCATGTGATAGTAAGCAACCTAGTTCACTCCTCTCTATATAACCAAGTTGATATTGTTTTCCCCTGTGATGCAGTCGTCACTGCCTTAAGCTACTACCTCTACCCAATATTTTGGGCCAGCTGCAAGTCTAGTTGATGTCACAACTGGACCTTGTGATCTCTCTGTGCCATCGTATCCTGAAGTTGTTGCCGCAGTTTATCTCTCTCAATTGTAAGGATAGAAATCTATGCATGTGCTTATCCATCTGGTTGTACGGGTGGAGGCAGTGGTGCCCCCAGAACTTGTCCATCATGCCCATCCTGATGCACTAGGTTCTGGTGACCCTGATCTAGTTGTTGCTGACGCCCATCACCTAGCACCTATACCTTGTCTTACTCTGGTTGCTAGCATTTACATCATCCCCCATCCCTACCTTCATCTTGGTCACCATCATGGCCTTTTCCTTTGCCTCTCCCTCTGCCTCTAGCGTATCCCCTGCTGGATCTGTTAGGTGAGTAGGTTGCCTGAACCATGCATCATAAGCAGGGGTAGTACCCGCATCTAGTATACCCTGATCATATGCTCAGGGTTGTGCAACAAGTTGTCTAAACCCATCAATCGCCACTATGGGTTCAGTCTATGCTCCCCACTGCACCTCCCTCTATCATCTCACAAAAATAGTTGTATAATCCTAAGGAGGCACATCATGTACCTCCTCGAACTGGCGAGCCACACAATTTGGAAGGTATTGCTCTATCATGGTGTGCTCCCTCCCCTGGAGGTAGCGAGTTTGTCGAGTAAAATCAAGTTGTTGTTGGTCATCATACCATGCTCAATGTTGCAGCCGCAACCTCCATCTAAACACAGCCATGACATCAATGACATAGTGCCAATAAGCTAGACCTGTCGGCCTAGTGTGCTATAATGTCATCAGAACCTTGTATCTAAAGACTATGGGCTCATCCTCATGAATGTCTGCTAGAACCACCAAGGGCCTCAAAACTACAATATGCTCATATGCACAGATATGGAGTAGTGTAACACCTGCCCCTATACTCCTGCCCTCATGGTAGATGACCTCATGCATGTCATGGTACAATGACACAAGAAGAACTGGACCCCATGCATACATCATAGTCCTCCTGATCATCCCCTCCCATGTCAATCCCCATCTGGTACTAAAACCTCTGCCCCATCGGTTTGGGGCAATGACACCACAAATTAGTGCCGCAATGAACAATTTGAAGGTATCCACCTGCCCGCAGTATAAATCAAGGTTTATCTGCTAGCTCACCAAAAAAAATTGTCATTTGTGTAGAAGCGAGAGACATTCATCCCTCCCAGCATCTGTGTCATAGATGAAGCACTCACCATGAATAGGAAATCGCAAAATGTGCCACACGTCCTCCAATCTAACGGTGGCCTCACCAGTGGGCAAGTGAAACGAAGAGGTCTTGTTGTGCCACCTCTCAATGAGTGTGGTCATCATAGCCAGATGTGTCTAGACCTTGAGTAAGAAAGCGATGAAGCCTAACCTCAGCATACCCAGCCACTCCACATCCTCATCATCAAAATCTCTCACAATAACCAAAATATTGAATGGTGCTTTGGCAACATCAATGGGGGAGGATCCTCCTGCACGCATCACGCACACAATGTCAATTTGCTAAAAAGTCAAAAAAGTGATCAAAATCTGAGATGTTGCATCCTAAAACATCAAAAGCATCGTTGAAATCAATAGCGTCACTCTTTCAAGGGTGCGTCATTGTATACATTTAAGGGGTGCATCACCAATTTGGTGATGCGCGTCGCTATGCTCAATAGTGAATCAACATTTGCATGCGTTGCTCTATCAAAAAATTAGGGTGTGTCCTAAAATTTGTGTCACCCATTGCTTTTGAGCGACACTAAACCTAAAAATATTGTGTTGCTATATTAACCTAGTGACTCCTTAATCAAATGTGTCGCCCAAGTAAAAAATGGTCGTGCATCGCTAAATAATAAGTGCGTCGCTAAAATATCAATAGTGATGCTTTTGACACTTTAAATGTGTCGCTATACAATGACACACCTAGAGACCTAATTTTAACCCCCTATTAAATGCACCTAAAAGTGAAAATCAAGGCAGGTTTCAAATCACATACCCGAGGTCCTGCATCTGCTTGCCACTGGTACTCTCAAACTCGCTCTAAAAGGTGAAGAGGAAGCACTTGTTGCACCATTTTTTCAAGAGTTCAGAACTCAAAAGGTAGCAAATCTCTAAGGTGTGAATGCACAAATGACTTGAAAATGACCCTTCATCACCTATTTAAGCCTAAAAATTAGGGTTTTTTGCCCTAATTTGAGCCAAAAGCTAGGGTTTTGACCTATTTTACCTATTTCCACCCTATGCAACCTTTTGTAAGCCTTTTTTTGCATTTCTGAGGCCATTTTTGGCATCTTGAGGCCTATTTTAGCACCTTAAGCTATATTTTACCTTTGTCAAGAAATCAACCCAAAATTCAAAATTTTTGCCTGATTTCTTAAGGGGGTAGGGAACCATCTTATTCCTTCTGTTGGGGCAATAGTGGGGCATCCAAAAAATCAAGAATTTTTAAATTTTTGATTTGAGCAGCAGCATTAATCTGAAAAGTGTCAGTCTTTGAACCAATGTAATAGGTACCTCCCTTCAAAGAGGTATAAAATGTAGAAACTTAAAAATGTCATAAATGATATCATGCGCTCAAATCAGATATACTAACACTGTTTCATCCTAAAACCCATCCTCTTTTCGCTTAATTGATTAAACTAGCTCCTAGCTATTTAATTGATTATGTCATTTTCATCTATTAACCTGATTAATCTAATTAGGTTAATTCATCCCCTTTCATGCTAACATTTCGTCCTATTAAAGTGAATAAATCAAATTATTTAATTTAATCCCTAAAACCCTCTTATTTAATTAAATAACCCTAAGTTATTTAATTAAATATCATATCACATCCCCCTTTTCATTAAATCATTTTATTTAAAGAATATCATATAATTCCCCTAATTTGCATAATTGAAACCTTTTTTAATTATCAAATTACTAATTAAATCTAATCCTCCCACTTGCAAGGGAATATTCCCATGGAATATTCCTTCTCCTTTGCACAATTAAATTTGGTTTTAATTAATTAATTATCTAATTTCCCTCACCCATAAGAATATTCTCTTTCTTCACTCATTTGAAAAAGGGAATATTCCTTTTTCATAACAAACTTTTAACAAGACTTCTTGTGCAAGTTTTGAAAGTTTGTTTGTTTGGATGAATATAAGCCCTTGATTAAATATCAACTTGCATTCTTAACCCTTGATGGGAATCCATGATCCATGCCTCCATCTTCCTTCCATTTTGACTGTCGATTGATCCTTTTGATATCGACTACTAGTTTCATTTTTCCTATTGTATAAATAGAGCTTGCCTTTATTGAATAGGGATCCATCTTTTAAGAGAAAAACTTATGCTATTAAAATCACTATCATCGTGCACTCATATTTCATCTTTTAAAAGGAATTTTAGTTGAATTTCTTGCATCATATTAGTTTAGATTCCATTAATGGCTTCCATGGTAACATAGATGAATCTATTTAGCATGCTTTGTAATTAGAGTTTTAATCTTGTGAGCTTAAAATCCATCTAGAATAGCTTTGCATACATCCATATTGATCATCTTAGCATTCATCATGTTAATTCAACTTTTTCATCATGTTTTCATACACATCTCTCACTAGTTTTGTTGATTCTCTTCAATAGAATCGATTGAAACAAGCTCATTATCCAAGGGATTGGGAAAGGGCCACCATTCCACATCAATGCGACACCACTCACTCAATAAGATAAGCTTCAATAGATTAGAATAGAGGTTTATGAAGCTTTCTAATTTTAATATGTTTAGTTTTAATGGATTCTTAGCTTAGTTTGCATTGAATGATATTATTGGGACTGACACATAGTGGCTTGATTATGCTTTGAATCCTCATGGATCAAGTGTAGTTGGTCCATACTATATTCGTCGGTCATAGGAACAATAAGATAAATCAAGTAATAAAAGACTCAAAGATAAAATAGATCAAGAACTATTAGATGCTAGAAAATACTTGCTCATTAGTGATAAATGTCCATTGTAGGAAATGTGTATTCGTAGGACATGATTGGTTTGATAAGATGTTAAAAGCGGATTTGGAAATTGATCGGTAGTTTTGTAGATAGTTTAGCTAGAGTCTCTTATCCTTGATTTTTTCATGAATGCTCAATGTGTTGGGATGATGTGTAGTTTTTGTTTACTTAAATCATGTTTCGAGAGAATGAAAATTTATTATGGATATGGTAGATAGTATTTTTTTTATTTGAAAATTTTCAATGTTTTTGGGTTTTCTTGGAATATCTGATGTTTTTTTTTGGATTTTCAAGGATGTGTAAATGTTTTTTTTATTTTCTAAAGTATTTGAAGTTTTTTTATATTTTCCAAGGTATTTGAAGGTTCCTGGATTTTCTAGATCTTTACAATGGACCTATATCAAGCCATGATAGGGGTGATAGGAATATGAAAAGAATTTTATCATGGATGGATGAATGAATGAAAGCGCTAATAGATGGTGGAATATGTCTTTTACGCATGGCTTCTATAAACAAGTTTTCACCATGGTACTTTCCCAATGCACCACTGAAGAGGTTTTCACCATGACGTGGATTATTTCTCTTTTGTCATTTTTTTTTTTTTGTATTTTTCACTTAAGATACTATGAGGATCAAGCATATAATTTTCTTAGGTGGATTCCATTGATGCGCTCATCAAGTGGTTCACCTTTGGATGTTGATTACTAATATGCTCTTGATCCATAAGCTATTGTGATAACAATGGGTCCTAACCAGTTAGGGTCAAAGTTCTCTTTCTTCTCACGTTCTTGTTGATTTTTTTTTATTTTCCTTTAATACCATTTCTCCTACTTCAAATCTGTGTGTGACAACCTTTTTACTATAGTTGTGGTGGATATTATTATGATAGACTTGCATGTGATATAGTATTTTAAGATGTCATTCATCTAACAATTCCAAGCCATATAGTCTAGTAATCATGTAGTCTTCATCATCTATCAAATGGCGTAGAGAAACTCTAAGTGAAGGAAGCTTGACCTCTATAGGAAAAAGTGATTCAGCTCCAAAGACAAGGGAATATGGTGTTGCACCTGTAGGCATGCAAATGCTAGTTCAATAGGCCCACAATGTAGGGTTGAGTTGGATGTGCCAATTAAGACCAAGACCATTAATAGTTTTCTTTAGGATTTTCAATATGGTTAGACGAATGGTACTAGAAGATGATGTGGTGATGAATGATTGCTCGATAAGACAATTCACATTGGTGTTGTGAATTGTTCTGCGATGATGTAGGTGACAAATGGCGCTAACCTGCCATCCCACTGAGAAATAGTGGGCATGTGTTTTTTCCTTGGGATATTGTGGTCTTGTGACACATGTTTTGGTGGGACCCTAACAATGTATGGGATAAAGATCGATGATAATTATTAAAAGGACTTAAATTCAATGATCACTTTTTAAAGTTAAGCAATGAATGAGGATCAATGGATCATGGCACGAAACAACAAATGAATGGATCATGTTTAAAATTGAAGATTATTAATGGCTATGTTTGTATGAACGAGTGTTTCAACTGTGAGCTGACACTACAAACAAATTTAATTGGTTCACTGACTTTAGTGACAAGCTTGATTGGTGACAGGATGTGAAGAGCTATGGTCCAGGCTACAAAGGCAATTAAAAATAGGATCAGATCAGATATACAAGGATAAATTGCATTAATTTCAATATCAAGGTTTAGGGTTTTGCAAAATATTGTACTTAGCAAAATTCAACAAACCTGAATCTTATGTTGGATGTGTGTGGCTTGATGAAGACATGATATTGAGAAAATCCTAGTAGAGGACCCATACATGTATATGCAGATCTTGAGGCAATTGATGCAGGTCAATGTGAGATATACAAAAGAAAAATAAAATTTTGGGGTAGGGAGTTGATAGTGTGAATACTACAAGAAGTGCATATTGTTGAGTAGTGTATTCAATGCTCTTGAGGTAGATAGAGAATGCACTAAAAGAAAAGGAGAGAGAACTGTAGAGGGTGTGCATGGCTTCTTAAGGAAAAAACAAAATGCACTAATAGATAAGGGTGCAACAATGTTGAGCAATGTATCTGTGAGCTCTTGAGGCAGACAGAGAATGCAGTAAAAAGAAAAGGGGAAGTGCAGAGGTGTTGCAGATGAGTAGAGCCCAAAAAAAGGTAAAAGATCTTAATCAGGATTTTTATCCAGTTGCAAAATAGAGGAATGTGTAGAGTAGAGAATTGAGTTGCATTGATTGCAATAGAGATTTGAACAATTGCATATAGGATTGCAACATTGAACTGTGTTCTCTGGAACAAAATGTAATTTCTTTTTCATAAATCTAATTAGTAAGTGTCATCAGATTTCTGAGTAGGTGCTCAGAGTAGGGAGTTGGTTCTTCCTTGGAGTAGGTGCTCCTAAAACCATGGGATTGGTGTCTCCTCAAGGTTGGTGCCTTTAAACTTTGTAGTAAGAAGATATTCATTATGAGGTTGGATTAGGACAGTAGATCCTAGTAACTATTCTCATCATGGTTTTTCCCATCTTGGGTTTTCCACGTAGATCTTGTGTTATGATTTGTGTGTGTGTGTGTTTATTTCTCTACATATCATGATTTAATTTGCACATAAAAAGTTAAAGGTATTAAGAGTCAAATTTTAAGTAATTTACTAATTCACTTCCTACCCTTCTCAATAGATTGTTGTGTTCTAATAGTTGGTATTAGAGCCCAGGTTCCCTAGGAGAAGCTTAATTAGCTCGGGTAGATCTTGGACAAGTGAACACAATGGCCAGTTAAGAAGGTTCTTCTACAAACAAGGCACCTCAATTTGATGGATCACTGGAGTATTATGATGGAGACATATTTGGAATCTTTAGAATTTGATGTTTGGATGTCTATTAAGAATGGATATACTCCACTAGTTATAAATCCTACTAATGTTGCAAGAAGGATTATGAGAACAATGCAAAGGAAAAGCATGCTATTCTTTGTGGTTTTTCTAGTTCAGTGTTTGAATGCTTAGCTTTTGGATTCAACTATGTGTTATGTTGAGTCATTCTAAGCATTCTATCATTATGTATTGTGGAAAACTCATACCAACTAGTTTAGTGTTTGTCAAGGCTATGCATTCCCAAACTACACATGATATCTAGGAGAAGTTGAAAAGAATTTATGAAGGAGATGACAAGGTAAAACTTGCAAAATTGTAGATTCTTAGAGCCAAGTTTGAAAGTCTCAAAATGAATGAGGAAGAAAAGATTACAAACTATCTTCTCACAATTGATGAAATAGTGAACTAAATCAGAGGAGTTAGAGAATTAAAATATTTAGTCATTGTGCAAAAGGTTTTAAGGTTCATGTCATCTAGATATGACCCCAAAATATTAGTAGTTGAATAAGCAAAATAAATTAATAATTTTACTCTTGATGAACTACATGACATATTCACTACCTATGAGATAAGGATGGGAAATACTGAACCATCCAAAAGAGAAGTTGCATTCAAGGCTGTCAAAAAAGAAAATATTGAGACAAACAAGAAAGAAAAAGAGGAAGCATCTACATCCAATCATGAAGAGATTGATCTAAG
The DNA here is from genome assembly GCA_007258455.2 of Sequoia sempervirens. Lineage (NCBI taxonomy): Eukaryota > Viridiplantae > Streptophyta > Pinopsida > Cupressales > Cupressaceae > Sequoia > Sequoia sempervirens. The sequence goes on from VDFB02168118.1 coordinate 187,968,051, forward strand.
GAAGAAGTAAACTTCATCAGGAGATTAAGAAGAGGCTTCGGTAAATACATAGGTAAGTTACCCTTCAAGTGTTTTGATTGTGGTAAAGTGGGTCATTTTTCTACCAAATTCCCTTACAATAAGAAAGATAACTCTGAAAAGGAAGTAGATGGTGAGATGAAAAAACTCTACTTCCATAAGAGAAGGAATTTTTAAAAGAAGAAGAAAATTTTGTACATTCAAGAGGATAGTGATGTATCTGATGTTAATGATAGTTCAAAGGATGAACAAGATTGTGCCTTCGTGATGAAAGAAGATGAATTCCTTTTCATGGAAAAAGAATATAAATGTTAGAAAGATGGAAAGGTTGAAAACCTTGGTGAAGAAGGTGAAGAGGAAGGAGAAGTTGACCTAGAAGGAGAACTCATTTGTGCCCCAGATGAGATTGATGACCTAAGAGAGAAGATTGAAAAACTAAAAAAGGAAAATAAACATCGAAAGAAACTTTCCCAAAAAGAGACTGAAAAATTAACCAAAAATCTTGATGAATCCAACCAGTTGGTGGTGAGTATGAAGCTTCAACTAGAGGAAGCCAAAAGGATCAAAGAAGTAGTCAAATCCAAACTATAGTTTGAAGTGGATAAATGCATGCGGCTAGAGGCATAAATATTTGCATTTAAAAAGGACTTGGAAAAGGCTAGAGAACAAATGGAGAATTTCCTGAAACTAAAGGGAGGCTCGAAGATTCTTGATGAATTTTTAAGTACACAAAAGCCATCTAACAAAGAAAATTTTCGTTTAGATATTGAGAAAGGAAAAAGTACCTATACAAGTGCTTCTACAAAACTATATGAGAGATTTAGAGCAGGAGAAAAGTATAATACAAATGGTGAGAAATCCTGCAAGGAGAACATCTCTGAAGAGGAAAAGAAGACTACTAAGATAAAGAAATTTGAAGAAGAAAAGACACACGTTGCTAACAAGAAGAATAACCAATCAACTCCTAATCATTAGAAGAGGAGGCAGACTGTAAGAAGAACTAGTGTTGATGAATTCATATGGGTAACAGATCTGAAGAAATAAAGTAAAAGAAGACCCCCTTATCCTGCTCAAGGAAATTCTATGACCAAGTACTCTTCATATTTTTATGGGTATTTTTATACATGCAATCAATTTGGTCATAGCCCCCTGGCAAGAGAAAGTAGAGTTGTTCCTGAAAGGGGTACTAATTTTGTAAGCTATAATCCATTTGCTCCTTTAGTTGAAATGAATGTGATGTGTTAAAATTGTAACAACTTTGGTCATATAGCAAGGAACTTTAGAACAAAGTTCATAAGACCAAATGTATAGTGTGAGAAAAAGAAAAACACACCACCCAGAGTAAATAAAGAGTCTAATGCTCCTAGAAAAAAGGAAGAAAATGTGGAAAAGAAACCTAAGAAGGTTTGGAAAGGAAAGGAGTAGAATCCCACACAATCAATGTTTGCACAGATGACACTTCATTAAAAAAAGAAAAATATGTGGATAATAGATAGTGGTTGCTCCAAACATATGACTAGTGATAAGAGAAAATTCATCCAACTTAAGAAATGCAAAAGAGGTTCAATTAGTTTGGGTGACATCATTGCAATAAAGATCTATGGTAAAGGAATATTGAGCTTAGATGGTAAATATCCTACTAAAGATGTCCTTTATGTTGAAGGATTGAAGCACAAACTGCTAAGTTTGAGTCAAATGTGTGACAATGTTTACAAAGTCACATTTATTTCATAAGGATGTAAGATGAGGAAAAATGGAAAGATAATTGCACAAAGAGTAAGAACTGATTCCAACCTTTATAATCTTTGTGAGGGAAAATGTCAAAGTTGTTTGTGGCATAGGAAAATGGGGCATGTTAATTTTGATAGTCTGGTAAAATTAAGTACAAGAGGTTTGGTAAGACACATGCCTAAGATAACTAAGCCTGCAAATACTATTTGCAAAGAATGCCAGCAAGGAAAGAAAACAAGGGTTAATTTTCAATCAAAAGAATATTCAACCACAAAACCCTTACAATTGGTGCACACATATCTGTGTGGTCCTATAAGGACAATAGGATTGAAAGGTGAAAGATACTTCATGTTGCTAATTGATGACTACTCTATAATGGCATGGGTAACTTTTCTAAAAGATAAGTTTCAAGCATTTGAAAGATTCAAGATATTTAGGAATATGGTTGAGAAGGAGACTGGGAGAATAATCAAGTGCTTATGATTGGATGGAGGAGGAGAGTTCACATCAAGTGAATTCATTGACTATTGTGAAAACCATAGAATTAAGAGACAATATTTTGCACCAAGAAATCCACAACAAAATGGAGTAGTTGAGAGAAAGAATAGAGTTGTTAATGATATGGCCAGAATAATGTTGAATGAGGCCAAGTTAGCAGATATGTCTTGGAGAGAGGCAGTTCATACAACATTATATATTTAAAATAGAATTCAAATAAGAGAAAACAATGATAAGACACCCTATAAACTGTGGTACGATAAACCAACATTTTTCAAGTACTTCAAAGTGTTTGGCAGCAAATGCTACATCAAGAGAGAAGATGAAAAATTGGGGAGCTTTGATTCTAGATGTGATGAAGGAATATTTCTAGGATAAACCACTCAAACCAAAGCCTACAAGTGCTATAATAAAAGATTGCGCAAGATTGTAGAAAGTATCAATGTCAAGATTGATGAGGATGTAAAGCATGTCAAATCTTATAAGAATATCTTTGAAGAAGAATTAGATTGTGAAGAAGATATTGCTGATGAAGATCCAAAAGAAGAAGAAGTTGAAAAAGAACTTGTTAAATATGTTCAAAAGGATCACCCTAGAAATGAGATAATTGGTGATAAAAATGAAGGTGTTCAGACAAGGAGAATACTTGCAAAGAACAAGGAACAAGTAAATTTTTATCTCTTGTCACAAACTGAACCTAAAAGCTACATTGAGGCCAACAAGGATGAAAGTTGGATAAAGGCTATGGAAGAAGAGCTAAATCAAATTGAGAAGAATAAGACGTGGGAATTGGTTCTTAGACCCCTAAGAAAAAATGTAATAAGCACTAAATGGGTATTTAGAAATAAACTCAATAAAGAAGGTGTTGTTGTGAGAAAGAAGGAAAGAGTGGTGTGAAAAGGGTATGCACAAGTTAAAAGAATTGAATTTGAAGAAAAAATTTCACCTATTGCATTAGAAGCCATAAGAATGTTTCTTGAAATTTTAGTTTATAAATGATTTAAAGTCTATCAAATGGATGTTAAATTTTCATTTCTAAATGGAAACCTAGAAGAAGTCTAGATAGAACAACCATAAATCTTTCAGCTATTAGGAGAAGAAGATTATGTTTGCAGATTGAGGAAAGCATTGTATGGCCTAAAACAAGCACCTAAAGCATGGTATTCAAGATTGGATTAGTATCTAAAACAACAAGGATTCAAGAAAGGATGTGCATAAAACAATTTGTACTTCAAATCTAAAGGTGAGCACATGATTATTGTTGTAGTTTATGTGGATGACATCATATTTTATGGAAGAAATGATAATATGTGTAAAGTATTTGTTGCACAAATGCAAGATGAATTTAATATGTCAATGTTAGGATATTTGTCTTTTTTTCTTGGTTTACAGATTGTACAAACTAGTGATGGGATATTTACATCTCAAACTAAGTATACTAAGGAAATGCTTAAGAAATTTGGAATGGAAGATAGTAGACCAATTAGTACCCCCATGATAACTAGTTGTAAGTTGGGTAAGTCAGATGAGTCCCTAAATACAAATCAGAAAATGTATAGGTCAATGATTGGAAACTTATTATGCTTAATGGCTTCAAGGCCAGACATTATGCAAGCTATATGTATGGTGGCAAGATTTCAAGCTGCTCCCAAAGAGTCTCATGTCAATGCAATAAAAAAAAAGATATATCAAAAATACTATTGATTATGGGCTATGGTATCCAAAGAGTAAAAATTTCATTTTAACTGCATATACAAATGTTGATTGGGCTGGTAGTGTAGATGATAGGAAAAGCACTAGTGGTGGTGCATTTTTCTTGGATGACAAACTTGTGTCTTTGATGAGAAAAAAAACAAGAATCAATTACCTTATCTATAGCAGAAGTGAAGTGTTTAGAAGTTGCAACTTGTTTTTCTCGGGTATTGTAGATGAAGCAAACACTCAAAGACATCAAGGTTGAGTACAAAAAACCTATCTCTATTACTTGCAATAATTCAAGTGCAATAAACATCTCAAAGAATCCAATGATGCACTCTAGGACAAAGAACATATCAATCAAGTATCACTTCATTAGAGAGAAGGTTACAAACAAGGAAGTCAACATGGAATATGTTCCCACTAAAGAACAAGTTGTTGACATATTCACAAAGCCTCTTCCCAAGGAACAATTTGAATATTTGAGGAAAAAATTGGGAGGAATTTCTCCCACATCATATCACTAAATCTTAGTGATAGGGTATTATTCCATGAGGAGCTTCATTTTCATTCTATTCATCCCTAGATATCAAGGAGATATCAAGTTAGGTAAACATGGTTTTACAAATTACTAACGACTTGATGGTTGCAGATTCATGAATCCACTCTTTCTCTTTGAATTTCTTGCCAAAGGGGGAGAATATTCACAGGAGGAGAAAGTGTGCAAGTCTTGAGGATGACCCTTTTCCATTGATGTCAAAGGGGGAGATAAGTGTGAAAATTCTCATGCAATTAAGCAAGAGGAGAAAGATATGTCTAAGGGGGAGTTGCTATGTATGTGCACTCATGATAAGTTCTATTTTAATTGGTACAAAGCAGGTTGAGCATTTGGTTTTTCCATCAATCACAAAGGGGGAGATTATTGGAATATTATTCTCATTGATGTCAAAATGGGATATTTGGGTGATATATTGTAAGGGATAATGTTGGCATGATGTCATGGAGATCAAAGGATCAAATTATGGATTTGAAGAATATATGTTAGGAAAGGTGAGCATGTTTTGCAAAGTTGTCATAACACTGTAGAGGTTGCTTCCAGATGTCAAAAGAGAAAACTAAGGCCATATGCATTATGGGTTTCTCAAAAGGATTTGATTGATATGGCATGCATAATAAGATAAGGTGGAATGAACTCATGAATGCTTTATTTATGCTCTTTGGTCAAATTAGGGTTTGGTAGATAAACCCTAAGTATTTCAGTCATGGTGATAAACTGAGCTTATAATTTGATGTTGACTATGTATAGGTGGTTGCAAGTTTCTTAAGTTATCACTTAATTCATTGGATTCATTGGTGCGACCGACCCCCTTTCCTAGTGATTATCGGCCTAGAAAATATTCAATAACTTTAATTTAATACTTCCTAAGTTGCATGTTAAATATTTTCTCCTAGCTTGATCAATGACAATGATCAAGCTTGCAAGATTGCATGGCATACCTGCCATCCCGCAGTGTGTGTGGTGGATCCCCATCTTGCCCTTTAGTATTGCAAACAAGTGACATGTGTTAGGTGGGACCAACAAAAACTGACAGGTGATGGCAACAGAAGATGGTGTAGTAATAAATGATTGGTCACTAAGACAATTCACATCAGTGTTGTGAATTATTTTGTGATAACATAGGTGACTGTGATAGGTCGAATCTATGTGCTAGAAAACGAGCAGCAAACAAAGTAATGCAAAAACACTAAAAACAACCTACACCTCAAGATTAGCCTAGTTGGATTCAACACAATATAAAAACAACAAATGGAACCTTTTACCTTGTGTCGAATCGATCCTTTGGTTGGCCCTTCGATCTTCGGTGTTGTGTGCTCTTTGGATGGCAAGAGATGCAAGCTAGATAGTGATATGAAGGTGGATGCAAGTGAGTGCAAGCATGAAAATGGCTAAGTATGGATTCTAGGAAAATTTTGCAAGAGTTTGGCTACAATGCGTGATCTCTCTAAAATGAGAGAAAATAGAGGGTATTTATAGATATTTTGGAAATCTCTATAGAAATGGATGGTTGAGATTGAGCCACCAAAATCAAGATGTAGGGCTAAGGTGAGTTGAGAACTCACAAGCCCTCACATCTTGCCATGTGGCATGTGATATGGCTTAAAAAGGGTGATGTCTACATGAGGTGGAAGGATAGTACATGACATGGAGATGGTACATAGTACCTTGGGATTGGGACAAGATCTCTTCATAAAGGAGGTACTTGTCTCCATGTGGAGGAGAGGACATGTGGGGAATTAAAAATTTCTCAAATATTCTCATAGGGATGAAAGAAGGAATTTAAAATTCTTTTAAATGCATTGGGGGATTAAATGTGAATTAAAAATTCACATGGGGAAAGGGGTGCCTTCTCCAAAAGGAAAAACCTTTTAATAGGGTTGACTTAGGACACATGACATGGAGTGATTAAAGTTGTGCAAGTACTTGATTAGACTAATTAATGAAGATTAGAAGCAAGTTGGATTTCACATGTGATTTGATGTGACAAGTCAAAGATCACATGGGGAAGAGTAAAGGGAATTTAATATTCCTTGGAAGGATAAAAAGAATTAAAAATTTCTTGAGAGGTTGATTAGGCTAGTTGATGAAGGATTAGAGGAGGGTTAGGTGGCTAAGAGAGATTAGAGGCCAACTTGCAAAAGTTGGAGGATGTGACACATCCTAATCAAGGATTAGGCATGTGCACATCCTAATGATGAGATTAGGAGAATAATTAGGATTAGATAAAAATGATGGAGGATGTCACATAAAGGGAATTAAATAAATATTTAATTATTTAATTAGATACTTTAGGGATTAGAAGAACTTTAGAGGGATTAATTAAATAATAGTGATATTACTTAATTAATGCGGATAAGGGGATGTTTAAACAAAAGGGATAAATTTGGATCAATTAAGTGTCCAAATTTAGGTGTCTACATTTTGCCCCTCTTTAAGATGGTGTTACGAAGTAGTATCATTTCAAAAAATATTAAAACATAGAACCTAGAAGAAGATGGTTAGATTGGGAAAGATGCCCCAGTCATTCAAATAAGTGACTAGGAAGGAAGATGATGGGGGTGAAGATGAAAGTTAGGGATGAAGGATGCCCCCTCAAGAGGACATGCGGGCTCAAGAGAACATGATTGTGCTCTCGAAATGGATGAGATGATGCAAGGGGGATATGAGGAAGATGATGCAAAGGGATGGGAAAGAAAGGATGAAAAGGCGGCATGAGATTGGGAGGGGAGAGTGATGAAGGATGAATGGATGGGGGGATTTTGATAGATGAGAGGATGGAGATGAAATGCAATCCAAATGTAATTTGCCATCTTTAGGAGCACTGATTTTTTCTATAGCAGAAGACACGATACACCAAGGTATAAAAGACCAAGGCAGATTAGTGTCTAATGCATGAAACAAACACAACAAATAAGAAGGCTATCCCAACACATGAAATTCGCGATGACCTTGGTCGGGCCAGGTATTGGGATAACCACAAGCACACAAGGATGCCCCAGCATAATACAAGACCTCAGGGACCTTGGTGGGTACTACGTGGGACAACCGAGAAGACAAAGAAAAGATCAATATACACCCCTGTGTTGACTAGTCAAAGCACACCATGATATGATGGATCAAGGTGACCATGACAAGTGATGATAGGGAGCTCAAATGATAAACAAAAGCCAAAATCCATCAAAAGATCGCAATCAATTGCAAATGTCCTTTGCCATAGGATCAAGGGGATGGATGGGACTAATGAGGTATGTTAGGAAGGATGCATCCTGTTGAGACCGATGATGGATACAAAATTAAAAGATCGATATGACGCAAGATATTCAGAATTGATTGGATCCGATGATACAAGTGGATCTTGTTTGTTAAGAACCAGCTAGATAAGGGTATAGCTCGACAATACGACACAAGAGACATGACACAAGAATGACACACCCTAAAGACCTAGGGGCTCAGGGGTAGATCAAATATTAGCCTTGCCTACGTGAGAGCGCAAAGCCCTCGTAGTTCGATAAAAGGCTGACGACGAACCATGGTGGAGACCTCGATGGATGATGAAGATAGGATGGAGAAAAGGAGCAAAGTGGACAATATAGATTGATGATGGAACCTCGGGGGTGGATCAAATGATCGAACTTGCCTACATGAAAGCGCAAGGGCAATGTATTTCGACGAAAGATCAATGATAGACAATGGATAAAGGATGATGAGATAACCCCAAATAAGGGGATAAGATGATTGGACTGACACAATGGGACATGATAGAGCTGTTTGATTGGATTGGAGGATGGTGACTACACAAAGCTCAGGGATGGGATAATTATCCAAGTAATCAAAAGATTATATGCTGGAGAGATACTAATGATAAGGGATTATAAGATGGGATGAGGAGGAGATTGAAAAGGTGTGCAAAAGAAGCAGAAGTTATGACGATAAGATAGATGACATTGGATTACGTGGGGAATAGCCTATAGCTAGATACCAATGACAAGGGATTATGAGATGGGATGAGTGTAGAGGATGGGGGGAGGAAAAGGATTGTCTGGATGGATTGGATAGAGGGATAAGGATGGGGAGATGGATATAACGATAAGGAGATGAAGATAGTCCCGAAACAAAAGGGATTGCGCAAATGGAATGAATGATGTCTCCAAGGACTATATCACAAAGGAAGATAAATGCCCCCACTCTAGATATGTCATGTATAATGAGGCATGAGAGATGGAAGATGGGAAAATGAAGGAGATAACTGGAGGAGGATAGGATGGGTGATTAAGGGATATGATAGAGAATGTGTGAAGGGAATGTATACCAAGAGGTGTCCAAAGCATGCATAGATAGGTGCCCCTATTTTTTTTATCAAGATCACAAGAAGGATGGAGGGACGAGATAAATGAGATATGCCAAGCAGGATGTGTAAGATAGGCAAGATGGAGGGGATGAATGAAGAGGACTTATAGGAGGCAGACAAGTGCATAGCTGGAAGCATAGCAGATGGAGGGAATGCATATCAGGAACCTGCCCCCAAGTGCAGATGGGGATTTACGCATGATGCCTATTTGTCAAGTTTTCATCATGGTACTCATCCAAGGCGCTTGTTTTCCAAGTTTTCACCATTGAACGAATTGTTACTATTTATTTTTTTGACTTTTTTTGGATTTTTTGACTTTTTTTTGCATTTTTTGACCTTTTTTGATTTTTGACTTTTGGATTTTTGGCTTTTTGGATTTTTGGACTTTTTTGATTCTTTGGCTTTTTGGATTTTGGATTTTTGACTTTTTTGGATTTTTTGGCTTTTTTGGATTTTTGGACTTTTTGGATGGCATGCGAAAGGAGATGGATAAGGATAGGGAGGTGAATAAGTGGATTTAGAGGACATGTGACAAGGATATGGATGAAGGACTCAAGCATCAAGTTATATATGAGGTATTAAGAGCCCATGTTCGAACCGACTGTTGGACGTTGGTACAACCTTATTAGCATAAATGAATTATGTGCGAGGATGAATTAGAGGGATTTGATGGGGGAGATATGTGGGGTAATGAATGGGATGCTGAAAAGGGTATAAATAGAATGATGGGGTGGATGTGTGATGGGGTAGTGAGTTCAGGACCAACATTGGCACATATGGTGATGGATGTGAAAAGATAAGAGAATTAATGGATGGAGAATGTGGGGACAATGGAGGAGATGGAATAGTGAATTTCGGGACATAGGGACCCAAAACAGACTTAGGAGATGAAAGGTGTGTATGATTAGCTTTTGGATTAGCACTTTGGATGTTCTTACAGATTTTTCATTTGATGGCATTGCATCTTTTTTCTTTGGGATCCACATGGTTTTGATGTTTGCTTTAGTGGGCCTTTGTGGCCAATGGGTTTGATTTGGATTGTGGATTTGATTTTTCTTTTCTTCAACACATCATTTAGAGGGGACATGGGGAGCTTTAGATTCATGTGGATGTTTGGATTTATTTATTTTTACTTTAGCATCCAAAGTGCTTTTAGTAGCAATGGGATGGGTGTGAGGAGATGGATGATGTGGAGCGATGAAGGTAGGATTATGGGGATTACATGTAGATGGAGAATGTGTAGGTATGTGCCTTTGATGATCTTGATTAGGGGATATGCGAGAGGGATGTTTATGATGGACGACATGGATAGGTGTTGGATGGGTGAAAGGATGAGATGGAGGAGGTGATCTTGGGATATGCGGACCCTAAGCATACAGAGTGGGTGGAGAGACATAAGAACCCAAGATGGACGGAGCGAATGGAGGATGGGAGATGGTGGATGGATGGAGTGGATGGAGGATGGGAGATGGGATGTAAGGACCCAAAATGGATGGAGTAGATGAAGGAGGAATATGGACAGTTGTTTTGAGGTGATATGATAGAGGAGGAGGGATGGCAGCATATGATCTGGCGGAGCGATGGGAAGAGCTAGAATTTCTTTTGGAAAAGGCTCCTTGAGGACGTTTAGAGGTTGTACCAACATCTTTAGATTGTGAGTTTTGGGAAATAGGTCCTAGACCTTGCATGCAAATTTTTTCTTTGACTTGGATGGGCTCTAAAATACCTTGCTCATGAAGGCCAAGACCTTTTCCTTGATAGTTCATGTTCTTGAGCATGTGATCCATGATAGGATTTGTGTTATTATGAAAAAATGATGCGAGTCTGTTATTAGGTGGAGGATGATGGGTGGTAAATACACTGTGTTTTTCTTCTGTGAGAAGGCCACCATGGAAGAATGTGAGAGTACCAAGGGGATATGCAAGCGATGTGGGGATAGTAGTTTTAGGCGATGATGGGGGATCATAAGAGGGAGATGATGGGGTAGCAGCATTTGGATGGGTGGTACCTGGAGAGGGATTAGGGGATATGATAGGATCTAGATTTGTGGTAGTGGGATCATGCGATGGAGATGGAGATGGAGCGGTGGAAGCTTGAATGACAAGGGGATAATGGAATGGAATGGATGGGGGATTGTGATCTTGAGGTGAACTAGATGGGATGGTAGGATCTTGATCTAGAGAAGGGGATATGATAGCATGCTTTGGATTAGACTCTTGGCATGACTCATCTTGTGTGGATGGCAGGATGACAGAGTGTTGGAGAGACTCTTCAAGTTGGGGAGATGGAAGGATGGAGGATTCAATGCAGTCATCAGAATGGATTTTAGTGACACTAGGAGTGGGAGAAGTGGATTGGATTTGGGTGTCGTCGATGGGTTTGACAACTCTCAGAGTAGGGGGTTGGTGTTCAATGGATTCGGCAAATGTGATGGTAGGAGATGGGGGCTCAGTGGATTCAAAGGATGTGATGGTTTCGATAGTTTGAGTGGTGCTAGGGGTGGTAACATCAATGATAGGTGTTGGTTGGAGAAGAGTCTCGTCACTAATGACTGTGGATGATGGGTTGGGATGGCACGATTCCACAACTTCAAGGTGTGGAGTGGGAGATGTCTTCTTTGTTATAAGTCCTTGGAGAACTTCTGAAATGAGAGACTTGCATACTCTAGGCTGAGATGGTGTGGTAGGAGAGGATGAGGGATTATGGATTAGTGGGGGATTAGGACTATGGATTGGTGGATTAGAATTATATGAAGGGTTAAGATAGGGATATTGGGATGGTGAATTAGGACACGAGGATGTGGGTGGTGGGTTGTAGTAAGGATATTGGGATGGTGGATTAGGATGGGGAGATTGAGGAGGAGGATTGAGATAGGGAAATGTGGATGTCAAATTAGGATAAGATGTGGATGTTGGATTAGGGTGAGTTGATGCGAATGTAGGATTAGGGTGAGGAGATTGGTATGGAAGATTAGGGTAGGGGGTATATGTGGATGAAGGATTAAGATATGAGGATGTGGATGAGGGATTAGGATAGGGGTATTGTGATGGCAAACTAGGATAAGAGGATGCAGATGTTGGATAAGAGGATGATGTGGATGGAGGATATGATGGATATCCCTTGTCAAAGGTAGCATAGGGAGCATGATTAGGCATGGATGAAGACATAACAGGATGACTCGAAGGGGTGATTGTATTTTGGAAAGAGGGTGGAGAAAACTTATTAGCAATGATAGTGTCAAGGGGATCTATGTCACATTCTTCTTGATCGACAAGACTTTTGTTATCATTGCCGACGTAATTAGGGTTTCCCTTGACAACTATTGATGGAGGATAAGAATTCATGATGATGAAAGGATAAAGAGGATGGATAAAGATTTTGGATGGAAATGGACTAAAGCTCAAATCGAGATTTAGGGAAAGCTCGGATTGGGATTGGATTAAAGCTTAGATTATCATGATTGGATGATGCGATGGGATTGATTCTGACGATTGGATTTGATTATCAAAGGATGATTACGACGCTGAATCTGCTTTGAGATGGAAGTAGATTGATTGGGTCGAAGGTGATTGGATAAGGATGTGATGTGATTGGATTGGATTGGATTGGATTGGATTGGATTGATCGATTGATTGATAAGATTGACTGATGGATCAGATAGGATGATGAGAGGGACTGTAAACCCCGTTCAGAGATTATCCTAGGTGACGTAGGATACTGATTGATCGGATTAAAGGATAAATGTATGATTGCGGCCCGAATCCACTTTCAGATTGAAAATGGATTGATTGGGCCGACGATGATGATTAACTTAGGATAGATGACAATCCTAAGTAGATGTTAATGATGATGATCATATCAGACACTTAGGTCAATTTGGATAATAACCCGAGATGAAGTTCAGGGGATTTGGATGGGGAAACGATGATTTGATTAGAGGAATGGATGGATGAATGAGTACTCAAAACGAGTAAAAGATTGACTAGAATGGATGAACGACTACTCAGAATGAGTAACAGATGAATGATTCTCGAAATGAGAAGATGAAGGCTCAGAATGGATGATAGATTACTCAGAACGAGTAAACGATTGATTAGGACTGTTGAACAAGAGTTCAAAATGTTAGGAAGGAGGTTTGAAACATTTATTCAGAATGAGTAACTAGATGATAGGAACGATAGAATGAGAGTTCGAAATGATAGACGAAGGTGCGAAATGGATGAACGTTTACTCGGAATGAGTAAATGGATGATCAGAATGATAGAACGAGAGTTCGGAATGATGAAAGGATGTGTTAAATGGATGAGCGTTTACTCAGAATGAGTAAATGGATGACCGAAATGATAGAATGAGAGTTCGAAATGATAGACGAAGGTACGAAATGGATGAAAATTTACTCAGAACGAGTAAACGGATGATCGGAATGATAGAACGAGAGTTCGAAATGATGAAAAGATGTGTTAAATGGATGAATGTTTACTTGAAACGAGTAAACGGGTGATTGGAATGATAGAACGAGAGTTCAAAATGATGAAAGGATGTGTTAAATGGATGAACGTTTACTCAGAACAAGTAAATGGATGATCGAGAGTTCGGAATGGATGGATGAATAATCAAAACGAGTAAAAGATTGGCCATAACGGATGAACAACTACTCAGAACAAGTAAACTACTGCTCACAACGGATGAATGATTCTTTAAATGAGAAGATGAAGGTTTGGAATAGCTGAAAGATTACTCAGAATGAGTAAGTGATTGATCAGGATTGTTGAGGAGGGAAGGTAAGGCTCCGGAGGAGGGCGGGTGCGGCTTCGGTGGAGAGCATATATGGATGTCTAGAGGGGATGCCCCAGTTTTGCAAGGGAAGGTTTATGACGGAAGATTGAGAGAGAATGGTACGGTATCCCCCCTCAAGAAGGCGGATGGGAAAGGAAAATGGGCCCCAGGAAACTTCTCAAAGATATGAAGTGGTATATGTCGTTGGAAAGAGCACAAAAAATTGAGAAGATTGGCGCTTGAACAAAGGAAAACAGGTAAACAATGTGCAAATGGCAAGGCATATATGGATATCTTTCAGGGCAAATCCGGCTAAGTAGAGGTCAGGGCAAATCCGACTGGTTGAGATTTTGGAAATCTCTAGGGAAATGGATGGTTGAGATTGAGCCACCAAAATCAAGATGTAGGGCTAAGGTGAGTTGAGAACTCACAAGCCCTCACATCTTGACATGTGGCATGTGATATGGCTTAAAAAGGGTGATGTCTACATGAGGTGGAAGGATAGTACATGACATGGAGATGGTACATAGTACCTTGGGATTGGGACAAAATCTCCTCATAAAGGAGGTACTTGTCTCCATGTGGGGAATTAAAAATTCCTCAAATATTCTCATAGGGATGAAAGAAGGAATTTAAAATTCTTTTAAATGCATTGGGGGATTAAATGTGAATTAAAAATTCACATGGGGAAAGGGGTGCCTTCTCCAAAAGGAAAAACCATTTAATAGGGTTGACTTAGGACACATGACATGGAGTGATTAAAGTTGTGCAAGTACTTGATTAGACTAATTAATGAAGATTAGAAGCAAGTTGGATTTCACATGTGATTTGATGTGACAAGTCAAAGATCACATGGGGAAGATTAAAGGGAATTTAATATTCCTTGGAAGGATAAAAAGAATTAAAAATTTCTTGAGAGGTTGATTAGGCTAGTTAATGAAGGATTAGAGGAGGGTTAGGTGGCTAAGAGAGATTAGAGGCCAACTTGCAAAAGTTGGAGGATGTGACACATCCTAATCGGATTAGGCATGTGCACATCCTAATGATGATTAGGAGAATAATTAGGATTAGATAAAAATGATGGAGGATATCACATAAAGGAATTAAATAAATGACATTTATTTAATTCATTTGATGAAAAAAAGGTAATTAATTATTTAACTAGATACCTTAGATTAGAAGAACTTTAGAAGGATTAATTAAATAATAGTGATATTACTTAATTAATGCGGATAAGGGGATGTTTCGATGAAAAGGGATAAATTTGGATAAATTAAGTGTCCAAATTTAGGTGTCTACAGTGACAAATGGTGTTAGCCCTCCAGCCTGTTGAGAAATAGTGGGCTCATGTTTCCTCCTTGTGGGATTGCGAGCTTGTGACACATGTTTTGGTGAGATCCTACTCTAAGCATAGCATATGGGATAAAGATTGACAATGATTATTAAAAGTACTTTTATCCAATGATCATGTTTTAAAGTTAAGTGATGAATGAGGATCAACGGACCATGGCGTGAAACAACAGATGAACGAATCATGTTTAAAATTGAAGATTCTTAACATCTATGTCTATGTGAACAAGGGTTTCGACTATGAACTGACACTGCAAATAAATTTAATTGGTTCACCAACTTCAACGAGAAGCTTGATTAGTGATAGGATATGAAGAGCAACGATCTAGATTGCAAAGGAAGTTAAAAATAGGATCAGATCGAATATACAAGGATATTGCATTAATTACAATATTAGGGTTTAGGGTTTTGTAGGATGTTGTACTTAAAAAAATTCAATGAACTTGAATCTTATGTTGGATGTGTGTGGCTCGATGAAGACGTGATATTGAGAAAACCTTAGTAGAGGACCCATACATGTATATGCAAATCTCGAGGTAATTGATGTAGGTCTATGTGAGATATATACAAAAGTGAAAAATCATATTTTGGGGTAGGGAGTTGATAGTATGAATACTGCAAGAAGTGCATATTATTGAGTAGTGTATTCAATGCTCTTGAGGTAGACAGAGAATGCACTAAAAGAAAAGGAGAGAGAATTATAGAGAATGTGCATGGCTTCTTAAGGTAGGCATAGAATGGAGTAATAGATATGGGTGCAACAGTGTTGAGCAATGTATTTGTGGGCTCTTGAGGTGAACAGAGAATGTAGTAAAAAGAAAACGGGAAGTACAAAGGTGTTGCAAATGAGTAGAACCCAAACAAAAGGAAAAAGATCTTAATCAGGGTTTTTATCCATTTGCAAAATAGAGGAATGTGTAGAGCAAAGAATTGAGTTGTATTGACTGCAACAAAAATTTGAATAGTTGCATATAGGATTGTAACATTGAATTGTGTTCTTTGGAACAAACTACAATTTCTTGTTTGTAAATCTTATTGGTAGGTGCCATCAAATATCTGAGTACGTGCTCAAAGTAGGGAGTTGGTGCATCCTTGGAGTAGGTGCTCCTAAAACCAAGGGATTAGTGTCTCCTCAAGGTTGGTGCCCTTAAAATTTGTAGTTAGAAGATATTCATTGTGAGTTTGGATTAGGACAATAGATCCTAGCAGCTATTTTCAGCATGGTTTTTCCCATCTTGGGTTTTCTGCATAGATCTTATGTTATGAGTTGTGTGTGTATGTTTACTTCTCTGCATATCATGATTTAATTTTCACATAAAAATGTAAAGTTATTAAGAGTCAAATTTTAAGTAATCTACTAATTCAACCCCCCCTTCTCAGTAGATTGCTATGTTCTAATAGAGCTCGTAGACATCTTGATTCTTGAATGGTCTACAATTGTCATTGAAAATCGTCGAAGGGATTCCATATCAAAAAATGCAGTTCAGGATGAACTTAGATATTTGCTTCCCAATAATATCAATAAGTGGAATAGCTTCAATCTATTTGGTAAAATACTCCCTAGTGGTGATTATGAATTTATGTCTGTTGGAGGATTGAGGATTAATTTTACCCATGAGGTTGACTCCCCACTATGAGAAGGGCCATAATGTGGTAAGAGCTTGTAATTCATCTATAGGCACATGTATAAGATTCTCATGTTGTTGACACTTTAGACATTTACATGCAAACCATTAGGCATCCTATTCTATTGTTGGTCAATAGTACCCAACATTGATTAGTTTCTTGGATGTGTTTTCACTACTAGCATGTGCACCACAAACACTATCATGTACCTCCTATAGGGAAGTTTGTGCATCTTCTAAGTTAAGACACCGAAGGAGAGTACCATCAAAGATCCTTTAATATAGTGTGTCACTAAGGATAAGGAAGTGGGATGAATGTCTAATGAATTCTTTTCTCTGGTTATTAGATAAGTCAGTTGGTAGGGTTTGGTGATGAAGGTAATTGTATATGGCTTGATACCAAGGGGAATTAGGACCAATGATTTCACACACTAGTTCAAATTTTGGGACATCGAATGCAGGGATCAACAGCTGCTCCTCTAAGAATTTACACTAATTAGTATTATGTTCCATATCAAGGAGAGATCCAATGGTAGCCATGGCATCAATTGCTCTCTTGTTCAGTCTTGGGATTTGTTCAAATGTGATATCAGTGAAGTATTGTTTGAAACTATCTACCATTTTCTTGTAAGGTAGGAGTTTTTCATCCTTAGTTTGATATTCATCATTGACCTATCTTATAACTAGCTGAGAATCTTCATAGACTTGAATTTTCTTGATTTTCCATTGTATTGTTGTCTTGAGTCCTATGATCAATGCTTCATACTCTGCTATATCATTTTTATAGGGAAATACCAAATGATATGATTTGGGTATACAATCAACTTGAAGGGTGATAAATAGTATACATACTCCTAATCCATGTTGTGTATGATCCATCAAAATATAATTTCCATATGTAGGTTGGGGTGACTGTGAATACACCCTCATCTAGAAAATCTAATACTATCGAGTGATCATCTATAATAGGTGCATCCGCTAGTTGATCTACAATTACTTGACCTTTGATTGCTTTCCTATCTACGTACTCAATGTCAAACTCACTGAGGATCATTACCCATTTTGCTAGATGGCATAAGAGTTCTTCCTTGTTCAACAGATACTTGAGAGGATCTATTTTTGCAATAATCTTGGTTTGATGGTTAAGCATATAATGTCTTAACTTTTGTGAAGAAGAAACAACTACTAGATAGGCATGTTTTATTGATGAATAATTAAGTTCATAACCAACTAGAGTGTGACTAATGTAATAGATTTCTCTTTCTCTACCTATGTCATCATGCTAAGCCAGGAGTGCACCTAGTGCTACTGGTGTGGTAGAGATATACAATAGTAGAGGCCTACCCTAAACAAGTGAAATTAGTACTGAAGGAGATGTCAAATAATCCTTGAGTAGTTGGAATTCCTTTTGACAATTTTCATCTCATTTAAAGGTAACACCCTTATGCAAAAGGTGTGTAAAGATGTGGCACTTATCTACTAGTTGTGAAATAAAGCATTAGATGGATTATAGCTTCCCTTGTAAACTTCACAACTATTTAAGAGTTGTAGGAGGAGGCATATTAATTATTTCTTTAACTTTGTCAGGTCAACCTCAATACCTATTCTATATACAATGTATCCCAATAACTTTCCAGATGTTACCCCAAAGACACATTTCTTAGGATTTAATCGAAGGCTATAATGCTCCAGTCTATAAAAAAATGTTAGCCAATATGTTAAGATTTCCTTGTTGATTTATTTCACAAGTAGATCATCAACATAGTCTTCCATCAAGATGTACATCATGTCATGAAAATAAGTTGCTATAGCTCATTGATAAGTAGCTCCAGCATTTTTAAGAATGAAAGGCATGACATTCCAATAGAAGGTCCCCCATGGATAAGTGAATGATGCTTTATGTTGGTCTTTTGTGGAAATGCGGATCTGATTGTGGCCTGAGAATCTATCCATTAAGGATAACATCTTGTGCCCTACTGTCAAATCTATGATCATATCTATGTTTGGTAAAGGTAAGTTGTCTCTTGGGCATGATTTTTTGAGATCTTTGAAGTGTGTACATATGCAGAGGCCCTCAGTGGGTTTAGTGACCAAAACCAAGTTTTATATCCATTCCACATAATCAATAGGTTGGATAAATCCCACATCTAATAGCTTTTGAAGTTTTGTTGTGACTAGCAATGTTATCCACGGGTGCATATTACGTAGCTTCTATTTTATAGGTTTTTCCCCTGGTGCAACTGTTAGATGATGTAATACCAAATTAGGATCCAATCCAGGCATTCTTGCATAGGACCACGTGAAGTTTATTTGTCTATTCTTGAAAAATACCATGAAGTTAATCCTTTCTTCCTCAGATAGAAAAGCTATAAAGTGTGTTATCCTGACATTATCTATAGTACTAATATCTACCTCCATAAATTTCTCAATAAGAACTATATATCTTTCTTATTTCATAGGGATATTGAGAAACCTTCCATTCTTGGTCACCTTAGAAAGGTTTTCACCCTCAGATACATCCTTTATTTTTATTATTATCTTTTCTAAAAGTGTCGCATGGTGGTTTTCATAGGGGACTTGTTTATGCATTTAATGTTTTTGTGACTGAAAGGTTTGGCATTCTCCCCAAAGTATGTCATTTTATCCAATTTTATGATGAATCTATCTCTATGATACCCTAAGGGTATACCATCTGGAAGTCCCATAAACTCAGCTATAGCTTCACCGTTTTGGAATATGTCTAAGCTAGGTAGATCATGTTGGTCCCAAGCAATAAGTTGGGGGGATATATACAGTAGTTTGTAATCAATAGTAGGTGAAGGCTCATAAGACATATATGATATGGTGAAAATGTTTATGTCGAGCAATAAATCAATGACACTCGAAAGAGTCATCATCGGTATCCTCATTTGAGAACTTATTAGTGAAAAAAGTTTTATTAGTGTCTATAGGTGTACTTTTGGTAGTTGTGGACACCTTAGTTTCACAAATACAAGTCTTGTGGGCTGATGCAAGAAGTTGGGTACACAAAAAGTTCAAAAAGTGGAAATGTTTTTGCTGTTTTTCAGAATTTGTCACACTTTGACTGAAAAATTGAGGCACTTACACAATGAATCTTAAAAAAGTCAGTAATATGAAATCTAGCATTTTGAATCTAGTTTCCAAATATGTAAATTATTAAAATACCCAGATTATAGAAATTAAATTTTGATAGGGATCTATAAAAACCACTTTTTAAAAGTCCATATTTTTTTACCATACCAAGCAGGTGTACGGACAACACTTTTTGACCCAAATAAAATTATTTTTCTAATTCCTTTTGGGAAAAGAGAGCTAACAATATGAAGTTTTTTGTGGATTTTTTTTAATTAATTTTGGTTGAATATTTTTTTTTATTAAATTTTTATTGGCCTTAATTGATGTTTTTTAAAATCAATGTGTACGGACAAAATAATTGGACCTAAACAAAACATTTTTTGACTCTTTTTTTTTCATTATGTAGAGAATTGTCTGAAGTTTGATGCCATATAATTTTTTTTACAAGAAACTTAACCAATAAAAAGTTATTAAAATACCCAAAAAACTTGATATTTCAAGTTTAAGGACTAGTTTGTTTAGAAATTAATTAAAAAATAGAAAACATAATCCAATCTTAACAAAATTTATATATTTATAAATTAGACATTGTGTTCTCTAATGGGTTTTAATTTTATAGATTCATTCAGAAAAAAAGTCCATCAGCTATGTTGTCAAAGTTAAATATTCTTCTTCAATCTGCCTTGGTTTTTTAGTTGCAGGTCAAAGGCTAAGGCTCGGATTGCCAAGCCTTTCCCAAGCCTAAAACCAAGGCTGGATGTGGTGTGTAAATTCAATTTTTAAATAACACGTGCGCATTATTCAAATGAAATGCGTACGTGTTTCATAACGCATACGCGTTACCCATTGACCTATTGGGAAAACGTAACGCGTACGCATTATGAAATGCATATGCATTTCTTGAACATAACGCGTATGCATTTCTAATATAGCCGTCTTTCCTTAATTTAAAAAATACTAGTAAAACTCGATTTTCCTTCAACAATCATTTTCTGTAGTACAGTCTAAAAGTGTCATTTTCTGCGTTTTTTATTGCAAATTTGTCTTGTAAAGGGCATATTCTATTCAAATTGCTGGAAGAGACTAAGTGCAGATTGAATTTTCTGAAGTGGAATCAAGTGTAAGAACTTTTTACAAGAAGATTTGGAAAAAACTGAATTTTTGGATGTACTCATGATGTTTTTGTACTTCAAAGTTTATAGAAAAAATGATCTTCATAGTACATAGTTTAATTTGAATATTTGAAGGAGGTGGCAATTTGAAAATAGGTTTCTTGAATTATTGTTTTTGTCATCAAAGAGGGTTTGGTAACCATGGGTGATAAGCAAAGACAAAAAAAAAGATGTAGAAAGTTAATGACACCCGAAGAAATTCAAGCAAATAAAGATAAGGAGGCAAAAAGACAAAGGGAAAGGAGAGAAAGGATTCGTCAAATGAAAGATTTGGAAGCATCTAGTTCCAAGAATGTTGAATAGGAAGCCATGAATGATGAAATAAATGTAGATGATGCAAATGTGGAGATGGTGAATATGGAAGAAAATGCAATTATGGAGACAAACCCAACTGTGCCTTCAACTTCAACTTTGAATGATATGCAAACAACTTTGGGTGTGTCTTCAAATCCATCTCCCAATGATATGGAAAATGCACCTATTCAAACAATCTATCCAGGTATGTGTTCAAACCCAAGTTTTCATAATATTGATATTGCTTGTTTAGATGAAGTTGGATACACCATTGATGAGATCAATAATATTAGGGTTGAAACAATGCAGAAACAAGAAAATGATGAAATTATATCTTATGAGAATGTAAATGAGAATGAAATCCCTAATATTGATGAAAATGAGAATGAAATCAGTTTTACATTTGAAAATGAAAATGAAACCCCTTATGTGAATGAAAATGAAACTCCATCTATGGATAAAGGTGAAAATATTTTTTTTACAATTGAAACAGATGTGTTAGATAACCTTCATGGTAAAGTTTCTTCAAGGAAAATTAGAAATTATGGAAATAAAATATATAAAATGTTTTTTTATAGAAAGAAATTAGGATTCCAATGTCAACTCATGGTGCAATTGATGAGAATGTTGAAAATGAGAAAAGTGATGAAAAAATTAGGTATTTTTGTAAAACCAAAAAAGAAAGATGATTCAGTAGAACAAGTCATATCTAGTGTTGCTAATGCTATTGATGTTATTGGTAAGAAAAGTTGATCAAAAGATAAGAATGTGGCTCGTCGTGCAATAACAACTGCTCTAGTTGATAAAGTAGCTTCAAATAAAAGAATGTTAAGTAAGATTAGTAAATGTATAAACTTAAATCCTAGAACTTTGATAAGAGCTGCTAAAAGAAGAGAAAGTATTGAAAATGATCCTATTAATCAATGTTGGAGTTTTAGTGGTAGACTCCCAAGATCAGACATGAAATTAACTAATGAAATTAAATCTTTAATCAAAATTTTTTGGCATGATAATACAAAAGTATCACCTAACATTAGATATGTCTTAAAATTAAGGGTGGGTTCCAAAATTTGTGAACCTCATCCAAAGCATTTCTTAGATATGACTCAAATTGAATTATATAAAAAAAAATAGATGCTTCAATCTTACCATTGAATATTAGCATAAGTCAAAGATCATTTGAAAAGTGTAAACATTTTTATGTTAGAATTAATAAGCAATGAATCTCTTGTTGTTGTAAGACTCATGTACAATTTCATTATTATTATGATATATTTTGATAAATACGATGCACTTTGCATGCTAACCAAATTATGCAGGACATTTGTGGTATTAATATGCCACCTGAAAGAATCAAAGATTTTATAGTAGGTTTGTTTTGTAATCCCTCTTTAAATGGAAACTCATTTTTTTAAAAGCATGCATTTCTGGAGAATGCGATAGATGTGGTAACTTTTCATTATTAGGAGAATGAATGAATAAAAGTAGTTTAGATGAATTTGGAAAACAATTAGTGGATGCAAAAAAATTAAAAATATTGAGTATTCTTTAAAAGATGGAAAAACTGGAAAATGTGTTGAGCTAATTGTGGAAAAAGTTAGTGTGCATGCTTTTATTACTGAATTTAAAGATAAGTTTGTACCTAAATATGTTCAACACTCTCAAAATGCTCATTGGCTTGATAATCAATTTCGTTTATGTAAAAAAACATTCCCAATTGGAACTATATTGTCAGTTGTTGACTTTGTTGAAAATTATAGTCTTGCTCCACAAGAAGAAATTCAATCACAGTATTATAATTCAGTGCAAGTAGTTATATTTGTTCACATTGTTTATAGACATGTTGAAGATAGTACAGAAGATAATAGAATTTTTTTTAGAGAGTACCATTTTTATGTAAGTGATAATTGATTACATTCATCTGAGTTTGTACAATATTGTTTTGCTTTATTTTATAAAAATTTAAAAGAGAGAGGAATTCAAATGCTAGAACATCTCATATGGTCAAATAATTGCACGGGTCAATTAAAAAAAGCTAGAATTTTTTATTGGTTATGTAGAGTTCATAAGGAAAATAATATCCAACACATATGGAGTTTTTTTGAAGCTGGTCATGGTAAGGGAGAACACGATGGAGCAAGTGCATGTGTGAAAAGAGCTCTTGCTAGAGAGCAACTAAAATTTGAGGATGCTGCAAAATTTAGAGATGCACATGCAATTGTAGATTGGTGCAATACCAAATTATCTACAAGAACAAGTGAGAGCTCAATAATTCGATGCTTCTTTTGGTTAGTTGAAGAAAATGATATTTTTTCTCAACAAGATTGTGAAACAATTAATGGAACTGCAAAATGGCATTCATTTAAGAGTTCAAATGCAAACACATGGACAATATGGACAAGGGAGTTGGCATTCTTTTGTCAATTTTGTATTGTAGGTGATTGGCAGACATGTGAAAATATGGAATGGGTCAAAAAATGGAAACAAAGAGCTTTAATGCCTACATTGACACATGTTCAACATGGAACGACAATTGAAGATAATCAAGTGTTCGCATCAGATGATTATGATCATGTTTCGGATCTTGTACAAGAAGGTACATTATTTATTGAGTTTAATTGTATGTATGCATGTTTATATGTGAGTTAAATATAAGTCGCTCTTTATTGAATTTTGTATTTATTTTTGCAGGACATGTGTATGTTGTTGTTGTACCTCAAGGGAATGAAGAGCAGACAGAGTACTGGTTGGCTAGATGTGTTGAGAGAAAACATAAGTTGGTACATAATAGAGTGGATGATGACAACTTTGAGTATCCAACTAGTTCAGTGGTTGTTGTTGGCACCTGGCTTCAAAAATATTTGATGAGAAAGAATGGCTTGCCTGCATTTGAAGATTATGAAAGACACAAGAAGATTATACATTATTCACATTTGATTTTGGCAATCAATATAAAACTAGTTAGATATCAAGGGAGGCCTGCTAATAAATTTTTATGGACACTTTCAATAGATGATCATGAGACAATCATAGATGCATTACAAAAAAGAGAGGATGCAGATGGTACAATAGAGTAAATAAATATTGGTATGTATATCTAGTTGTATATATATTTAATTGATATATATATATATACACATATATATTTGTCTTTAAACATTTCTTAATTAAATTTTTATATCATTTTTTGTTTTAGGTCTCCCAAAATTAGATGCTTTACAAAAAAGAGAGGAGATGCACATATATTATGATGGAATTCGAATCTAGAGACAGGTAACTATATATAGTTCTAGATACATTTAATTGATACTTTATAATTGATTTCATATCCCCTTAAGCCATTCTCTTAAAACCCCTTAAGTCATCCTCTTATGTATCATTAATCCATCCTCTTGCATCCCCTTAAGTCATTCTATCAACTACCATTAATCCATCCTCTTAGGACCCATAATCCATATCCTCATATATCTACCCTTAATCTTTCCACTTGCATCCACTTAAGTCACTCTCTCAACACCCCTTAATTCATCCTCTTAGGACCCCTCAATCAATATCCTCATATATCTACCCTTAATCCATCCATTTGCATCCCCTTAAGTCACTCTCTCAACACCCCTTGGGGTTTAAATTCATTCTCTCAACTCCCCTTAATCCACCCTCTTGCATCCATTCAAGTCATTCTATCAACTCCCCTTAATCCACCCTCTTCCATCCCCTTAAGTCGTCCTCTTAAAGGACCCTTTAGTCATATCCTCTTACATCTCCTTAATCCACAATCTTGCATCCCTTAAGTCACTCTCATAATTCCCCTTAAGCCATCCTCTTAGGGCCTATTAAGCCATATCGTAAGGTTCATGACATGCATCCATATACACTCTTCCATCCCTTATCCACTCCCTTACATCCTCCATTTTATCCTTCCACCCCAATCCCAACCTCACCACATCCCTTCAAGTCATTCTATCCAACTCCCCTTAATCCACCTCTTGCATCCCTTAATCCACTCTCTTACATCACTTTTAAGTCATTTTATCCTTTCCCTTAATCCACCCTCTTACATCCCTTCAACTCATTCTATCCAACTCCCTTAATCCACCCTCTTGCATCCCTTAATCCACTCTCTTACATCACTTGAAGTCATTTTATCCAACTCCTTAATCCACTCTCTTACATCCCTTCAAGTCATTCTATCAACTCCCCTTAATCTGCCCTCTTACATCCCTTCAAGTCATTCTATCAACTCCCCTTAATCCACCCTCTTGCATCCCCTTAATCCACTCTCTTACATCACTTTAAGTCGTTTTATCAACTCCCCTTAATCCACCCTCTTACATCCCTTCAACTCATTCTATCAACTCCCCTTAATCCACCATCTTACATCCCCTTAAGTCGTCCTCTTAAAGGACCCTTAAGTCATATCCTCTTACATCTCCTTAATCCTCTTAGGACCCGTTAAGCCATATCTTATGGTTCATGAGATGCATCCTCTTAATTCCCCTTAAGGCATTCTCTTAAGACCCCCCTTAAGTTATATATCCTCTTAGGTCCCCTTAATCTATCCTATGGCTAACATCATTTGAATTTGTATGGAATTTACTATATACAGTTCTTTTCTTGCATGAATTTTTTACTTAAATGACTCATAAAAATTGTAGTTACTTACATTAATTATTGTTGCAAGTTCTCATCAAGTCGGTCTACAATGTGATTGTTGAACTGAAAAACTATTTTATCAAGAGAGTATGTAAATATCAATTCTTGGTATTCACCTAAAAGTTGATAAGCTTTAATTGTATCTACATGCACATATATGTTTCATCATGTTATATAGTTGTATTAAACATCTTGATGTACATTATATATGTTTGTTCGATGTCACTTTTTAAATATCTTGTTCCAATTTTATAGATTATACATGTTTCATGTCTTCTATTTACCACATTTTATATAATTATTCAAGTGTATAGATTATACATTTTATACATACAAGGAGATAGTTTTTTGTTTATTGATTCAAATATTTGCTATGTAATTGGAAAATAGTTAAAATTACTTGCCCTTAATTTATTATGAATATGATTTAAGAAAATATTTAAGGAATGTTTTAACTTGTCACCTAACCATGTGATAAATTATATAGATGAAATTTGATTCTCTAGATAATAATTTATATAGTGCATGTATTACTTGAAAATTAGATAAAATATAAATATAGATATGTATGAATGCATATAATCATGAAAATGAACATAACACGATCTCATAATTGACTGCATATATAATCATCATATTAAAGTCAACTGATATAAATAAACACACGTATATGATAATAACATGTTCAAAAGAAAACTAGAGATGTAGACAGTCCATAAATTTATATGTCAAGTCCAACACATATATTGAAATAAAACTAGAGATCTGTAGTCCATAAAATATAAAACCATCTAACTTTCAAGCTAATCGGTCAAATCAAGTCTCCTCTTTGTTCCATGTCGACTAGATGTACCTGCATCATGTTGTAAAAGAGAAAAAGAAACTTGAAATTAGATTTAAATTTATTTAGAAATTTTGATATAATTAAACATATTTAAAATTGAAAATATAAACTTTTAGATTAAAAATAAAAACTAATTAAATATCGAGTAAATATAGTAAAAATGATTTCTAGTATGCATAAATTACCATATGGTCATGTGAATCAACTGGCACATTTTCTTCAATGGGTAGCATAACTATCAGTTGAGAAGATGCAAATGCCTAATCTACTATATCCTGCATATTCATATAAAGCAAACAATATGTGAAAACCTCGAATATATATATATAAAAGGTTCATAAAAATTGTATAGGAGATTTAAAGTAAAGTTTACAACCTCGAATGATATGACCTCATGATCACGCACCTGAGATTTCCCATGCATAAATGTCGATGATGTCTTAGGTGCGCAGCCCGCCATGGGTATCTCATTAAATCCCTGCACATAGATGTACAAAAATTCATATAGATCATTCACACATGTGTATGTAAATGAAAAAATTAAATTAGATCTATGATGTGTATTTAATTTAAACTTAAAAAACTTTTGAAAGCATGCACTTGAGCTGATGATGTCTCAGGAGCGCTCACCACTGTAACTTGTGGTTGGTCAATACTAGGGATAGTATGACCTCCCTACATCTAGATATAATATATCAATTCACACATGTGTACAAATTCAAATTAAATTAGATATATATATCCACACAAATTATTTAATATCTCATCAAATCCCTGCATATAGATGTACAACAGTTCGTATAGATCATTCACACATGTGTATGTAAATGAAAAAATTAAATTAGATCTATATTGTGTATTTAATTTAAACTTAACAAACTTTTGAAATCACGCACCTGAGTTGATGATGTCTCAAGAGTGCTCACCACTATAACTTGTGGTTGGTCAATACTAGGGATAGTATGACCTCCCTGCATCTAGATATAATATATCAATTCACACATGTGTACAAATTCAAATTAAATTAGATATATATACCCACACAAATTATTTAATATATTTTGGTTCAAGTACCTGTCCAAAAGGTGAGCTCAGATCTACAACACTCGACATATACACACGATGATCATATTGAGTTTCACGCATCACGTCATCATGTGTCTACACCAAACACAAACTTATTGAATTAATATTATATTATATATATAGTTTGATGTTATTATTTACATGAATTTTTTACATTTCAAACTTGAATTAAATTTAAGTTCAAAAGATGAACATACCTGTGTAGGACGATCCTCAAAATATAGTAAATTTAGGTATGAACCTGTCCCAGATGCATGTGCCTCACCTGAAGTGGATGTCTGAGTATCCCCATAGCCCGAGCCTCCATGCTCTCTATTGGCCACTCCAGTGGCCGCGTGTGTAGCCTGCTGAGTGAGATGTCCTGAAAGTGAACTCAATGCTCCTAATGTTGATAACATGGTTTGTTGTTGAAATGCAGGGGGAACACCAAGAGAAGGAGGAGGAATAATAGGATCAACTGGAGCACGTCACTGAGGATCGACACGTGCTCCTAGTCTATGTTGGGGCATGCCATGCCCAGCTCCCTGAAATGACCTCATATCAAAATAGTTGGGGTTTTTACCCAACTCAAACTCAACCCATAACTTTCTCAAAAAGTATAAGGGCACCTCACTATTGCCATGTGGTGGAGTATCAAACACCATCCACCATCTCTCCCAAAAATGAGTAGCTATCTGCGGGTGCCTACACCATAAAATTGAAATTCATTATTTTGTGGGTGGTATTGGTTGGTTTGTTTGGGGGTTCACAAAATATTGGCATATGGCTTGTTTAGTAATTTTCAGGGCATTGATTTCTTTATATGACAATCCATCTGCATAGAATTGTCTCATATATTCTCTCCATCGATGGAACCTATCTAGGCCTGCATCGATAGATCGAATAGAATCAACAATAGTTTGCATCGTAGATGCAAACCGTGCGAGATGTGGAGGGACTGTAGTCTCATTTTTTATGAAATCTATATTTCCTTGAATGACAATCAGGTTTGCTCGAATATTCCCTCTTAGTTGATCCTGGTCAACTAGAGGAGGGGGTGGGGGGTTAGGCGGTGGAGAATGTGGAGGTGTGCTAGGGTTTTGTTCATGTGGTGGACTAGGATGTATGCCAGGATCTATAGGGATTTCTTGATCAGGCGTGAAATCCTCTAAATTAAATAGTGGATCCATCTGAGTAATGATATGGCAACTGTATGTTAAACAATTAAAAAATATATATCAACAAACTAATTAAATAATGCACACAATTTGAAAGTTATTTAAAAATCACATTGAACATGCACAAATTCAAAATATGTTTCATTTGAAGGCCATTCGATTTATAACATTAAAAAATCCATAACATTAAAAATTCATATAACATGTACACACATTAAATTGAGTCCAGTGTGGGATTGTTAATATGAAGGGAAGAAATGAAATTATGGGGTTTTATTAAAATTTATTTAATCTCATTCATTATTTTCAAATAATAATAAAGATAAGAATGAAAAATTAATAGAAGACATTGAAAGGGACACATAGATATATATGCTAGTGACCTAATTGCAATGTACAAAATATATAAAAAAGATGAGCCAAGCTCTATTCACCAAATTTTGAGAACTTATTTGATCCCCTTAAGAAATGTCAAATTCCCCCTTAAGACATTGATTTACGATTTAGGGCGATAGGATGGCTTTTAAGGGGATCTATGTGTAGTAAGGTCCTAAGAAAAAATTGCCCATGGCTTAAGGGAATAAAATTTGGTGGAGTTTCGATTTTAGATTCGCTTTTTGCTTGAGAATGGATGGATGATGGCTCGAGACTGTGGTTTCGGGTGTCGAGCTAGGGCATCCGCGCCCTAGCTCGTGGTGGTTCTGTGCTGTGTCTGCGTTGGCTGGGAGGGGATATTTTGTGCGTGGCAGGGGGTTGGGTTCTTTGTTGGGCGGCGCTGTGACCTGAGGCGAGAGGCGTGCTTCAGGCTCGTTTTTTCTTCCTGGCAGGGTTTCCTTAGCATCTGGCTTTGGACGCCCGTGTGGGAGGTTGATTTTGCTGCGGCCCAGGTGTGGGGAGGTGGTAAACGGTGTGAGGGCAGGGTTGTTTGGTGGTGCGTGGGGGTAAGAGAGCGATCTGCGTTTCACTGTTGTGTTTTTCTTTTTCTTCTCTTCCTAGTGTGTGGGTGGGAAGGGCTTGTGGTGCGGGTGCTGGTGTGGAGCAGGGAGGAAGGGCGTGGGGAGGAATCCCCCACCCATTGTCGTGCAAGGTTTGTGTTTAATGTTCCAGAGGATGATGGCATACTCGAAGGGTGAGACGTCTGAGGGATGCCCTAATTTGGACTTTCGGACAGCATTGGGCTCGAAGTTCACAAGTCAAGGGATGAAGACTTTTGATAACAACTTGTTTGATTTGAATACTGGGATTGCTGATACTGGGTTGTCTAATGGGGTGCGAATAACGAAGATTAACGGCTGTCTCGAGCGGTGCAAGGAGAGGCCGAAACTGGTTGTTCCGTCTGAAATGATTGCTGAAGATGTTGAGTATTACTCAAATCACTCCTTATATTGCAAGTTTTTGGGGATGAGGGTTTCTTTGCAATTTTTGGAGGTTTGGGCCCGAAGGACATGGGAGCCAGAGGGGGAAATGGAGATAATGTTGTTGGCGAATAATTATTTCATGGTTACTTTTAATTGCAGTGCTGATCGCAACAGGGTATTTGAGGGAGGCCCTTATTTTCATAATAAGGTAGGGTTGTTTATCAAGCCATGGCATGCAGGTTTTAACCCTGCCGAGGAGCTTCCAAATCGTGTCCCGGTGTGGGTTCGTCTACCAAGGTTTCCGGTGGAATGCTGTCGAGAGGATGTGTTGCACCTTTTGGCCTCGGTGCTGGGAAAACCAGTTGGGACTTCATCGCAAACTTTGGGTAAAAAGGTAATGACTTTTGCACGTATTTGTGTTGAGATTGATCTTAGTAGGCCTTTACCCGATGCAATAGATATGAGTGCGGGCACTTATTCTTGGGTGCAACATTTAGACTATGAAACTCTCCCTTTTCGTTGTCGGCTCTATCGAGAATATGGTCATTTGCAGCGGAAATGTCCAAGGTATAAGCCTATGCAGTCACAGCCTACACAACCTGCTAGCAATCCTTCAGAATCAGATAAGGGGAAGAGTAGTTCTCCTAATGAGGTAGGTGCGTCTGATGGTTTTACTCTGGTTACGGCTCGAAATCGAAATAGGGGTCAAAAGCGACCTTTTAAAGAAAGGCAGGATGAAGGTACCTTTAACAGATTTGAGGTATTGGATGAGCTCGGCCAACAGGAGGTAAACCCAGGTTTGATCAACTTAGATCAGGGGCTTGTGGGCTCAGCTCAGGAGGATTTTGTTCTTGACTCTTCTACGGAGGCACAAAGGGAGGATTGTCCGCTCAAGGAAGCTAGTCAGCAGTTGGTGGTGTCAGAACTGCTGGAACCCTCTGACGCTAATACTTTAGCTGGTGAGGATTCTTCTCTTCCTAGGCAGCCCACTAGTTCAGACCTGGCTAAGAAGGTTAAACCTCCTCTCAAATTAGGCATTTTGCAGAAGGATATTAAGAAGGGTGGGGCAGAGAAATTTGCTAAACCAGGCAGAAAAAAGGATGTGGAAAAGATTAAACTGGCAGGCGAGAATTTGGTGGAGTCAGGGTCGGTAAAGACTCTGGATTCTCATTTTTTAAGCCCTTTGAAATGATTGTTCTGTCATGGAATGTTCGGGGCTTGAACAGCGGCCCTAGACAAAAAGCGGTTCAAGGTTTAGTTAGAAGGCAAGGTCCTGATGTCTTATTTTTGCAAGAGACTAAGTTATCTATCGAGAATATGCAAGGCTTGGCACCTAAGTTGTGGAGGAGCGGGGAGTGCCAGTGTATTGGAGCTCATGGAGCTTCTGGGGGTTTGGCATGTTTATGGAATCCTCGAAGAATCCGACCTCTTTGGTGGATTTCCTCTAAATCCTCTATGTCTATGATGGCCACTTGTTTTGAGACAGGGGAAGTCATTCTTTTTTCTAATATATATGCACCTACTGATTTTCAGGGTAAACAAGGTCTATGGTCCCATATCAGGCTTATCCGTAGCATGATGCCTTTTCACCCATGGATTTTGGGTGGAGATTTCAATGCTATTTGTGAGTTGGCTGAGAAGCGTGGTGGTACTGGAAGGTTGGAGCCCTCTGCACTGATGCTCCGTGACAATATCAATACCTTGAATCTTGTTGATATCAAACCCCGTAATGGTCAGTTCACCTGGAACAATCGTCGGGTTGGTGATTTCTGCATCGCTGAAAGATTAGATCGATTTCTAGTTTCCTGTTACTGGGTGGGAGGGATGTGGTCATCTTGCTCTGAGATCTTGGACTGGAGAGGATCTGACCATTGGCCTATTAAGCTTGCTATTGAGTCAACTCGTGTGCCTCGTGCGCCCTCTTTTAGGTTCCAACTTATGTGGTTGTGAGACCCTTCTTTGAATGCTTTTGTGTCTGACTGGTGGAAGAAAGGTAGACCAGCCTATGGTACGGCAATGTATGCCTTTGCTAAACTTCTTCAATATGTTAAATTTGAACTCAAACGGTGGAATCGTCAGTACTTTGGGAATGTCTTCCATGCAAAGGAGAGGGCTCAGGAAGATCTTGATGGTATCACAAGGAGGTTAAGGGAGGATGGGGTGACGGCTGAGTTGCTTCAGGACGAGGCTCGGGCTGTGAAAACTCTTGAAGAATGGGAACTGCGGGAGGAATTGTATTGGAAACAGAAGGCTCGCATTGAGTGGATTCAAGAAGGGGATAAAAATACAGCTTTCTTTTTCAATTCAGTGAAAGCTAGGCGACATGGCAATTCTATCTTTAGTCTGGTGAATGACAGGGGAGACCATCTTTCCTCCTTCCCAGAAATCTCCAGGGAGGCATTGCAATACTTTGAATCTCTTTTTAGGGAGGACTCGCAAGGGGGGTCCCCTGAGGAAGCGCAGATTCTTTCTTGTATCCCCTCTCTTGTGTCTAGAGATTTGAATCGACAACTCATGAGTGATATCTCACTTGAAGAGCTTGAAGGGATTGTTTTCAATATGAAGAAAGGAAAGGCGCCTGGTCCAGATGGTTTCCCTATTGAGTTTTTTCAAGAATTTTGGGATATCATCAAATTGGACCTCCTAGCTGTGGTTCAAGAATCTCAACAAAATAAGCAGATGCTAAGGGCCCTAAATGCTACTTTTCTTGCTCTTATTCCCAAGAGCGAGGGGGCCGATAGGTTAAGCCAATTTCGGCCCATTTCTTTATGCAATGTAATTTATAAAATTATTTCTAAACTTATTGCTGACAGGTTGAAAAAGGGGCTTGAGGAGCTGATCTCTGAAGAACAAAGTGGTTTTGTTGCGGGTAGGCAAATTCTGGATGGGATTGTTATTGCTACTGAGGTCATCCACTCTATGGCTAGCTCTAAAGAAAAAACAATGTTTATCAAACTGGACATGGCTAAGGCTTATGACAGAGTTAGGTGGTCCTTCCTTCAACGAGTTCTTGGTGCTTTTGGTTTTGCTGAAGATTGGATTCAATGGGTTTTGAGTTGTGTTACTTCAGTCTCTTTCTCAGTGCTTATCAACGGGAGTCATTCTGAGTTATTTGGTGCTTCTAGGGGGCTGCGTCAAGGTGATCCTCTTTCCCCTTAATTGTTTATTCTTTTGGCTGAAGGTTTGGGGAGATGGATTAAATGGAATGTGGAGTCTGGTCTCATTCAAGGTTGGAGGTGGGGTGGCACCTTACCTCCACAAACTCACCTGCAATTTGTGGATGATACTGCTTTGATGGGGATGGCTACAATGAGAGAGGCCTCTAATTTACGGAGAGTGTTGGATGTTTACCTGGTTGCCTCTGGTCAACAGATTAATGAGGGCAAGTCTTCCATTTTCTTCTTCAACACTCCGGGCCCCATTCAGCAGAGGATTGCCCAAACTTTGAGATTTCAGATCGGGACTCTCCCAGTGACTTACCTTGGCATTCCCATCTCGGTGAGTAGACTGCCTAAGGAGTCTTGGCAGATCATTTTGGATAAATTTCGGGCGAAAGTTAATCACTGGACTCATCGTTGGTTATCCTTTGCTGGTCGTGTTCAATTGATTAAGTCTGTGGTGCAGGCTCTGCCCATTTATAGATGCATGCTTCAGGTTGCCCCTATGGGCTTTCTTAAGGACCTTGATTCTGTGGCAAGACAATTTTTATGGGCTGGTTGCTTGGAGTCCTCCAAGTGGAGTCTGGTTAGATGGGAGGTGGTTTGCAGTCCGAAACATTATGGTGGTCTGGGGTTGAGGCAATCAGCTTTGACTGGGGAGGCTTTGGCTGCTAAATTGTATTGGAGGTGGTGTAAGGAGCAGGACAAGAGTTGGGCTAGGATTCTTTCTCAGAAGTATCTCCCGGGGATCCCCCATCCCAAGATTTCTAGGTATCCCCTTGTGGGGAAGGGCTCTGTAATATGGGGCACCCTCAAAAAAGGGGCCGTGCTTATTAAGGAAGGATTATTTTGGATCTGCAAGAAGGGGACTGAGGTCCAATTCTGGTCAGACTCTTGGGATGGTCTTCCCCCGATCACCTTCCAATTTCCCAACTTGTTGAATCTTTGCCAGAGGTTTCTTGAGGCTGGTTGGTCGCGGGTGAGTGACTTTAAGTCCTTTTCCTCCTGTGGTCAGATGGAGAGGGCCAACTGGAAGTCCCCTGCTGAGTGGCCGGATGTTGGTTTGCAAGAGGATTGTGTGGTGCTGCAAAGTATCCTCTCCAGTCGCAGATGTAGCTCTCTCTGAGAGGATGACGTGCTTGCTTGGTCCCCCAATCCTAGGGGGACCTATACTGTAGCCTCTGGTTATAGTGTGTTATGGTCTCATAGGTGGGCTGGGCCTGAAATTCAGTGGTGGAAGAAGGTCTGGAACAAGCTTTCTTGGCCAAAATGTAATTGTTTTGTTTGGATGTTGGCCTGGAATAAGTGTCTGACTTGGGATAACATTCAGAAGAGAGGTTTCCATGGTCCTTCTGTTTGTGTTATGTGTGGGGCTAATGAGGAGGACTGTACTCACTTGTTTTTTCGTTGCCCTTTTGCCCTCCAACTCTGGCATTTTTGGTGGGGTGTTTGGAAAACTCCTTGTGTTCATGCTTCCTCCTTGATTGATTTTTGGCAGGGGATGGGTCGGCCCCCTTCTGTGGCCTCCTTTTTGCAGGACGTGTGGTTTGTGGGGCCTATCTTCTTACTGTGGCAGATTTGGTTGGAACGCAATCGAAGGATTTTTCGAGGAGAGCGGAGGCTGGTGCAACAAATTTGGCAGAGATTATTAGGCATGGTTCAAGAAACTGTGGGAGCTAGGTGTGAAGTGGAATTCCCTTTGGTGAAAAGGGATACAGAGTTGGTGGAGAATTTGGGGATTCAGGGGTCGTCTTTGGCTTTGGCAAGGGCTCGGCAAAGACGGCGTGAGAAGCGAAAAATTGATAGGGATGGCAAATGGCAACTTCCTCCTTGCGGTGTGTTGAAGATCAATACTGATGGATCTTCCAGGGGCAATCCGGGATCTGCTGGTATTGGGGGGATTGGTAGGGACTCTTTGGGCTCGGTGATCTTTCTCTTTTCGATCTACGAAGGGACGCATACCATCAACCTTGTGGAAGGATTGGCTATTCTTGACGCTCTCGAGAGAGCGCATGCTTTGGGCTGGAGAAGGATTGTTTGTGAATCTGATTCCCAGATATTGATAAACTTGCTTATTGAGCAAAAAGTGGCAGATGTCAGCTGGCAATTGGCTAGGGTTGTGCAACAAATTCTTCGCGTTAGTTCTTTGATGGAAACTGTGACTTTTGTCCATATTCCACGGGAGTGGAATAGGGCAGCTGATTGTTTGGCAAAATGGGCTTCTGAGCATGCTGAGGGATGGAGAATTGAGGAGTGGGAGTTGATTCCTCAGGAGCTCCGTCCTGATTTAACGAGTATTCTTACTGAAGATAGGGTTGGGAATGGTGATAGATGATGGTGTTGGCTGTTTTTTCTTAGTTTGGTCCGATTGTGCTTGTTTCTCCTTGGGACCTCGGTCCTTTGCTTCCTTTGTAATGTTGTTTTCTGATATTCAATAAAGTTTTTACCCCTTTTATTAAAAAAAAAATTTGGTGGAGTTTCCTAAGGCAACCAAATTTCATTTTAGGGTCCTACAACAAAATGAATAGATGTATTAATCAAGTATGACATAGAATTTAATTAAATTTGATGACATAAATTGATTTATCTAAATTTTCAAATTTCATGATAAGAGACACAAGTTCTCTATAGTGGGACAAAGTAGTTAAGAAGAAATTATAAGTTTAACACTAACATTAAAATTTATAATCTCATTCATTGTTTTCAAAGAATACTAAAGATAAGAATGAAAATTTAATAGAATACATTTAAAGGGACACATAGATATATGCTAGTGACCTAATTGCAATGTACAAAATAAACAAAGATGAGCTTCAGCTCTATTCACCAAATTTTGAGAACTTCTTTGATCCCCTTAAGAAATGTCATTATTAGGACCCCTTAAGACATCAATTTACGATTTAGGGTGATAGGATGGCTTAAGGGGATCTATGTCTAGTAAGGACCTAGGACAAAATGTTCCATGGCTTAAGGGAATAAAATTTTGTGGAGTTGCCTAAGGCAACCAAATTTCATTTTAAGGTCCTGCAACAAAATGAATGCTTTTGCAACAATTAGGAATTTTAGATTTCAATTATATATAACTAAGTTGTTGAGTTACGATGGATTTTGAACCTATTTGGACCTCTACGCACTCTTGGATGATTTAAAAAGGGACAGGGGATCTAAAGTGATTTAGAACCAAAAAAATTTGTAATCATATTTTTTTGAAACTTTTCTATGGCATAGACTCTTCCTTCATATTTATATAAATTCTAAACACATGGATTTTCAAAAAAGAACCTAACTGCCACTAAGTGAGGAATCAATTGATCAATGAACAATAAATTTAAATAAACTGAGAAAATAAACCTTTGGTTATAGAATTCACTTGCATTTACGAATCATCATCTATCAAGTTTGTCAAAAAAGTAATTTGAATTTTCCATTGAAATGTTCATGCTACAAGTTATCTTTGATACACTAGTTTAGAGAAAGTACAACATTTAGTTTTCCAAGTCTAGAACAATGTCACTACACATGAGAGTTAAAATAGGAATTAGATTACACACAACCTATAGATCTTATGAATAATATCCTATAAATTAAGGTTTGATTATGATCATAATGCATCCTTACATTTAATACACAAAGGATCTTGAATCCAAATAAGATTTGGGTAGAAATCATTCATGCTTCACATTTTAATATTTATTTGATTTAATAACATTTATACAACTTGTCTAACTCTATCCATATTGCACATAGTCTAGATCAACAAGTATGACTTGCATTTCTATGTTTTTTTAATATTTTTTTACAAGTAAATGAGAAACCCTACCACCTAAACTTAGTGCTTGAATAAAATATGTGACATTCTAGGAATAGCTTCAATATATCAACAATTAGGAATAAATTAGATTTCAATTATAACTAAGTTGTTGAGTTACGATGGATTTTGCAACAATTAGGAATTTTAGATTTCAATTATATAACTAAGTTGTTAAGTTACGATGGATTTTGTTCACCTATTTGGACCTCTACACACTCTTGGATGATTTAAAAAGGAAGAGGGGATCTAAAGTGATTTAGACCAAAAAAAATTGTAATCATATATTTTTTGAAACTTTTCTATGGCATAGACTCTTCCTTCATAGTTATATAAATTCTAGACACATGGGTTTTCAAAAAAGAACCTAACTACCACTAAGTGAGGAATCAATTGATCAATTCAATAAATTTAAATAAACTTAGAAAATAAACCTTTGGTTATAGAATTCACTTGCATTTATGAATCATCATCTATCAAGTTTCTCAAAAAAGTAATTTGAATTTTCCATTGAAATTTTCATGCTGCAAGTTATCTTTGATACACTAGTTTAGAGAAAGTACAACATTTAGTTTTCCTAATCTAGAACAATGCCACTACACATGAGAGTTAAAATAGGAATTAGATTACACACAACCTATAGATCTTATGAATAATATCCTATAAATTAAGGTTTGAATATGATCATAATGCATCCTTACATTTAATTCACAAAGGATCTCATCCAAATAAGATTTGGGTGGAAATCATTCATGCTTCACATTTTAATATTTATTTGATTTAATAACATTTATGTGTCTAGCTCTATCCATATTGCACATAGTCTAGATTAACAAGTATGACTTGCAATTCTATGTTTTTTTAAGAGAATGCATCATACACTATATAAGCTAATATAACATTGATATAGAGTGATTACATGCTCATATCAACTAGCATCATGATATATACATTTATTAAATCAAGCACATAGTTTCGCATGAGGTACATTATTTTACTTCACTAGTACACTTTCTCAAGTTAAATTATACAATCATGAAGTTTTCTGAGATAAAATTAGCTATCAAATTTATATTATGTGAATATATATTATAATTAAATCAATAATTTGTTGGTTAATATATATATATATGCATCGATTGTTTGTACCTCCTTTATTAGTCAATTTTATGAATTTCATTGGTAGTTGCGTGGATCACCAATGACATACCAAAGTGTATAGGTAGAACCTATGGACTGTAAATTGTGATCCCTAATTTAGGGTTTTACGTAACTTACATTTTAGGGTAAATAGCCTGTTTTAGGTTTACATTTTAGGGTAAATGGGGTTTTAGGTTTATGTTTTAGGGTTTAGGACCAAGGATTAACCTGTGTAAATTAGTTTTTAGGGACCTATGTAAATTTTGTAACCTAGGGTTTTGATTTCTAAGTTAAATGTGTCCAATTTAGGTTTAGTTTTTATGGTTTTCAATTTACAATTTAACATTATATGTTTTGTTGAAATTTTTGATTTTTTAAATTCAATTAAAAACTATAAAAAATTGAACTAAAACACACTAAAAAAACAAAAACTGAATACTAATTACAAAACAAAAAAAAAGATACAAAGCAAAAAAAGGCAGAATTCAACCAACCTGGAGGTCACTGAGGTCAGGTGTGTTGACGAGAGGAGGTGGCAGTCAAAATTTTCACCAAGCACGAGCTTCAAAATGCGTACGCGATCAAGAACCTCTCTTCTATGTCGCGGCTAGAAACAATGAGTGAAAATGAAATGCAGTCATTTATTTTTAAAAAATAAATACCTTTGCAAAATGTGTACGTGTTTCATAACGCGTACGCGTTTCTGGCTCGCATACCCATAGTTGAGCGCGTATGCATTCGGATTCTGGCTCGAGTACCTGATCCGTAACACACGCGTTTCCTTCGAAACTTTTTGTTTTTCCTAAAATTTCCCCTCTTCGTGTACTCAACTTCTTGATTTTACCCTTGTATATTTTGGTTTAACAAGTATTATGATAGGTTCCATCATTCCCTTCTCTTGTGCTCCAAGTCTACAATGTCCATTATATCCCATATGTTTCATTATCGAGAATCTTTAGTGTACTTTTCTACTAGTAATATGACAATATCCTCTTCTTTTTCATTTTAGATCCACTTGGAAATATCTTCATCGACATATTCTTTATCTAGTTCCCCCCACTTGGAAAACTTAGTCAAGTTGCATTTGATTATTACAATTGATGTTGCTTGAGTTTTCCTTGGTTTTCCATGCGATCTAGGTGATAAAGGAAGCTGACCTACATAGAAGGATTATGGCATATCATATTACCCACACCCTTTGTCTTCAATTTTAATCTTAGCTCTAGGAGTGATTGTGGTAGATGTTTGAACTATTTTTGAAGAGTATATGCAAGATTTAGAGGAGGATACTTTAGTGTTGTTAGGAACACAAAGTGTGGTATATCCTCTCAAATTGTTGTAGTTTGGGAGTGTTTGGATCTATTGGAATTGTTACTTTATTTCCTTCATGGAAGAACTTGAGACACTTGTGGAAGGTGGAAGGTACAACTCGCATGGCATGAATCCATGGGCAAACAAGAAACACGTTGTAAGGTAGTTTGAGATAAAGTACTTGGCAAACTGTGTCTTTGGTTGTTAGTCCCACTCCGACTGGAATAGTAATGACCCCTTTGGAGGGACACTCAACCTCATCATAAGCTTTTATTAATATCCTCTTTGTTGAATATATAACCTCCTCAGAGTATCCTAGTATCTTTACCAAATTTAAAGTGCATATTTTCAAGCTAACACCACCATCTATTAGGACACATTTTATGTGGTGTTTATAGACAAAGATTTCTAGGTTAAGGGCCTCATTGTGAAAAGGTGACTAGTATGTCAAGTCTTTATCAGAAAAGGTTAGATGATGTGAAGAGGTGATATTACCAACCATAGCTTGAAACTAGTTTGCATTAAGATCTTTTGGTATTGATGATTCTCTAAGAGCTTTATCTAATATATCATTGTGAGTCGATGATATGCACAAAAGCTCGAGAATAGATATTTGGGCTAGTGTTTTATTCATTTGATCCATTATTTTGTACTAAGGTGTACTGGATGTTCTAGATGGTGCTCCTTGAAGAGCGATTTTGCTTCTACATGTTGTAATGTTACATTAAGATTTTGAGTTCTTTATAGTGATAGTCAATACATGGTTGTCAACTTCCTCAAGATGACTAACGATATAATCATAGTTGACTATTGTATAATTGGTATTGTTGCTTGAGCTACCACCTTGGGTATTGCCTTTGCCAGGATTATGTAAGGGATCTTTGAATATCACATGATCGTCATTTGAGGAATTTTGTTGGTTTTCAACACTAATATCACCTTTGTCTATGAATTCCTAAATAAGATGTTTTGATATAAAAAAATTGGAAGTTTTGTGTCCTTTAACTTTGTGGTGATCATAGAAATCAGTGTCCTTCCACCATGTGGGTTTGACCTACAATACATATTGATTGATTTCTGGAAGAGTGACCATATTTGCTTGGAGTATTTTGTGAAGCATAAACTTAATGGGTTCTCCTAAAGGATTGAATTTTTGTCTTAGATTGTTGGTGAGTCTAAAGGGTGATCATTGTGTGGTATCCTGTAGATTTTCTGATGTTTGAACATTTCTTTGTGTTGGTATATGTAAGGTAGGTTGAGCAGTTTGAGCCATTTTAGCGTCAACCACACCAACATTCAAAAAAAAATTATTTTTATTCCAAAAGTGTTGTTTGTCATTTGAATTGTTTGAATTAGTTTTATTTTCTTGAATAATTTGATTTCCTTCGGTAATGAGGGATTTCTTAATAGTAAGCCCTAATGACATCATCAAAGGAATTTGAGAATAGCTTCTTCAAATGGAAACCCACATTAGTGTTTGAATTTTTGATGAACATCTCAACCAATTACTTCCCTGGGATGTAACATGGGCTCTTGCTAGCTAAGTTTCACCACCTTTGTAGAATAAGAGGCAAACATTTCTCCTTCATTTTGTTTAGTTGTACATAAGCCTATCATTGTTGTTTTATGATCCATGTTGTAAGAAAAATGTGTGACAAACATGTCAATTATCTCGTTAAAGGTTCCTATGCCTCTAGGGAGTCTAGAAAACCACTTTATGGCTTACCCTCCAAATATTCTTGGGAATAGGTGCATTAGACAAGTATCATCATGCATTACCTCTAAAAAATCTATGAAAAATTCTCTCATATGGTCACGAGGGTCTCCCTTTCCTTTATATTTATCAAATTTAGGCATTTCGAAGTGATGTGGAAAGGGTGGTATATATAATGTCTTGTCAAATGGGAAGGGACATATGTTCTATATTGCATAGCTCTTTTTGGGGGTCCCATGTGGTTGTTTGCCATTTTTTGTTGCAAGTTTTTAATTTGAAGAGCTATATTGTTTGGATCCTATGGATTATAAGTGGTTGTGGGATATGGTGATTGCTAAACTTGGAGGTAATTTGATGGTGGTGGATTTTGATAACTATATGAGGGGTTTTGTGGATTAGGATTAGCGTATTTTTGTGGATGATGGTATTATGGAGGGGTTTTTTGCAGTGGATGTGTGCAAGTAGGGGGATTAGTATATTGGTGTGATGTTATGGGGTTTGGATTAAAGTAGGTATTCTGATTATGTCAGTGTATGTTATAGTTAGGATTGAAATTCAAAGTCTATGGAGCTGTGTCATGGAGTTGGTGGTGTTTTGATTAAGGGGTGTATTTGATGAGTTTGTATGCATGTTTGTTATTGGATTAGGATTATTAGGTGGAGGTTGATTTGGAGGTGTTTGTGAAGGGTGAGACGATTGTGGATTATGTGTCGATGTAGAGGCAATATACAGACCCAATGTAGGGTTGGTGAAAGCTTGTGTATGGATAGGTGGTATAATTACTTGTGTGGAGTTTTTAGGAATTGTGGTTTGTGGAATGCTTGTAGTTATTTATGAAGAACTAGTGAGTGGATTGTGAAGGGTTTGATGGCGATTTTGGGTTTTGGTCTAAGTGAAGGTGGTAAGTTATTATTAGAACTAGTTTCCCCCAAGGTTGAGGATTGTGAAGGGTTTGAATGGCAATTTTGAGTTTTGGTCTAAGTGAAGGTGGTAAGTTATTATTAGAACTAGTTTCCCCCAAGGTTGAGGATGTAGTTTCATTGGTGATAGTTTGAATTTGTGTTATGTTGAAAGTAGATGGTAATCTAGCCCCTTTCTAGGAAAGCCTAAAAAAGAACTGATCTAGGTCGAGCGCTAGAAGTGTGTTTATTAGCTTCATCACATGTTCATCTTGTTGTGCCTTAGCTAATTCTTCATCATGTTCAGATTAGGATTTTGCATTTTGTTTTTGACTTGGGATCTTGTTTGTACTAGCATAAAATGGATACTATGACCTCCTATTTTTGGATGAGATGTGTGGATGATTTTTTTTCTTTCAAATTGGATTTGGAAAGAGACACACTAAGTAGGTTTTTGAACCAAAGCTTTTATGTGCATACTTGATAAAAAAAACTAAAGGAGACAATAATTACCTAGATCTTGGTTTTGATTTAATTTTGATTGATAAACCTTACTCATACTAGACTAATGAGTCCAAGCAAAGGAATATGATAGGGAACCTATATACTTAGGGGTAGATTGATGAACACCAAAAAAATTGTTCACAAATTTTCATACTATTTTAACTTACTTGAGATGTGTTTCAAGAAAACAACTAAACTAGGGGATATTGATAAGAGATCCAAAAGATAATTGTCTAGTTATAGTTTGATAATGGATTCATTTGTTTTCATTGGTTCAACACTAACAAAATGCATTTCTAAGAGGACCCAAAATGAAAGGATGATGCAAGATTATTGTTTTTCTGTTGTTTTTCTAGGAGGATTGGTTATGCCTATAACTTTGTTTGATAATTCTCTAATCCTAACTAATGGTTGATTGATTTAGTGTTTTTCAAATCTAAAAAGTAAATAAACAACAAACAATAGCATATAGGACTGACTCTCAAGATTTTTAAGGTTGGTTCCGTAAGCTATAGCTCACTATTTGGTGTCATGAGT
Source organism: Sequoia sempervirens (assembly GCA_007258455.2). NCBI lineage: Eukaryota > Viridiplantae > Streptophyta > Pinopsida > Cupressales > Cupressaceae > Sequoia > Sequoia sempervirens. Next base: position 188,011,382 of record VDFB02168118.1, read on the forward strand.
ATGAAATAATAAAAACACTCAAAGAATACAACCTAGCTAGTATTTAGAATGGGTTTACAACTTATAGTAGGCCCACCCCAAAATACCTTCCAATGAATGGGTGACTAGAGTATTCCAAGGTCATGTACCACCTTGACACCTCTCACATTGAAAGGAAAATATCCTAACAAGGAATATCAGTCACCTCAACAAGAGAAAGCACATGGTGAGTAACTTCACGCATTGATATTTGTACTTTGCACCACTATAATTTGATAGCCAAAAGGTCTTAAATGCTTCTAGTAACAAGGTTTTTAATGGAAATCAATGAACAATGAGCCCATCTAGGGATGCCCGAGTCGAGAGGGGTCTCCTCTCTCCTCTTCACCTATACATGTCTTGACGAACCGAGGGTCATGAGGCTTGGATTAAAGGATGTTGGCCACACCTTGGGTATAAATTTCATTCTCCCCTCTTTTTTATATTGTTCCTAAACACATAGTTGAGATCAAACCTTGGGGTGATGAGGCCCCTAGGAAAGTCTCCTACTTGAAATAAATGATAGTAACATTGTTTCCAATCCCAAAGATCATTCGTAGGAGTCACCAAGGGAGAGCATATGTAGAACAATTGCACCTTAGGTAAACAAAAAAATTTCAAGTCAGTAGTTCTTTTGATTTCCTAGGTTGAACAAGGCACAAGGAAAGAGCATACACAACTACTAACCCACCAGACACAACAAAGATTTTTTTTAAGGTACCCAAATATAAATGTGAGTTCAATTTTAACCAAAATTCAAAATGCAATTTGTCTTGTTCATTTTTAAACCCAAATTGAAATATGATAGTTGTGGGTTCTTTTTATGCACCAAATTGAAATGTTCAAGTTGTGATTCTTTTTAATGCACCAAAATGAAATGTTCAAGTTGTGATAAATTTTAATGCACCAAAATAAAATATGGAATTTGTAGTAAAATTTTAGAACTAATTTGAAATGTGAAAAATTTTCAAGTTAAAATCACCAAAATCAAATGTTAGACTTCTCCCAATGCCACAAGTTGTGCAAATGTTAACCCAAAAGATCAAGAAACAAGCACACGTTAGAAGCTAGGCAATCCAAAAATATAGAAACAAATGACAATCAAAGAAAATCCTAATTTTGATTTGTTATTTGAATAAATGACCTAATTCACAAAATGCACATCAGGTCCAACTTTCCAATTCTTGCAAAAACTTTACAATCTGATTAGCGGTTTGAAAGTTATGCATGTTTTACTGGGGGCTAGTATTTTTTTTAAATTGCAAAGAGGAGTAAGCAATCTCACCAAGTGATTAAATCTTTGTGAATTAATTATCCAATCAACAAATGAAACCAAATTCATTATTAATAGAATTTTAAAATGTGCAACAATAAAATTATAACTTCCAGCAGTAGAAATTTGTACAAATATATAGATTAACAAATAAAGTACTTGAAAAATGCATATTTTTAGCTTAAAACATTATCCTACACAAAAATATGGGGTATTATATATGAAATTTGTCCCTTGAATTTTTCAAATGTAACCATGATGTTCGTTTCTCCTCAAAAATTCCTAAAAGAGTGTTGTTCAAAGTCTCTTAAAAGTACCTGTAACCCGCAAGATAGAAAACACTAGAAACTTGCAAACAACAAGGTTAAATTAAAGAAACATTAAATTGGGGACATGGGGTCCTATTGGACGTGCCAAAATGTATAACCTCAAAACAAAATGATTGAAAAAGTATAAAATATAAGTATGAAATAAATGATTTACAATCAAAAGTCACGACAATGAAGCAAGCAAAGTAAATTGATTCAAAATAAGCATGAAAACCAATACAATTTACCCTACATGTAGCTTCATTGTTCTCCTCTAATTCACCTTGGGAGAAATGGTATGATAGCTTTACTCTCGAATTTGTATTTTAGCACAATAGTACATAGTACCTGCAAAAAATGAGTAGAGCTTTCCTGCATGATCTAAGATGAAAAATGAAGGAGAGGATGGTTACATTTATAGATATTTGGTGACACCAATCAACAGTCAAGATCAAAAGCGTGATTAAGAATATCAATGGTTGAGAATTAATGAGAGGAATTTATTGATTGGTTGATTGATTGCATGAGGAATTGATTGATTAGTTAACTGATTGCATGATTTAGTTAAGAGAATTGATTGAATGGTTAATTCAAATTGACGATTAGTAGATTGAATTGATTGTTTAGAGACTCGAAGTGAGTGGGAGTGAAGTGAATTTGATTGATGAGTGAACTAATTAGATTGATTAGTAAATTGAGAGTAAGCTTTAGTCAACAAGGTGAGGTAGAATTTACATGAGTATTTAATAATTAAATAATATTTAATTATTATTTACATGTGCAAGATTTTTATTTTTTTTGCTTCGTAATATGATTTTATATTATTCAATAAAAAAGTCAAAGTACATCATTTTTTAAAAAAAACCACCTACCACCCCAAAAATTCACCTACGAATATCACCGTTTTTTCAAAGTTCAACAACTAACATATCTACCACCTTACACTATACCTCTATTCATCTACTTCAAGTTCAAAAATAAAGAGCTTAGACTTACATACAAAACAATAACTTATATCAAAACCAAACGGTGCCTTAAATTCAAAGGCTATTACCATTGCATCCCAAGCAGGGCTCAACCCCCAAAATTCAACCAAGATGGAAAAACAAAATGGTTGAGAGGGCAATTACAGAAAAGAGAAAAATTTAACAAGCTCAGGTCGAGCTACTCGGGTTCGCTTCGTCCTCTATCACTCTCGTCATCTTCCTTTTCTAAGGATGAAACTCTTTTCTTTCCAAACATTCAGCTTCTACTTTAGCCTGAGCCAACATCACTTCCACCTCCATCAACTGCACAAAAAGCTTCAACACCTCCCAACCGCATCTAGCCTCCTCTCTGTGTCAAGCTTTGAATCTCCCTTCTGGCCACTGCACAAATGGTATGCATTTCTCAAACTCTTCATGTTCTACAATTAAATCCCTTCCTGAACATCAAGGCCTTCACCAAAGATTGCCCACACCAAAATTGAGTCCATTCCATCTAGAAATTATTTATGCACAATTGTCTCCATAACCCCCTTCACCATTTTCATCGTCTCCCCCAAATCCAGACCCCATGCCATTATCATGGAATAAACATCCATGTTTGTTTCGTACCTATGTCTTAAATCCCCAAACACCTTGCCCAAAATCAACTGAACACATTGCACCAGCCTCTCATCTTTATATAAAAACATACCCTTCAATCTCCTTTATGTTGCTTTGCTGAAGAAAGGACATAATTGTCACGTTGTCAAGAGTGTAAAATTTTCCTCCATTTCAAGTCTGCAACAAAGGTGTCGACACCCAAATTTGAAACTCTTCAATGCTTTTTTCCTCCACAAAATCTCAAAGGAAGCATCGATAAAAGAGGGCAGAGAGGCTTTAATTAAATTAAATGCTACCCATTTGGCCATAAATGCATGATGTGCAAACATCACCGCCACCCAACACCATACCATTTTTTTCCCAGTCCCTTCAACCACTTCAATTTGTCATTACTTCTTGTGCATTTACTCTTGTGTACTTACCACCTCTCAATAAATCAACTCCTCTAAATCAATTTTCCTTAAGTCTTCAAACCTCATCTCACCAACATCTCCAAAGGTTAGAGCCCACTTCGAAAGGGTGTTAGCTTCCACATTCCCGGATCTCCTTATATGACTCACAAGGAAGTCATCAAATGATGTTGATTCCTCCACGTTTTTTGCAATTATATTCTGAAGGTGTCATGCATTAATGCTCCCCTTCATCACTACCTGAATGATTAGGAGAGATTCACCTTCTAGATGAATTTTTGAGGCCCCCAATTTTTTAACAAATCTATTAGTCATTAATGTTGCTAAGGCTTCAGATACATTGTTTGTCCCAACCTCCAGCTTCTTCGCCCCCAAGGCCAACACATTCCCTTTCTAATCACGAACAATGAAACTTGTCCCAGATGGTCTGGGGTTCCCTTTAGAGGCACCATCAAAATTTAATTTCCACCATCCCTCCATTGGTTTTTCCCAAGAAACCTCCGTTAGTACCTTTGAATCTAGATTAACCCATCCATGCCCCTTAACAGGAAAGATTAAATTTATTAAATAAATAAAATAAATGATTTTATTTATTTTTAGAAGAAGATAATGTAGGATTTAAATTAAATAATTAAAATAACTACTTAATTTAAGAAGTGAGAATTTGCATGAGTATTTAATAATTGAATAAATTTAATTATTATTTACATGTGCAAGATTGAATTAATTAAATAAAATAAATAAATGATTTTATTTATTTTTAGAAGAAGATAATGTAGGATTTAAATTAAATAATTAAAATAACTACTTAATTTAAGAAGTGAGAATTTGCATGAGTATTTAATAATTGAATAAATTTAATTATTATTTACATGTGCAAGATTGAATTAATTAAATAAATAAAATAAATGATTTTATTTATTTTTAGAAGAAGATAATGTTAAGGATTTAAACAATTACTTAATTTAAGAAGTAGGAATTTGCATGAGTATTTAATAATTAAATAAATTTAATTATTATTTACATGTGCAAGATTGAGTTAATCAAATAAGTAAAATAAATAGAAAATAATTTTGAGGATTTAAGTTAAATAATTAAAATAATTACTTAATTTAAGAAGTGGGAATTCATTAAATAAGAAATTATTTAATTAATCTTGAAAATAGAAGAATAATTAGTAAATTAATTAACTAACCATAATTATTTAATTAATATAGACGAATAGATAATATGATTTTAATCAAATAATATGAAATTATTCAATTATCAAGATGAAGTGAAAATGATCATTAATTTAATCATTTAGTCAAAATTAGGTGTCTACATGACCCCTCTCCTAATCATGGATTAGGAATGTGCACATGTCGTGGTAAAATTAAATAAATAGAATTTATGTATTCAATTTGTGAGAAGGGGTAGGATAGGATAGGTAAATAATTAATTAGGAATATTAATTAATTTATCTTAGATAGATGAAATAGATTAGGAATATTAATTAAATAAAAATATTATTTAATTACTATATAGAAGATGAGATTTAGATAAGAAATATTAAATAAATTATTTAATTAATATAAAAATGGGGTTTAAATGGGAAAATTAGTTAAATAAATACGACTTTATCTAATTAATATATGTGATCGGAATAAGACAAATTGGGATTAAATTGATCAAATATAATGGTCAATTTTAGGTGTCTACAAATACAATATAAGATTAGAATAGGAACCTAAAAATAACACTATTGTTTAGTGCTAATATATATTCACTTTAAAAAGTAATCAACTAAATTTGAGATTGTACGTGAAAGTCACAAGGATTTAAAATTTTAAAATTTATGATTGTCCACTCGATTTGATGAGAAAATTATTTTTTGTAGAAAAATAAGATCAATTGAGAAAAAGCTAATTATACCACTATGATGAAAATGCAATATTATCTAATTTTTTAACATGATGGGAAGAGTGACGGGAAGAGCAATGGGAAAGAATAGGAGTGGCAACTTCAGTTTGAAATATGTCAATGATGGTGATGGAGAATTTGACATCGAGGATGACAATGTTGTCCCTATGGTTTCTATTTTTTTTTGGGTTGTTGGTGTTGGAAGGTGTTTTGGGGTGTTGTTTGGAGCATTCATTGGTGGATTTTGGCAGCCCTTTCTATTTTCATTCTCCCCTTATCTCGAGTTTTTGGTGTTTCTTGGTTGTTGGTGTTACACCTACTTTTGTTGGGGTCTTGGTGTTGGGAGTAATGAGGTCTAGAGAGAGAATTTTTTTATCCCTTTAAGTGACAGGAGATGTTTTTGTGGTCTCTATGGCTCGTGAGGTTAATGATTTTCCTTAACTATTTTAACTGGTGCTTGGTGGAAGGGTATGTCATTGGTGAGAGCTGTTGTCTTGGGTTGTTGGCTTTTAATGGACTCAGCTTGCTGGTCTTTTCCTTCTACTCTCTTGGTTGTTGTTTGGATCGGTGATCCCTCTCTAGATTCCCCTTTTGAGGTGGAGACCTTTCCTATGAGGTGGAAACAAGTTTTACTAGTGAGATTGGGTATTTCTAGAAGAGGACTCTATCTACCCTTTTTTCTATTAACTCTCTTATTAAGCTGGAGAGGTTCCATTCCGTGGATGGTGTTTTGTACCATTTTTGTGATGCTATTGAAACCCCCTTGTGGGGTTTGAAGGTGTTTCTTAATCTTAGGAGCATTGCTTTGAGAGAAACCTTGTCTTAGTTGTTGTGGGTTCTGGAGAACCCATGGTTAATGGCATTAGGGAGGGTTATTTTCCTCTATTTTGGTTGGATCATTTGGTCTATCTTAGATGTGAGGATGGTCGGGTTTGCAGGTGATTCAATGCTCTCAACTTGTGTTACCATCTTTTTCATTGATTATGAGGTTGTTGGTTTGAAGATTAATTGTGTGTAGTAGGTTCAATGCCTCCTTTTTCATGCTTTTCCTCTTCTAGTGTATTCTATTGAGGTGTTTTTTCTCCTATTGGGGTGGAGAATAGTTTTGTTGGAAAGGTTTGGAGAAGGTGTAAGGGGACTTTTTTTGCCCCTTTTTTTTGTTTATTCTCTTATTCTCCTATTGAGGTGGAGAGTTTCTGTGGGGGATGAGAGTTGTCATGGGTTTTGGTTCTCACACCAAGCTTTGTTAGCATTGCTGATGGGGAATTTTTGCTACCCTTTTCTTAGTATGGTCCCCTTCCTCTTGTTGTGGTGGAGAATGAAAATAATGATGATGATGCACTATATTTGCATATTTGGAAGCACATGTAAAGTTATGATCTAGTTGTTATCTAGTGCTTGTTGTTCTTAGCTTAGAATCTACCTTTGTTGTGCAGATTTTCTAATGTAGGTTGGTTGTTGTTTGGTTCTTTTATATTTGTGGTAGCATTTTGTTTGGTTTGGGTTTCAAGTCACCTCAAAACTTGGTTGTAAAGGGTTTCGGGTCCCTTCAAATCTTGTTTTACCTTTAATCAAAGACATAAAATATTATCTCAAATAAAAAATTCTATTGAAAAAGGTCATAAGCTTAATATATTAACCTTCAAATTTTGACTACAAAATCAAAAACTACAATCGTGAAGAGGTCATAATTTTCAAAAATAAAGATATTAACATAATGCTAAAATCTGCAAGGAAAAAATAAATATTCCTTGAAATATTTCAAATTCCATTGTGATTGAAAAACCACTCTTAATTTCTTTGAAAACTATCATCTTACTTGAAAACCATCTTAATCAAATTTTAAATTGCTAATTGAATCATGCGAAACTACCTTCAAGTTAAAATGATAGTTTTTCTGGGTAAGAAACACTAGACATTGTAAGGCCAAGGGAAAATCATCACCTACACAAAAGAGCCACCTTATAGGTGGTGGGTTAATGGAACCTAGTGCTCATCATTACTTGGTGTTAGTAATGGTGGAGTTGTAGAAGGTGGCATTTCACAATAGGGGTCGTATGATAGAAAGTCACCACTACTATAGTTTTGTAGGCACTATATATATATATTTTAAATCCATATAGTACAATGCATAGGGGGTCATATAGATCAGGGAGGAAAAAATTTCTTCTAAGGGCAACTTTATCTAAAATAGATAAAATTTATATGAAAATGGGAGTTCTTAGGGTTTTTGGACAAAACATAAGGGTCCATTTTATCTTAAAATGGCCCAAAAATGAGCAACGTGCTAGATTTAATAGAAAAATATTGCTCTTAAAAATCCCTATTGATCTAGCCTCTAATGTCTAATTGGGATGAAACAAAAGAAAAAGTTGCCTTTCTCAATTGCTCCAGACTTGATAGTGAGCTTAGAATTTCTCTAAGAAGCTCTAATATTGCACATGAAACTATTAATATAGAAAAGAAATCCCTTACACTTTGATATTTATTTCACCTTTTTTACTATTTAGATCATCTTGAAATGCAAGAGAAGAGAATATACTCATGTGCTTTAGAAAATGACAAACTTGCACTTCCAAATTCCTTAAAAGTTAACCCATAACTCACAATTATGCTTTTACACCCTATTATATTAGGTTTTGAAGCCACCCAAGAATAAAATGAGTGAAAGAAAATTATTAACAATAAATAAAACATAATTTAAATAAACTATATTATATTAAAAAAGAATGCAAAGCATAGAATCATGAATGATTACAATGAAATACATAGGTTAGTTATATAGGATTACCATACAAGAGAATAAAAACACAACCAATATTGGAAAAAGTGAAAAAACCATAAGTAAACTTAACCAAGTATGAAAGGGACCTAAGTGAAGAACTAGCTAGGATACAAAATAGTTAGAAAATATAATCCATTCACACTAAGATCACATTCCCTTCTATAGTTTTCCTTCTATAGTATTTTTTCTATTTTACTTCTATGAGGAGAGCTTCTCTAGTGGTTATGAAATATTGAGTGTAAGAGTCTATATGTATGATCTATGAGAGATTAAGGTGAATGGAAGTACATGGGACTTTAATCCTATTTGGAAGGTGGTATGTGTGTAGTCATTGGGTGAGGATGCCTTGTGATCCAAGTTCATAAGGGAGGGGTTTAGTTAATTGCTCCAAGGTTTGGGGTGTTCCTAAACCTAATCAATATTCTCTCTTTGATATGTTCCAACTTTAGGTTAAAATTTGTTTCAAATGGTTATGAACTAACTTTTCCAATTAATATGTTCATGCTATACATGTTTGATCCAATAAAAGGCAACCCATCATCATCAAGCTTATCTATTGTGAAATTTTTTGTGTTCAGATTTCTAAAATATACTCCAATCGTAGGTAAAATTTTAGAGTCATCACATTCATGGTCTACCTCTAATATGAATGTATTATAATGCCCCTGGACTTGTCTAAACTAAATATTTAAGCTTTGGCTTGCTAAATATTATGACATTGTGTCTTGGATTAGTAATAAGTATAGCAGGTTACAGAATATCATCAAGACATTAGTGAGGTCAATTCTTCCAAGATATATAGGCATGATAATCTTGGCCATGAACTGTCTATGAATGAGTAGAGGAAACTTGATAATTTTGTATCTAATGATAATGCCAAATTCAACTATTATGATATGATGATGTGAACATCTCTTAATATTTATGGATGATCTACCAACTCTAAATATGTGATGGATCTATGTTGATTCTAGGAAGGAGTTCCATATGACAACCTTTTCCAATAGTAAACAATTAAAAAAAAGTATTACCATATATATTATGGTATTTTGGGTTTATAACTATTTAGCAGATAGTTGTATGATAAGCTTTATGATTAGTATTATAAAAATTGTTTTCCTTAAAAGTAGAATATAGTCTAATATTAGTAATGTGGGTTTGATTTCTATCTAATAAATATTATATTTCTATGTAATAATTGAATGAGTTGAATGTCCTTTGTGATTACTCTATGAGTTGTATTTGTTTATATATATGTGACTAGATAGAAGCCAACACATATAGTTTCATCATGTTAATTACATGTTGATAATATTGACCCCAAGACCTATAAGACCATGTGTATGGGTTATGGATACCTCTATGTGGTATTATAACTAGATTAACTAGTGTAAGGTGTAACCCTTAGGAAAATATGTTTTATATCAATGTTATTATATCTTATAAATGCCAAAATTCTAAATGAAGATTAATATAAGAGCTAAATTCTTGGCATCACAATGAAGGTCGAGAAAGGGACTCTACAAGGGCATACATAAAGGATAATTATTCTATTAAGAATAGCTTGTCTTACTAATCCCAAGGTGGTCACCAAAATTTTGAAATGTATCTTTCTTATAAAATATTATCCTTACTCTAGCATGATAAGAGTCAAGGAGATTGCTCTTCCAAAATAAGTATTCAACTATATTATAGGGTACCTATCTTTCACTAGTAGCATGTAGATGATAAATTGCAAGAACTATTCAATATCATAAGGTGTAGACATGATTTCTCTGATGACATGTACTCAATGGATGCAAAAAATAGATAGGATTTTACTAATGGCATGTAGGTGATGGATGTTATAATTAAATTGTCTTAGGAGTCTAGTTTTGGTATTGGTATATTAGAAGGAATGTGTATTTATCTTGTCTTTTTCCTTCTTAAGGTATGGTTCTTAAGGTTTCAATTGTTAAATAAATCCACATGATTGATAGTACATGAACTAGTCTTAGGTGAGGTAAAATCATAAGACATCGTGATTATACTTATTTGGTTATAACTTGAACTAGACGTTTAGTGGGCTTTATAAATCTTATTACTATCTACACTTGTGTTTTGTTACACTTATTCCCTTATTAGTGATGACACAAGTGGTATGGGACACTTGTCTTGTCATCATAGTTGGTAGTGAACTATGAAAAAGGATGAGACCCATACTATAGTATGAAATGCACCAACATTCCTCTTTCTAATTGGGATGTAGTCAAGGGAGTATGTATTAGTCAAGTAGGTAAAGGGGAAGATGCTTGCAATAAGGATGCAACCACTTCCTTTTTTCTCAACTAGCTACTTTATGTACATGTGGTGGTGTTTAAGTTATTCACAATATATGTGACGCACGCATGAGCTAGTCACATTATGTATATGTGATGCATGCATGAGATAGTCACACCATGCATATGAGATGTATGCATGAGTTAATCACATTATGTATATGTGATGCATGCATGGAATATTATATTTTTTATAGGTGGTGTACACATAAGTTAAGTCACATTTTGTATATTTTTTCTATACATGTGTTAAATTACTACGTATACATGTGATGTATATATAAGATGGCCCCTATGTGAATTGTTGTGGTTAATACATTTATGTTTGTGTGGATATAATATTTAAATGGAATGTATTAGCTATCATACCTTAAATAATGGTTGTGAATTATAAGAGAGGTCAAATATCTCATCCTACTTGTGTAGATAAAGTCTTTCTATTTTGGTATGTGAACTACATCACCTTTGGTTCTCATAAAGGGATATGTAGTTAGGATCATCTCAATGAAACCTTGAGTATTGGGTCTATATCTAGGGATTTGTCTTGATACATGAGATTATTCTATTTAGTGAAATATTATACAACTATGGTATAGAGACACTATCCTCTCTATGGTTTGGTAAGTTTGTGTAACTCATTTTTCTAAATCAGAAGGAATTTTTAGGTCAATTAAGAGAGCATTAAATGTGTAATGATATTGGTTGAAAAAAAATTGGTTGTAACCAAGGTTGGTTATTACACTTCCTCCCTTTTCCATTTGTCATCTAGTGCCTATTCATGTTCTCATTTTATCCAAAACCTTTTTTCTTCCTCATTAATGAATTTGTTGTGATATTTTAGCTTTCATTGCAACACTTGTCTATTTATAATGGTTAATTCACCATGGTATCATTTCTATCCACTATAGTAATTTTTCAATTGTCATGATATTTATCATGTTCATCACTATAGTTAGTGAATCATCGTGGTGATTGCTTAATCATCAAAAGTAGTGATTTTAGTGGAAACAATGAATTTATTATTTTGTGCTTCTGAAATATGAATTTATCTTATGTTTCACCTTCAGTTTAACTCTAATTAAATCTAATTTTGTTGTTAGTAATCCCCAACTAGTGTTCATGTATAAAGTGTGCAATCTTGGTCACTTGGAGGGGTCCAATTTTAGAGAGAGATTTACCATTGTAGCATAGAATTTACCAAAGATTTTCTCAAGAGAAAATTATCATAACCAACTCTTATAACAACTTGAATCAAACAACCATGAGTTTTCTTTCTCCTGAATATTTTACTCTATCTCACTAGCCTATCCTTATCTTGGATATAAATAAAGCAATCAAGTGATCACATAAGGAGGTGCAAAAAAAAATATTTTTTTTGAGAATCACATTGTCACATCAAATTAGCTCTATATTTTAAGCACATCGCTCCAAGTGTGAATTTTATATTTTTATTAGATTACTTTTATTTTTTTAATTATTTTAGAAATGGTTACTATTTTACGTTAATTTAGTTTTCTATTTCAATAAAGAGAATATATATTATTTTATTTTATTTTTTTAGATTTAAGATTAGATTTTTTTGGTGAAAGTGAATTTGACTCAATTTTTTCAAATAAAAATTGCTTACCACATCTATTGGATATTAGACTAAACACTTTTTTCTAGTTATTTGAAACCAAACCTTATTGTTTTTCATAGGTGGTCTTTTCACATAATATTAAAGAATTTATTCTCAAAATCCTACTAGTTCTTCTCCACATGACTTATTCTATAAAAAACATCTGTGAACATCCAAAGTGATTTTTATAAGGAATTAAATTATATATAAAACTTGATTCGTGCATGATAGTAGAGAAATTAGCAATATGTTTTTTCTATATAATCATCATTATTGAGAGGAAGAGAGGACAAGGTATCCGGAGCAGGAGCAACGTACGAATAAGGTTTGGTAGGCATTGATTATGGAGGAGGCAAAGCCCTCCTCCATGGAGGTTTTCTCTATCATATGGGTGTCCTTGTGCATTGTTTGAATTGTTTCTCATTTATTGCCTTGCATGTTTTGTGTGTCGTGTACTTGGGTGGCTTGAATTGAATCTCTTCTTGTATTTATGCTTTGGCTCTTGGTATTAAGTTTCATGGTACTTAAGCACTTATGGACAGGGGTATGACTACCCCTAAGAACCCTGCAAATGGGTTGAAAGGGAAGGGGGCCATTAGTTCTCATACTAGATCCTTCCGAGATATAGTGGCTAAGGAAAAAACCACCCTTTTGCCTTTTGATTTTTTTTGTGCTTCCCAATACCGAGGGAAACACAAATGGGTTGAATGGCAGAGGAAAAGGTATGTGCTCCTTTGCTAACCCTAAAAAATGGTCATTTCACCCAATACAAAAATGAATAATCTAATTACTAATGATAGTATTAGGTTAAGGAATGTGGTTGTGTTCATGGTGGCCATGGATAATTTGAAACTCTTAGCTAGGAAATATCTAGACAAGTGGTTGTCGAATATCTGGTCTAAAAAAATTGGTAGCCATATCTCCTTATGTAGAATGATTCAACATGGGTTATTCTTAATTTTTCTAAAAGAACACAAAATGCAAAAAAGTTATTGTACAAAAACAATACTGGAATGAGGGGAATTAACATTTTTTGTACCCTTGCATGGTCACTCGATGCCCTAAATGAATTTTTTTTGGCTTTGTCGTGCCCTAGATGGCTCTCTTTGTAATTACTTCAAATGTTGTGCACTACCTATTGAGAGAATCATCTCTTACCCCTAGGATTAGGGGCCTAACAATTCCTTACCATAATCACTTTTTGAATATTCAATTTGTTGATGATACTACAATCTTTGTTGAGCTTGAAGAAAATAATATGGAAAACTTGATTCAAAATTTTAATTTCTTCTACAAGGCTTCAAGTTCCAAGATCTCCAATGCAAAATCCATCATGTTTGTATGGACAAACTCTCCTCTTGATTAGCTTAATAAGTATGACTTTCAGTGGGGGGTCCCCATAAGCAAGTCAGGTACTTGGGAATACCTTTTGCAATTAACCTTAGTTTTAAGGATATGTGGATGTGGGTTAAAACTAAAATTGATAAGAAAAATGATGGATGGAATAGACAATACCTATCACTAGTAGATAAAATTCAATTTTTTTAGAAAATATTATCTTCCTATAATTTATACGTTGCTTATGTTTAGCTCTTCAGTAGCTATCAAATTAATGAAATCCAAAAGAAAATAAAAAACTTCCTTTGGTTTGATGGTAAAAGAAAGAGAAATAAACATTATGTCAAGTGGGAATGGTGTTGTCTAGATAAGTTCTATGGGAGTTCAAGCCTAAGGACCTGAGGATGCATGGCATTGCCCTTGCTGCTAAATGGATCATCAAGGCCTTATAATGTGATGAACCATAAAGTATTGGTGAGAAATAATAGCCAACTTGTTTTTCCCAAGCAAGCTAAGACTTAGAAATTGTTGCCATTTTGTGACCTTCTCACTAGCAAGTACCCAATAACTCCTACAAGTTCATATGCATTTAAAAGTATGTGGAAACCTTGGGAGCTTATCAAGAACAAAGTAAGTAACTGTCATTTCACCATGACCAACAATAATCTAATCCTTGATCATAGATCCATTTGGTGGAATTTAGAACATAAGGGTAGACCCCTTTCTCCATTGCAAGGTTGTTCTTCCAAAATTTGGTCCCAAAAAGGAATCCAATATTTCAAAAATATTATGTTTAATGGTCAACTGAAGGACTGGGCTTCCTTAAGCTATGAGTATGAATTTTCTCCATCAAATTGGAGAACCTATATAATTTTGAGGGAAGCCTATAAGGGTTTCACTTCCCTATTGTTTATACTAATGAGAAGTACTAAGATTTCAAGTGGAAAGATGGTATTCCATTGGTTGATGTTAAAACTAGGATGTTATATAAGTCTTTGTCTAACTCTACTTCCACTACAAAATTTATTAACAAATGATGGAATATTGAATTAACAGAGATAAAATGGAAAAGTATTTTTAAATTGTTATGGTCACATGTTTTAGAACCCAAAAAGGCATGCTTTTTATGGTTACTTATTTTGCAAAAGCCACCATACAAACTAAATCATTTTGATATTGAAATATGTAATATATGCAAAATGACTAAAACAATTAAACATATTTTTTATTATTTCTATGCCAAGGAAATTTGGAAAATGTTTTGTGATGGGCAAATGATTTGGGGGGAACTTAAGATCAAGTTAAGATCTAGTTTAAAGCTATTCATAATTGGGAGTTGTATTCTTTTTCCTTACAACATTCAATTTTTCTATGAGGCATTGATATTTGAATGAGCTAGAAATAGCACAAGTGTGTATAAAGAAAGACATGAACATTGAAGAGGAATCACGAGCAATCTGACCAACTTATTGAACTACAAGGGTATGGTAAGCATGGGTATACATGTACATGAATACGATTTTGAGGTTATGAAAATGTGTAAAAATTGTT
Source organism: Sequoia sempervirens (assembly GCA_007258455.2). Taxonomy (NCBI): domain Eukaryota; kingdom Viridiplantae; phylum Streptophyta; class Pinopsida; order Cupressales; family Cupressaceae; genus Sequoia; species Sequoia sempervirens. The sequence goes on from VDFB02168118.1 coordinate 188,026,489, forward strand.
TCTATTGTTTAAGCATTGAGATTATTAAGTCTTAAATGGATAAGAAGAAGTGTTTCAAAGAATTTTTGGATTTGAATTCAATTATGGATACTAATAAGGACTAAAGTGCACTGTTGTTTCTATAAGTACTACAAAAATATCATCACTATCGTGAGGGAGAGAACATTGTTGGAGAGAGGTAACCTAGCTTTATGAAATCGAAAGGAAGTAATGGAGTACACACACTCACTTAGAAATTTTTGCATGATTGTCCAATAAAATGAATGTGCATGTCTTATCTTGAATGTGCGTGTTTGCATTATTAAAAGTGTTTACAAAATGGAAATTAGAGTACATTCAATTGATGGAAATGCTTGCCATGTCTGCTATGAGTCTTGAATATCTTGTTTTGGGAAATACTTGTTAGCATATTGAGATACCATGATTACTTCAGTATTTAACCACTAAGACATCGGTATGATGTCTCTTCCTAGTGGGGAAGGATGTCATGTCTTGCCCCTTGCATAATTTAACCATTGAATTGAGAAAGATAGATTGATGAAAAATATATATTTTTCAATTTTTAGATTTGCAAGGAAAATAAAATGAAATGAAATGAAATAAATTAAGGAGTTTAGTTTTACCCATCAACATGAAAAAATATATATTAGAGATAAAAATAATTATAAAATTGAGTTGCAACATTAATACTAAAATTAAATAAATAAGAATTATTTTAAATGAAAAAGTAAATGGATTATTGAAAATAGTTATTAAGATGTTATCAATCAAATTAAATTAAAATTTGCATGTCGTAAGAGCACTAAATTGCATGTTGCGTGCAAAAATGGTACAACAAGTATGCTCATGAGGAACATAGTGGAGGTGAAGGCATGCTTAACGTGCTTGTAGTGGTGGCTTCATCATTTTTGGGGTTTCATTATGGAGTGTAGGAAAATTTATTATGTTAGCACAAAGAAGACTCTGATGAGTCCAAATAATGACTTATTTTTGTTAGGATTTATCATATGTTTGTTATTGTTACAATGGCGTTTTAGCACCTAATTACTAATGCTTTCTATGTTATTTCCCTAAACTTATGAACTTTGGACATGAACTTATCCCTGTAACTTTTGATGGCATTAACCTACTATGTGATATATCTATTTTAATTTTACATGTGATTGAATGAATATTATTCTAAGGTGATTATGGATATATAATTGTCTCGTGCATGCTAATGTCATAATGTAGGTTTAGATTAAGATGCGGATATAAATGAAGCTTGCAAGGTGGAAGAAGTTCATGCCAACTGGTCGGTTGCTAAAGGAGTCAAAAAGAGATGGACATTAAAGAGGTCAATGGTTGGAAACTTCCAGCTCGCGTGGAAGTTATAACTTAACTTTAAATGACCATGTCTATTAGTTGAGTAGATTTAGGAGGTGTTGCTATGCTAGATCCTCATTGAGGCAAGACTGGTTTGACTAAATCTTGTGCATGCATAACCTCCTTCCTCTTTTTCATGCTTTCAATAAATGGTGTCCTCCTAGTTTATTGGAGTCGACTGCCCAGTTAGTTAGAGTTAGTTAGAAGCTTTCCTTCTATAAATAATGATCAGATGTTCCTCTTCAGAGAGTTGGATGTTCTAATATTGTACTTTCATTTTCAGTTTCAAGGAATACAATCATGTTGCTATTATGATGTAACAATGTTTTTAATGAATAAAATGATACTTTAATTTGTTGCATCTAAGTTAGTTTTGGGAAGACTCATTCAAGGGGGCCCACTTGGTGAGAATTCCATTCATTAAGTTTAGTAGTTACTTTTTTGTTCAGTAATTAGTTACGGTCTTAGTCGTTGTCTGTTCTTGCAGCCATTAGAACTTTGTTTTGTGTTTGTTCCTGCAACCAAGGCAAACAAAGTAACTTCATGTCTATTTGCTGAGACTTCTATTTCTGCCATTCATTTCAATTCAATTTAGTTGTTGATTTATGCTCAGTACTTATGCTAATTCCTTTCAAGCATTTCACTTTCAATACTATTTCCTTTCTAGTTATAGGATGAGGATGACTACAATTGAGTCCTAGTGCACATACAGTGCTGACCCATTTCAAGTTCATGTCCTTGGGTTGATAATGAAATGAACCTTCATGATGAGCAAGATAACTACTTAGTACAAATATCTAATCTCTAAGTTATATCTTTAAGGGCTTAGTTATTAAATCATTAGAGGAGACCAACAGACTCTTGCTTCAGAGTCAAGCCTATTTCTATTAAAGAGATCAAGGAATTGACCCCTATGGATGGCTAATGACATGCAAGCCTTACTTTGATCATTTTTGGCAACCCCATTCCTTGGTGCAGGGTTTTCAACTCCCAAGAACATTTGTTTCACACCCATAAACAATTTGGAAAGCAGGATGGAACTTCACAGGGAGACATTGGCAATGTGGAGAGGTAAGTCATATTCTCTCTAGTCATTTTGCTTAAGTTCTCAGGTCTTATTAATAAGTTTATCTTGTGCATTTCTTGAAAGCTTCTTTTTGCATAGTAGGGAAATATATAGGTATCTTCTACCTTAATATGTTATCTCGCATGCATTAAAATCAATCTTTGTTGTAGATCATCTCAGTTTGAGCATATTAATTTAATTGTTGTCAATAAAGAGTGAATAAAAACTAAAGGAGGTTTAAGATTTTGCTTGTGTAGATGGGACAGGTGTGATAGTATGCTTTCCTCATTTAAAAATCTTGTGGTAGATTAATTTACTGTTGTTATTGCATATGAATATTCCACCTCAATCCTAGATAATTAACCATCATTTTTTATCTTTCTTAGTCTAGCTGAGTAGATCATATCAATTTGAGCATATTAATTTAATTGGTGTCAATAAAGAGTGAATGAAATTTAAAAGGAGGTTGAAGATTTTGCTTGTATAGATAGGACAGGTGTGATAATGTGCTTTCCTCATTTAAAAAGCTTGAGGTAGATTAATTTACAGTTGTTATTGCATATGAATATTCCACCTCAATCTTGGATAATTAACCACCATTTTCTTTTCTTGAAATTTGTTATAGTTTCATCGTCCATTGATTATCTTATTATGCATCCTCCATACTTTTCAGTTTATGGATTGACATCTCATTAAGGCTTTCTAGCAAAATTTTATCATGCCTTGCATGTGCTTCCACACTTAGCTTGCATGTATAATTCACCATAACGACAACCCATGCGACCACATTCCTTCGAGACATTTTGGTCAAATGGCCTATGTGCCTCATCTTTACTGTTGCATTTCCATGCAATGTCTAGTAGGGCACTTTCCTCATAGCCAACACAATGTTCTCACCCTTGACGTGGTCAAAGGAGTTAAAAGTCAGAAGCATGTCAGGAAGGTTCATGTTATGTTTCATTGTATAATCATGTTCTTGACCATGTGGTCTATTGTAAGGAATAAGTTCCTTTATGTATTGGCCATGTTACTAGCATTTGTACTCCAAATTTCTATTTAAAATAATCCCTTGTCTCCATTCTTTAAAATCGGACACATGTCATTAATATATGCTTAATTATGTGTAATATGAGTAATTTGTTAATTTGAATATATAGAGGTTGTTACATTTTAATACAAATAATCATCATTATTTGTTACCATTCTACATAAATTATTTTTTTATTTACTAAATGTCAATTATTTGTGAACACAATTTTATAAAAAAGTAATTGAGTTTTCTTGTTATTTAAAGAAGCATCAAAATTAGTTGCATCCAATTATTTAGTCCTATTTGGTTAATTAATAAAAGATTAAATGATTAGATTTTTTTAATTAATTTATCTAAATTTCATTTATTCAAAATATATAGAAAAAGGTTACATGGTTTATTTTCATATTATATTAATTTTCTTATTAAACATAATAATATTAAAAATATTGTGAAAATTTAAAAAAACTAAAAAATAATTATAACATCTTTTCCAAACAAATTTGAATCAACCACAAGAAAATATTTCAAGCATCTTAGATTGCACTTAAATAAAACATACACATACACCTAGTCATCCATCCATTTGAGCTAAGCCATGTGTGCTAGATTATTGTATATGAAAGATTAGATTTTTGATTTTGAGAAAAAGGTTATAGAGCACAAGCAAGCGTGCAACAAAAGGTGATAAATAATAAATCTAGAGATAAAAAATCAATCTTTAAAGACCAATGATAAATGAGATTGTGATGTGTGATGTCATGAACTAATTTAGGTAGGAATACACCATTTGCAATTTAATTATTGTATTCAAAATACTCCAATCAAATATATCCAAAACATAAAAGAAAATGACATAGACATACGATTTTCAACATTATATTATGTAACAAATGAGTTTATCCCCTACAATAGTCAAATAATCATTGGATTAGTAATAAAATTATTTTAAAATAAAAGATATTATCAAAATCAAAATTTGTTTAATTGAAATAACATCATAAAAAATAAAGTCCCAATCATAAATAAATTTAATAAAACAAATATCTCTCAATCCCTTTATGTACAATGTGTAACATATTTTTAATATTTAATATAATACTATTCATCATTAAAAAATAAGTAGAAAGGGAACTCTTATTTATAAATTAAAAATCACTTAAAATAAAAAAAGACTTGGCAAACCTTTACTTTGTTATAGTAAACAAGTTTCCCACATCCCACCACCGCCTAGCCTATGAGGGACACTATACTTTGCCATCAATATATCTTTTAATTGCTCATGACAAAAAATCTTTTTAATCCCTCCTTAATAATTTCCCTTTTAACCATAGATAAGCAAAAGTTCAAATTATAAATGGAATAGATTTTCTTGGGAGGGTAGTGCCCATTACATCTCATAATTATAAGTATTCTAACAATTAAATTGTGTTTTTTTGGGTATGATTTGATTTCTATTAAAATTATTCAAAATATAGTGTCGAACTCTTCATTTATTTTTGTTTTACTTTTAAGAGATTTGAATTTTATTGGATGTTAAAGTCAAGAAATATATCATCATCCTCATCTATTGTGCTTAATCAATTGAAATATAATACTTTGATAATTATCCCAAAATTTGATTGTATTTTAGAAAAAAAAAAACATAAATATAATTATCAAGTCTAAAACTCGAGCTAGCAACTTTTTTCGCATCTTTATCAATACTACAAATTCATCTCAATAACAATTATACTATATAAATCGTTACAAAGTATATATAAAATGAAAATTTCCAATTATAACCTAAAAGTACGTTATCTGTCTACCTTATCTTTATCACCAAAACCATTTGTTGCAAGTTTATGCTAGACTACAAATCAATTTGAACCACAAATTAAAATAATTTGGAGTACAATTTTGACCTCATATCTTTGGGTATCTACAATACCAAAATTACTCAAGGTACAAGGCCAACCTCCTCATTTCTTTCTCTTTATTACACCTTCAAAAGATCCTTAATCAATTGAAGTACAATACTTAGATAATTATCCCAAAATTTGATTGTATTTTAGAACAAAAAAAAATGAGCTAGTGACATTTCTCACGTCTCACTATGAATCCTACAAATCCATCTCAATAACAATTATACTATGTAAATCGTTACAAAGTATATATAAAATGAAATCACCTAATTATAACCTAAAGCAATGTTATCTGTCTACCTTATCTTATCACCAAAACCATTTGTTGCAAGTTTATCCTAGACCACAAATCAAAATCATTTGGAGTACAATTTTGACCTCATCTCTGTGGGTATCTACAATGCCAAAATTACTCAAAATACAAAAACAACCTCCTCCTTTCTTTTTATTGCACCTTCAAAAGATCTAAACTTTGTTGGATGTCAAAGTCAAGGAATATATTATCATCCTTATCAATTGTACTTAATCAATTGAACTACAATTCTTTGATAATCATCTTAAAATTTGATCATATTTTATAAAAATAAAACATAAACATAACCGTATAACCATTCAAATTAAACCTTATACGAATGACTTTTCTTACATTTTACCATCAATACTACAAATTCATCTCAATAACGATAATATCTAAAAATGAAATCCCAAATTATAACCTCAAACTATATTAGCTGTCTACCTTATCTTTATCACCTAGTTGTGAAAAACTTGTCCTACAAATCAATTTGAATCACAAGTTCTCTTTAAACCTTGTCCTAGAAATCAATGTGAATCACAAGTTCTGATTCTCCACACATATGCATGAGCTAAAGTTGCCAGCACTACTTGTGGACGAAGTGATGAGGTACGTTCCGTTCTGTTCACCCATTGCATTGTGGCCACGTGTACATCTCATGAAACGTCACTGTCAGCCACATTGCCAAATTCCACCTCACGCTTATACGGCCATTAACTGTAAAAGTAATATTGAAAACAATTACTTAGCTTAATAGTTTTTTGTGGTCCTCGAGAAATGGCGAAGATTCTTTGACCTTTTATTAATAGTATTAATTTGACGGCACTAACTGCACCGTCTACAGTTACCGGTAAATAAATTCAGGTTATATTTAGAATTTTTGCTTTTAACCTCCTCTGTAGTCGCATCAGATCCTGGAGTTGAATATTTTTTTCAATGAATTCAGTGAATTTAGCGGAGAAATTGGTCAAGATGGCTGAAGAAGAGGGGATTTCTATTTAGGGCCGGCTTTGAAGTCTGAAAGGCCTGTCGGTGGAGAGATCTTTGGAGAATTTTTCTGACCGTCTATTGAAAGGTAACTTTTAATTTGATTTTTTTCATGGAGAGTTAAAAGGAAAAAGAAAATGGCTTTAAAAAATTGTTTTGCTTTCTTTTATCTTTTAACTGTTGTTGCGGCGGCGGGGACTTTAAATTCATTCAAGCTTCGGCATTTAGGCCTGTAGTGTGTTTGTTGGAGTTTGCGGAGAAGTGCTCAGGAAATTTGAAAACTTTGTAGAATTTGAACGTATTTTGTGATAAGATTGCAGCGAAGAGATTCTGTTTATTTCGATCTCGTCAGCCGCACACAACGGAAATTTCGTTGAATTTTAGCAAGGTAATCTTCTTCATTAGAGAGTTCTGCCATAAATTGTGCTCTGAGTTGATGAATTATAAATAGAACTCTATAGCGAGCAATTTTTTATGAAGCTTGTGATAGACTTTGGGCTCTTTCTGTTAAGTTTTGTGGTCGCAAATCTTTTCAGCGGATTTTCTTTTTGGTTACGCGCTAAATTTGGCCGAGTAGAAGATATCTGTTTTAGACTTGTAACTTGAATTCTTCAGCGCCATGCGCGGGTGAGGAAGAGAAAATTTGCTTCTTTTTTAAGAGCCATAGTTTTAGGCGTTTTGTCAAATATATAAAGCGTGGATAAGAATTGGTAAAAATAAATGCAAAAATTCTATGTAAGGTTGCGGTCATGGTTTTCTGAAAATTTACCCTGTTTTTCTGGACTTCTTTGAGACCAATCTGATTTGCTTCTTGAGGCTGGGTAGAGAATAAAATATAAGGCATAAAGCTTTACTGTTCCTTGGCTATGCATTTCTTTTAATGTTATTTTTTGGGCAAAGTTTTCAAGGTATATGCGAGCTTTCTTTCTTTGTGTGGCTTGCTACAGCAGATGTATTTTCCTTTGTATATTCCTTGGTATTGGGTAGCCTTTTTAATGTATTGATAAGGGACAGCTTTCAGTGTGTTTTATTTTTTAAGTTATCAAACGTTAAGAGAAATGATTCTGTATATGTCATATGGTTACTTATTTTATTAGTGAATTTTATCAGTTTCAGTACAGGGGTAGTCTTTTTAATGTACTGAGAAGCGACAGCTTTCAATTTGCTTTATTTTAAAGTCATTAAGCCTGTGTTTGTCATATAGGTAATTATTTTAATAGGGGATTTTATCAGTTTCGGAAGCGGTATGTTTATTAAATTCCATGTGTACCTGCAGAAGACACATTAGATTCTTTATTATTAAATGTGGAGGACTTCGAATTGAAGAGGGTACTTGCAAAGCCGAGAAAACCATCTTTGTGTCCGCTATAATCTGTACCAGAGAGAGTAAATCCATTTAGTTGGAAGGAACGAAATACAGAGGGATATAATTGGTTTAGAGCAAAATCAAGTTGGTTGTTTGAGTTTGTTCTAAGGCTTAAAGGGATCTTCGTATGGGAAAGCTACTCGAGTGGTTCAACTTGGCCGATATCTTCTTGGTAGATAAGCTCAGGGAGAACAATCTTCTTTCTTGCTTTGTCTTCTGGTGTTGTTTTTATGTACATCTTCTTGGGAGATACACAAAGTAAATGTAGAGGATGTTCTTGATGGTAGCAGCATCAAGCGTTTTCTGTCTATAGAAACTTTGAGATACAACTTTGAAGTAGCTGGAGGGAAGGGAATCGAAAAAAACTGGGAAGTAAGTAGTTATGATAGTGTATATTCAACTTTATTGAAGCTTTTGTTGCCTTTGTAGGACTTCGAATTATTGCATGGAGAAATTATTTTGATTAAAAAGTGGTTTTGCAGACATGGAGAATATTGTTTGTTGGCCCTATTTTGATCCTGAATATGAGAGTCTGAGCCAAAGAATCCACCCACCTATGTGAGGAACCAGTTATTATGCTTTGGGTCATGTGCAATTTATAATTTTTAGCATATACAGTTTGTTTTCTCTGTTTCTAAAGGTGTTTTGGGGTTGCAGGGTCAGTATAGACAATGATACATATGATGACTGCTCCTTGGTGATGGTAAGCACAATTTTTATGGTTTTTTAGCGAGAAATGTTGCTGTCATATAGCTTTTTTGGGTACCGGTTTGATGGCCTTTATGGCCTATTTCATTAGTTTGTAAGGGGTTTATTTATGTAAAGATAGAATAAAAGAGAACCTTACAGACCCATGATGTAATTACTTGCATTACTGTGTAGGTTGACAGTGCTAACCGACATGGAATTCTTCTGGAAGTAGTCCAAGTTTTGACAGATCTTGATTTAATCATCTCTAAAGCTTACATTTCTTCAGACGGTGGCTGGTTTATGGATGGTAAGCTTTGTAACATGTTTAAAGATTTAAGGTTTACTCAATGCATATGCTTGTATGAATCTCTAATAAAAGTGACTAGGTAGATGGGGTAAGCCTTTTGCCATTTTGCTACAAAGTTTTGTGCTAGAGTAACAAGCCCGGGATTACTTTGACTTTTAGAAGTAGCGTCTTTTTGAATTTATAGGGGCTTGAATTACGAGCTCAGGATTTATTTTTGTATTAAAGGACACCTGTTGGATGTTAACCTGCTATTGTATTTAAGATACCTCTTGGGTGGCAAGCCTGCTTTTGTTGGACTCACTTCGTATACATGTTTTTCCCCTGCAGTGTTCCATGTAACAGATCAGCTGGGTAACAAGCTGACGGACCAGAGAATCATTGATTACATTCAGCAGGTGAATTAATGATTGCAAATTCTTAAATCCTTTATTATGTTGTAATCCGAAGTAATAAAATTGTGTTTAGGGAAGTTGTCGTAGGCATAGTCAGCCTGAGACTTGTTTTAAGGGGCTGGCTACCTATGACTTATGGTATTTAACTGCAGTAGAGCCACTCCCTTATTATCCTTTATTGAAAGGGCGTGCCCATTTCCTGTCTCCCTTCCCCAATCTTGCATCACCTGGTTTTTATTGTCTTTGGCTTTTTTGAGATCCAAAATAACTAAATGTACTAAGATAAGATTTTATTTTAGGCTTTGGGAGCAAAAAGGGGTGCTTCCACCATGGAGGTGAGGACATGCTTGGGGCGCACCGTAGGGGTTCAATCTATTGGGGAACACACTGCCATAGAAATGACTGGTACAGATCGGCCTGGTCTTCTTTCTGAGATTTCAGCAGTGCTTACCAATCTGAATTGCAATGTGGTGGCAGCAGAAGTGTGGACTCATAATATGAGAGTTGCATGTGTGGTCTATATCACTGATGAGTTGACCTCTAGACCCATAGAAGAGCCAGACCGGCTGGCTACCATCAAGGAGCAGCTGTCCAATGTGCTGAAGGGGAATGATGATAGAAGGGGTGTCAAGACAGATTTTTCAATGGGTTTAACTCACACAGAACGTCGTTTACACCAGATGATGTTTGCTGACAGGGATTATGAAGGACCTGAAACTAGTTCACTGGGTGAAGACGGAAAGCCTATTATAACAATAGACAATTGCATTGAGAAGGGGTATTCAGTGGTTACAGTCCACTCAAAGGATAGGCCTAAGCTTTTGTTTGATACTGTCTGCACACTAACAGATATGCAGTATGTGGTCTTTCATGCAAGCGTCAATTCCAGTGGATCATGCGCATTGCAGGTAAAAGGGCCAATACTCACCTGACTCATTCTGTTTCTTTTTGTGTGCAAGTTTGATCTTACTCTGTGACACATATGACATATGGGTCCTGCCGTGCTTACAAAACTCTTTCACAGTGGCTAAGTATGAGGTTACTTGGCTTTCTGAGAAAACTAGTAGAATAAACTCTTTGCTGATTTATTACAAAGTTTCAGACGA